>JAUMJL010001211.1:47500-92500 GCA_033558185.1 Dromococcyx pavoninus | reverse complement strand
CCCCCAACCCTAGCTGGTAAACCTAACCCTTATGGCACCGTAACCCTAACCGTAACTCTAATCGTATCTCTAATCCTAAACCCTAACTCCTAACTCTAACCCCTAACCCTAAACCCTAACCCTAACCGCTATCTCTAACCCCCAAACCCTAAGGGAACCCCTAAGGGAACCCCAAACCCCTAAGACTGACCTCTAAGGCCAACCCCTAATCCTCACTCCTAAGCCCAACCCCTAAGTGTAATCCCTAAGTCTAACCCGTAACCCTAACGTGTTACCCCTAAGCCTAAGTGTAATGTTAACCCTAAGCCTAATGTTAACCCTGACTGTTAACCCTAACTCTTAATGCTAACTGTAACTGTAAGCCTTAACGTGTAAGTTTAAAGTTTCCTAATAGATTTACTTGTAGATGTTATGTTTGGTGTGTCTTGAGTATTCTAGTGTAGTAGGGTTTCTTTTTATACTAATAATTAAAAGAATAAGAAAAAGAAGAAACCAAAACAAAAATGAAAAAGGAAAAGGAAAAGGAAAAATGAAAATGAAAAGAAAAAACGAAAACGAAAACGAAAAGAAAAAAAAGAAGCAGGAAAATAAAAATTAAAGGAAGAAGCCGAAACAAAACCAAAAAAGAAGAAATAAGAGAGAAAAATAATCTAATCAAGAGTGCCAGTAGAAACTGCCTGGTTCCGTGGAAGATGTTTGATTTTATATTCTTATAATTTTATCCAAAATACAATTATAAAAATAAACGTTTACTCCCAGGGAATATTCCGTTTTCCACTGCTGCTCTGACTAATACTAAATTTCTTACATTTAATAACTTAAAGGAACACTTCTAAAAATGGAAAAAGAACACCACCCAGCAAAGGAAACTTTAGTCAAACTTTAGGAGAATACGATGCTTTTAGGGGGTTATTGGTTTATTTCTTTATCTTTCGATTTTTTATTCAGCCAACTTGGCAAAGAACAGATTTATCCTTTCTGACACATTCAATACAACACAAAAATTAAGGTAAACTTCTACCCTCTAAACTTCATCACATCATCTTTTGAAAGACAACGTTAAGAGAACTGAACAAGAACTTCAGACCGCTGACTGTTGGCAACTTGACCGGCAGCGTCTGCTCCGAGCTGAACATCATCGGTTCCGGCTGTCCCAAGACAGAGCTCCACAGCAAACCGAGCGGTGCCGAGACACAGCTCAACAATGCCCCCCTCTGGCCACCTCCGGGCAGAGCAGGCGAAACCTGTAAAAATCAAATATATACAGGAATTTAAGTGATGGGTTTGCAGGTTTTTTTACCTACAGGCCTCAATAGCTACACCTGTATCAGCAGTTTCTCCTGTTCTTACAGCGAGGGTAATCACTACTGCATCACCCTCTTAATAGATTACCAGCAGGACCAGGGAGGTGATTGTGCCCCTGTACTCGGCACTGGTGAGGCCACACCTCGAGTCCTGTGTTCAGTTCTGGGCCCCTCAGTACAAAAAGGATATTGAGGTGTTGGAGTGCATCCAGAGAAGGGCGACGAGGCTGGGGAAGGGGCTGGAGAACAAGTCCTACAGGGAACGGCTGAGGGAACTGGGGTTGTTTAGCTTGGAGAAGAGGAGGCTGAGGGGAGACCTCATTGCTATCTACGGCTGCCTGAAAGGAGGCTGTGGCAGAGCGAGTGTTGATCTCTTCCCTCAAGAGACAGGTGACATGACAAGGGGAAATGGCCAGAAGTTGCACCAGGGGAGGTTCAGACTAGATATTAGGAAGAATTTCTTTATGGAAAGGGTGGTCAGGCACTGGAACAGCTGCCCAGGGAGGCGGTTGAATCACCATCCCTGGAGGTTTTTATAAAAAGGATAGATGAGTTTTTGAGGGACATGGTTTAGCGAATAATGGGTGCGGTTGGACTTGATGATCTTACAGGTCTCTTCTAACCAGAAGATTCTAGGATTCTAGGATTTTCTTTTGTCCGCAACAAAATATTTACAGCTAATACATTTTTATGTCACCAATATCTTCATTTCCACTCAACAATACGCGAGCACTCCACAGGAACGACATTCCCTGGAGCCTCTAAAATTGGCCCTGCCTGCAAAAACCCCGGCCCCGGGTACGGCCTACACCCAAACCCTGGTGATGAATATCACCTCGCAGACCGGCTGGGACTGGGGAAAAAAAAATAACTGGGGGGAAAAAAAATATCCCCCAGATGGGTTTTTTTTATTCTAATATTGTTGTGATAATTGCCTGCAAAGCAAGGGCAGGGCATGGCATACCTTAACTTTACATGGCAGGGCATGGCATGGGATAACTTTACATAGCAGGGCATGGCATGGGATAACATTACATGGCAGGACATGGCATGGCATAACTTACTTTACATGGCAGGGCATGGCATAACTTAACTTTACATGGCAGGGCATGGCAAAGCTTTACATGGCAGAGTAGGGCAGGGCATGGCGATGAAGTCCTTCCCATCGTAGCCATCCTGCCGATACCCCTTGGTGGTGGTGTCCTCCAGGAGTTCACAGCCGTACATCCTCTGAATCGTGTCAACCCCTGAAACACAACCTAAGAGATGGGGCTGCTCCAGCCCTGGACCTTCAGTGGGACACGGACCCCCTGGCATTGCCCTCCTGAAACCTGGGGCACCAGGACAAGAGGTCTACAGCACCGTAAAGCCATGATGAAGACCCCCTGCTCCCATCCCCACGGCACTCTGGGAGCTGGGCTGGGGTAACAAATGCCATGAAAGGCAACAAGGAGAAGGGAGGAGGTGACCAGAAGCCCCCCAGCTCTGGGATGGGACATTCACAAGTCCCCCTACATGTGGGACACGGGACCCTACACACTGAGGGGCCGAAATGAAGTCACCAGAAGCCCCACAGGATGTGGGACAAGGGACCTCATGCACTGTGGGGTGGAATGGGCTGACCAAAATCCTCCCTAGACGTGGGACTGGGTCTCTACATGCTGAGGAGCTGGGATGGGGTGACCACAAGACCCTCAAGATGTGGGACAAGGGGTTACCATGTGCTGTGGGGCTGCAGTTTGGCAACTGGGACCCCCTTGGGCTGGTGGTCCTTGCACAACACCACCAGGAAGAGATGGGTTGGCACAAGCTGGGCAGGACCTTGGGGAGCTGCTGGGAACTCTCCAGGCCCACGGAACCCCCAACCCAGCCCCATGGAACCCCCCAACTCGACCTCACCCCCACTCTGCTTGGTAGCATTGGCGCAGGGTGTCCAGGTTCACACGATTTATCTCCTGGGTGCCCTGTAATATCTGGGTCACGGTGTCCCAGTAGTCCTGATCCAGGTTGGCCGCCATCCAGTCCATCTCCGGCACCGTCTTCCTGGTGTCGCTGTTGTAGTGCATGATAGGGTTCCCATCCACGTACCCCACGGCCACAAACTCAGGGACCCCCAGGCTGGCCTTGGTCACCCCAATATAGAAGTAGCGCAGGGAGTGGGGACCTGTGGGGACACAAGGGGTGATGGCTGCGATGGAGAACGAGCTAGGGTGGGATGGGAGCGGTGGGGGGACATCGGGGGAGAACTCTGGGTCTGGGAGAAGGACCTGGCTCCAAGGAAGAGGGGTTCAGGGGGTCCTTGGAGTCAAGGAAATGGGGGTCCAATGGGTGCAGAACATGGGATGGCCAAGAATGGGGGTCAACGGGGGCCCTCAAGTCAAGAAAAGGATGGGTCCAGTGTGGGGGCGAACCGGGATGACTGGGAATGGGGGTTCAGGAGGGTCCCCAGAGTCAAGGAAAGAGGGATCCAGTGAGTAGGGTAATTGGGATGGTCAGAAATGGAGCTCCTTGAAGGTCCCCAGTGTCTGGGAAAGGGGGTTCCAGTGGGTTGGTGACCAAGAATGATCAGGAATGGAGGCTCAGGAAGGTCCTTGGTGTCATGGAAAGGGGGTCCAGAGGGGGCTCAGTGCACAAAAAGGGGGAGCAGGGTTGTCGGTGCCCAACAAGAGAGTGCAGGGAAGGTTCCAGGACAGCGGGTGCAGGGAGGGTCCCAGAACCCAAAGAAGGGGGCAAGGGGGTCCTGTTGCCCAGGAATGGGGCCGCAGGGCAGTAGGGGTGTCCCAGTGCCCAAAAAGGCGGGGGGAGTCCCGGTGCTCAAAGACGGGATGCGGGGGGGGTCTCGGTGATCTAAAAGGGGGTGCAGGAGGGTCCTGGAGCCCAAAGAGGGATTGCAGGGGGAGTCCTGAGGAAGAGGATGTAAAGGGGGGTCCTGGTGCCAAAAGAGGGGTTGAAGGGGGGAGCCCGGTGCGGGGGGCGTCCACCTCGAAAAGGGGTGCAGGGGAGAACCCCGAGCCTAAAAACGGGGGTTCATGAGGGTTCCCGGTGCAGGGGGGGCCGGTACCCGCTCACCGCTCACCACCGCCGCCACCCCCAGGACCCCCAGCAGCAGCCCCACCGACCGTTCCGGCCCCACCGCGCCGCTCCGCTGCGCGCCCCGAGCTCCGCGTACCTCGCCTCCCTTCGGCCCGCCTCTCGCGGCCCCTGCCCCGCCCCTCGAGCCCCCATTGGCTGAGATACCGCCCTCCGGCCAATGACACCGCGCGGCGCTGCGGAACGTCATCAGTCGGAGGTCTCTTCCAACCTTACCGTTCGATGAGTCTAGGAATTGCTGAGGATCAGAACAAGGAAAACTAGAGTTAAAATTCAAGTGTTCTTGGCTGCCAGCCTGTCAATGACTCCACTGCCAGCAGCTCATAGACTTCTGGTTCAAGCAGGTACAGCATCAGCTATGACTCTTAAACACAAAAGGTACATGTTTTAAGATTACAGTGCTTTTAACCCAGGAGGCTAATGACTCTATTCTTTGGGCCAAATTGTCAGCTGCTGGTTCATGTGTAGATCCTTAGTGACACAGACCATTGTCTGCTGCATCTGGAAAATTTAATTTCCACATACTTTCTTTTTTTAAGAAAAAGGAGATAAGTTGGTTAGCCTTAGAGAAAAATGCACTATGGTTATAAGTACTTTTAGCAAATGTATCTTGGTTTTCTTCAGTTGCTATTTCTTCATTCACTGATTGCAATTCACAGGATTATTTGTGCAACTTTTGAGTTAAGGAAAACCTAGGACACTGCTTAATTTAGATATTTTTTAAAAAATCCAGACAAGTAGGAGAGCATCAAGCATTTAATTACTTAGTATTGTGTCACTGTGCTTTCTGATGCTGTATTGATCAAGTCGTATCTCAGAAACACAGAATTAGACTATGGGGTTATTTTATTCAAAAATAAATTTTGGAGGATCAGGAAAACGAGCTATTGTCAGCTGTGCTCCCCCAGTTTAAAATCAGAAAAGTGTTTAAAAATCATTAAAATGACATGTATAGTTCCATTTCCAGTTATTTAAAGGATTTCTAACAATTGTTCCGTTTCATTCTTAGCTCCTCGTGAAGCATTAAAGAAATGACAGACTGCAGTCTGGTTAAAGAGATGCCAGTGGTGTTCAGACACTGAAATAAATCAAAGGAAATCCACTGATTGCAGGTAAAATGTATTGGTTTTTTTACTTGTTCCTGCCCACATTCCTTTTATTCTTGAATGGATTTTGCATCCCTTTCCTGCTCTGAAAGAGGCTTTCTCTGAATCAACAGTACGCAACTATATCTTGTTATTTTGCAGAGGTCTCTAATCGTTCGATTAGAGACCTCTCATTTCAGAAGCCTTTAAGCAGAGAAGGGTGAGCTTTCAGTAGACAGCTGGACCCTAGGGAGAAGAAAAGTCCCTGAAATGTTTGTTCCGTCTGGGCTTTGGGTGCTGGCTTTTTTCTTGGTCAGATATCCACATTGCTCTTGGCAAGTTGGCAAAATTAGTTAGTTGACACAAAGTACTCTTCCAAGTTGAAGCCAGAACACGCTGGCAAGGTGGTGTGTGAAAGTTGTTCTCAGAGACAGCAGTTTTCAGAAGTGCTAACCTCACCTCTGTGGAAAGCAGAAGAAACCAAAGCCCAAACTTTGCTTAATTTCCAACATAGAAATTGTTGTTATCAGTTTGATCATTGATGAGTGCCTGTGTTTTTAGTATTGTTGACAATTTGAGGAACGCCGTGGAATTTACCTTTAAATTCAGGCTGTGTGTCACTGTTGACATCAGTGTTTTAAAATTGTCTTGAGAATCTTGCTTGGTGGTCGTTCTGCAAATGTCCTCTGAAGCTTCTGTTTGATGGGGCAGGGCTGCCATTAGAAGCATCCCAAAATGTATTTGAAGAAAATATTTGTGCTGATTTCCATCCGTTGCTTCTGCAACGTTCAAAAGAATGAGGGCAAAGAGGATTAGAGCAGCATCAGTACAGTTAATAGTGCCTGGGGATCCGGAGTTCTTCTTGATTCTGTTTTCTATACGTCTGTGGGTAAGACCATTAAAGGCATGGGGCAGAAATCAGAGCAGGTAACAGGTTTTCTGTTTTCTTGGGCTGCATGATAGCATTGAGCACTGCTCACCTGAAAAAGGGACTGGGTGTTCAGCACAGCTACTGCACAGAATGGGATTCTACTTACTGTAAAACTCATAGAATCATAGAATCACGAGTGAGATCGAGTCCAACCGTACCTGTCCACTTGCTAAACCATGTCCCTGAGAAACCCATCTACTCACCTTTGAAACACCTTCAGGGTGGTGACTCCACCACCTCCTTGGGCAGCCTCTGCAAGTGCCTGAGAACCGTTAAGAAATTTCTCCTGATCTCCAGTTTGAACCTTCCCTGGTGCAACTTGAGGCCATTTCCCCTTGTCCTGTCGCCTGTCACTTGGGAGAAGAGACCAACACTCACCTCATCACAACCTCCTTTCAGACAGTTGTAGACAGGAATGAGGGCTCTCCTCAGCCTCCTCTTCTCCAAGATAAACAATCCCAGGTCCCTCAGGCACATCTCGTAAGACTTTTTCCCCAGGCCCTTCACCAGCCTCATCGCCCTTCTCTGGACACCCTCCAGCCCCTCAATGTCCTTTTTGCAGGACATCCCTTACTTTGAGCCACATCAGGGTTTGTTTTACAGTTTAATTCTTATATATTTTTAAAGTTGAAGAAATCAGGTATAAAAAATGTTAACACAAATACCCATCAATATTACAAATAACATTATTATAGTGAGAGAGCATTTTTAGAAGAAAAACCTTTTTTTCATCAACATAAAACATTTCTTCTGCAATTATGCTGGTTTTTGACCAAGTGAAACAGCATCCACTGGGCATTCATGTGTTATGTAGGATGCATTCCTCATTTTCTTTTTCTTCTTCTTAGACATTAACTGGAAAAAAAAGAACCTGTGTAGTATGAATTGTCAAATATTTAGTCTAAAAAGTCCTGTTAAATATTTATTTCTCATTATGTAAAGGTATTATGACTTTGATTTTGTTTTACTAGAGGAAGGAGGCATTATGTGGTGCTTAGGAGAAAAGCAAATGAAATCTATATACAAAACTGTAGGCTTAAGAAAAAAATTTATTTGTATTCTTGAGCAATGTTAGGGATTTTTTTAGAAATTAATTTTCTTTTGGGTAATTTGGTTTGTGATAATATTGCACTGTGAAAAAAATTGCTAGTAATTCAGTTCATACTAATACTTTGCCTTAAAAAAAATCACAGAAAAAAACCCCCCAAGAATGACTCATTCTAGCAAAAGATATGAGATACTGTGCGTTTGAAACGCCATGTATTTGTGTAACATGCATAAAACATTCCCATTTTTCTTTTTTATTTGAAGACCTGCTGAAAAATAACATTGAATCTGTCATCATATTTTTTTTGTAATGATGCTTTTGCCCAATATTATGCTCTTTAGTATTGTCGAACACTAATTTCCTCTGGGCACATTTGCTAAGTGTCTGCATCAGTTCCTGCTGCTACAGAGTCTTCTGAGGCAGTCGGTAGTTGCTCTGGTGCAGGGGAATTTTCAGTTACTGGGTTGCTCAGTGTTTCCTCGAACCAAGCTGTGGTTGATTGCACAGCTGAAAGTGCCAAAGCGTCCTTCGCTGCATGGGAAGAAGGAGATGTTCAGTTATTCATTACCTCGAAGAAGTGATCTGTCACTTTTGCTGTTCCTGTGCAACCCTGGCAGAAGTTTAAGTCACTTTCTGGTATTGGACAGGATAGAGGAGGAGAGGAGGTGCTACTTCTGTCTCAGATGAAGCTCCAGCTGCATTCAGAGGGCAGCAGAGAATCAGGTCCATACAGAAAACTTCCCTGCACTGGCAGGCAAGATGTTAAATACACTGTGCTGCTCTCTCTCTCTCTCCATTCCTCACTTCAAAATAGATGTAGTGATAACAACAGTCAGCGTGCATCAACATATGTTTAACGTGGTTTCTTTTAGAGGTCATAAGGTGAGTTACGGTACAACATCAGCTATGACTGTTAAACACAAAGGTACATGTTTTAAGATTACAGTGCTTTTAACCCAGGAGGCTAATGACTCTATTCTTTCGGCCAAATTGCACACAAAACAGTGTGTCTTCTGTGAGGTAATGTACATATCAGTGGGAAGCTAATCTGTTCATTTCAAGTACCAAGAAAAAGGAATAATAAAAGATGAATTGTTAGGTTTCAGACATGGCTCAGTGTTATAGATCACAATCAGGTGCAGTCAGGCTGTGCTTGTGGGGTAGATCTGTCTTATTACTCCACTATGTGGGGCAGATCTGACTCATTACTTAATGTATGGATGGTGTCCTGATGGCTTCTGGCTCATTTAGGATATATCTGAGCTAAGTGTAAGACTTTGTGAACCTGCTGTGAGTATATTGTTAGGGAACATCTCAACTACAGTTGAACAATGTTAGCCTTGTAATAACTTTGAGGTCACTGAAACAAGAGATTATGACAGTCTTTTATGCCCAGCTGCTGGCT
Organism: Dromococcyx pavoninus; assembly: GCA_033558185.1. Taxonomy (NCBI): domain Eukaryota; kingdom Metazoa; phylum Chordata; class Aves; order Cuculiformes; family Neomorphidae; genus Dromococcyx; species Dromococcyx pavoninus. The sequence continues at coordinate 83,637 of JAUMJL010001211.1, read as the reverse complement.
ACTACTTGGCTGCCAGGTATGGAGCTTTCAGAACTACTGCATGCAAATTTTTTTTAATTCCTGGTAAAGATGCCCTTACATGAACAGCCCAGATGTACAGCTCTTCTTTGAAATGTTGGCTATGAGACACAGTGATTTGTCTTTTGATTCTAGCCAGAGTGTGCTGCTGAAGAGTCAGAGATCACTCAGACAGATCCCAAGTAGTTGTTAGTTTATTGAGCTCTATTCACTGTGTTTAGGTATGTAAAATATTTAGTAACTACAGATGGATTGGTGGTCAGTACTCTACTATTGACTACACTTAAAATTATTATTGGATATAAATATTACTGCATAAGCTTACTGTAAGTATCTTACATGTTACATGCATGCAAAAACTATCACCTACCAACCCATCAATGTCTGGTTCCAGGCAAGAGATCCCTCAGAGGGGTAACCTTCAGAGGCATCCCTACTCTTGGGGAGACCATCATCATGCATCCAGCTGCTATGGAGGGAGAGCTCAACTGACCCTAATGTATGCAGATATTTATAGTGTAAAGTGGTTGATTTGTAGTCAGGTTTTATGCTGTTAATGCAGTTTTGGCTCAGTCTCCAGCCAAACCTATTTTTTTGAGGGGTTTGGGGCTTATTTCTTGCTCCAGCCTCACACCAAAGCATTAACTTTGGTGAGGTCTGTTTGCTGAGCATCGCCCTGGACCAAAGTTCAGTTGGTTCAAGCAGGAGGACTGCATCATTCATAGTGTGTCACAGAGATCTCCTCCAAGTGAGGTAAAGCTCCATAGCATAAAGTAGAAAAGGACCTTCTTGAGTATTTTCTTGAGCTTGCTGGTACACTGGTCCAGCACTGTTGCTGCTTTTACTGTGTTTCTTCTCTATGTGATTTAACAGAAGTGTGTAAGTGCATATAGACACCGTTTCCTAAGCGTTATCACAATTTTTATTAATATGTACTTTTAAAATAAGAATGCATGCATTAGAGGGAGGAGCAGGTGGACCGAGAGATCCTAATTGTGAAGTTAAAGTTGGGAATTGTATCACTTTTGTGAGGATAATAAAAAAGAGACCTAATTTAAACAGACTGTTTTTCTCTAGAAGCATCCAAACTCAACTGTCTGTTGCGTGCGATGGTTTCATTGTGGCTTTAAATAATGACCAAATCTGCATATCTATGTGGTTCACTTCTTGATTTTTCTGATTTAGTGTTTTAATGAACTATCTATTGATTTTGATGACCTGTAGCATGCTGGATTACTCTTACTTGTATTTTTAATACAGTGTGTTGGTTGCCTCCCAGCTTGAACCAACATACGCCAGGAGAGTTTACCCATGTTTTGATGAACCTGCCATGAAGGCCACATTTAATACCAGAATTGTCCATGACCCAAGCTATGTAGCTCTTTCCAATATGCCTGCTATTGGTAGGTAAACAGCAAGTAGACTTAGGGTTTCTTTTTCCCCCTACGTTACTTTTTAAAAGGGTGTAATTTATCAGAATAGACTATATCATCCAATAGGGAAGTGTTCTCTTGTCTGTGTGTTAATGCCTTGAAAATGCACAGATAATCTGTGCTTATGAACCTAAATATTTTGAGGCAGATATTCATAATTAATGTCTCTGATAGCAATAATTCCATTGTTTTGTCAGTGGTGATGTGCTTTCCTCTGGTTGCTGGAGGCTGCATAGGGTTTGATTCCTGGCTTTCACTGCTTAATCAGTGTGTCTGAGAGCTCATTGGACCAAAATGGCTTCCCTGGAATGCAGAGCCTGTAACTGTGGGATTAAGGGATTCCTTTCATTCTGGGTCGATTTTAAGACATATTTACAACATACATAGAAAAAAATTGTTTTAGAGAGCAGAGACACTATAGCCTCCTGTGTATGTGCAAAATAAGAGAGAGGACTGTAAGGCTCTGGAGGGATTCCTCCCGTCCCTTGCTGGGATCTCCTGTGGGATGCATGTGGGGTACAAATTTCCCAACAAATTCTGTAAATCAGGATTCCTACAGAAATCTGCTGGATCACTTGTCTCCTTCTTAATGCTTTTTTTTCTGCGGTTCAGTGCCATGAATCTTTATTTTTCACTTAAATAATTTTCAACCTTTAAAAAAGGAGTTTGATGAGATCTGCATTTGCTAAGTAACAGCAATTATAATAGAATGGATCTCTATGAGAATCACTTAAAGCATTTTCTTCCCCTGACAGTCTTGTTCCTATCACCTCTTTTATTTAGAAGGAAGCATTCTGATTAAGTATTTCTTAATTCTTGGGCAGGCATGACTTAGATTTGACTCTCAATAAAGCACAATAAGATCATAGATTTTAGCAATATGCAGCCTGAGACAAATTGTCCACAGTTTGCCCACATCCCAGAATGGACTCAATTTGAAAAACTTCCAGTTAATGAGCTCAAAAGTGGATTTTTGGTATCTACATGGAAGGTCACGACTGGTACGTGGCAGTAGCAACAAGCCTGGCTGCTTGCCTTCTACCAGAAACAAATGCAGGTAGTGCAGAAATACATCACATTGAAGAGAGGTGTAGGAAAACACGCAGGAAACACAAGATTCTTTATTTGTTATGGAAGAGCAATGGTTTGAACATTACTTTGATATTTTTTCTAGATGTATCTGAAATGAAGGATGAAAACGGAAGCCTGTGGGCTGTTACCATATTTAACTCTTCGCTGAAAATGTCGACTTACTTGACTGATTTGTGATTTGAGACTTTGATTATGTCAGCAGAACCGAGCGGGGAAATGAGGTAAATATGAAGCTGCTTAAGACATTACAGCCGTTTTCAACCAGAGTTGGTGCTGCGGTGCATCGTGTGCTGTAGAAGATATCATAGACATAACTGTGCTTTCCATTGCAAAACTATTTGCTTATGTGGCAAAACTGCTAATTTTTATCTTGAAGATGTTTTGCAGAAAGCTTTCCTTTAGGACATTTCTTTTATGTCCTGTCCTGATAATTGAATGCGATTCCACAACTAAGTATGGACTCTGTATGTTAAAACTTTCGAGAAAACTACTCCACAGAATGTACTGATCATAATTCAGGGTCATCTTAGTTGTAAGAAAATATCGATGTTCTCTGCTTTGACAAACAGCTCAGGGGATGCCAAAAATGTGTCTTATTCTTCAGGGCCCTTTGAGGACCAGCATCATGACATCACCAGGAGCAATACTCTAGTACAAGCATTTTGCATACTTGTATTTTATCCTTTTATTCTGTAGTGGACATATCTTTTAGCCTCCAAAAGTGACTGTTTTGTGTTTGAAGCTTCTTCATTAGTGGGTGTTTGATTTTGCTCTGACACTACAATGGCCAAATCTTCTTGAGGGAATCTGTAAAAACTACAGTCCCTTGGCACCAGTTGTTTCACTTTCCTTCTTTTGCTGGACGTCAGCAGGGGAAAGATATATAAATTTGTTCCAAAGCAAATAGCAAGCTGAAGCATAAAGCTCTTGAGGGTAGCATATAGTTGCTGTCCTTAATAACTGATGGCACAGTGTTTGCTGTACGGTTAGTTCGTCAGCACCCTATTGGGCAAAGGTGGGACAAGGTGAGAGGAAGGTGCAGAGGTGATCTTGAAAGCACAATATTAGCTCATTTTTACTGTGAAGATTGGACTTGGTATGTCTGTATTGGGTTTTCAGAACAGGGTTTTAGTAGCATGGGTGGACAGGGGTGGCTTCTGTGAGAAACTGCTAGAAGCTTCCCCTAGTCCAAGGGGGCCCGCGTTGGAGCAGCTTGAGAACAGCAGGCCACGGGAAGGACTCACGTTGGAGAAGTTTGTGGAGGAACGCTTTCCATGGGAGAGACTCCAAACTGCAGCAGGGAAACAGTGTGAGGAGGAAAGAGTGGCAGAGACAACAAGTAGTGAACTGATCTCGAGTTCCATTCCCTGTCCCCCTGCGCCGCTTGGTGGGAAGGGGGCAGAGAAACTGGGAGTGAATCTGAGCCTGAAGAGAAAAGAAGCGTAGGGGGAACGTGTTCTAAGATTCAGTTTTATTTTTCATTACCCTATTCTCATTTGATTGGTAATGAAATAAATTGTTTCCTCATGTCAAGTCTGTTTTGCCTGTGGCAGCAGTTGGTGGGTGATCTCTCACTGTCTTTATCTCAATCCAGTAGTCTTTTGTTATATTTGTCTCCTGTCCAGCTGAGGAGGGGGAGTAATAGAGCAGCTTGGTGGGCACCTGGAGGCCAGCCAGGGTCAACCCACCACAATGTCCTACCTGCTGTCCCCTGGATACAACAAGTGGGATGCTTACGGCTCTGACTGTGGTGCCTTTTTCTTGGGCTGGTGTGTACTGATAGGAGTTAGCAAAACAAAGCATTCAAATGAGCATTATTCAGAGGGAAAAACACCCTCCATGTTCTGTGAGCTAGAGGAGAGAGGGTTTCAGACAGAGAGGCTCAATATTTATGCCTCCACAGTGTTTCTGTGAGTATATTCCTTGTGTCTTTTTTGTCATTTCCAGTAACCAGAAGCATCAGTTTTTATAACTCAAAGCTCACACCAGGATTAGGATTTTAAGCCTGCCCATTGTGTTTATGTTCGACAAAATGAAGCGGTCGGGTCTTTGAATCCCCTCTGAAGCCTTGGCTGCAAAGAGGGGCCCAGAGGCTGAGGACACTCTGTTGGTTGAATATGTTTTACTTTTTTCCCCTTATAAATTAATTCCTGATGCTTCATAACTGTGCTCTTAGCGTTTGGCTGTGCAGCTCTTTTTGAGACCATGTGTTGCATTTAGATGCAAGTCATGCGGGATTGTTGAAGTGCAGGGGTGCCTGTGGGGTCTTGCATCCAGAGATACCTGATAGAGACATAAACCTTTTCTGAGTCCACCCCATCACCATGGGCAAGCAGCCTCTTCAGTGATGTGACAAAGCAAATGGGCATGGGAGGGGAAAGCTTTGCTTGCTGCCACTGTTTGCATTGCTCAGAAGTAGAGCTGTCGTGGGGTCAGATGCCTTTGCTCTGTGGTGGTCTGTTCCAGGCTGTCAGAAAGTTCACGAGGGGAAGTTTGTAAATTTGGACAGCAGATGCTCTCTGAACAACCATTTCTCTCTCTTCAGGGAAAAAGTGGTGATCTGAAGGGAAGCTGGTTACTCAGAGTCATTGACTAGAAACCATTAGCTTAAGATGTGTGATTCTAACTACAGCATTTCCCAAACCTAAAAGTCTCTTTGTCCAACAATATATACTTGGAGTGAAGTCTTGATCCTTTTGAAGTGCTTGAACTCTCCTAGATTTTAGCACAATTATGCTCTGTGCCACATTCTGTTAGGTCCAGAAAAACCTGAGTTGTTTTTTTCCCAATAAGCTTCATTGCATGGTCTGATGTGGGCAGGCAGCATTTTCTAACCATAATTCACAGAAGAGCAGCAAAGAAGATGGAAATGTGTGGATTATCTTTAATAACTTTTCCTTGTTTTATTGCAGATACGTATTTGGGCTCGGAAAGAGGCAGTTAAAAATGGGTATGTTGACTATGCTTTAAATATCACTGGTCCAATATTCTCATTTCTGGAAGACTTACTTAACATCAGCTACCCTCTGCCAAAGACAGGTGAGATTGCTCATTTTCTTAAATGGACCAGAAATGGCTGCTGATGGTTTAATAGTCACAGAAACAATGGGTTCTGCAGTATTTTCTTCTCTAGCTCACCACATTCATGGAAAAAACCCCTAAGCTGTAACTCACTGAAGTCTCCTTTCTGTACCATGGCTTTTGTTATCCTGTAAGCTGGCACTCTTACTTTCACATCTCACTCATTCTTTTTGAACATCTTTTCCTAATAAAGGGGCAAACTGCACAGAAGGGACCTGTTCCCTCATATGGCTCTTACTGGGATGCATAGACCATTCCAGGCAAGGCTATTGTAGTCCCTATGTCCTCCCAGCAAATCCCTGCCTCCTTAACCCGTGTCCCAAAGCATCACTTGCTTTCTTCAGTATTTCCCTATCTTATCTGTAAGTTGGCTTTATGTTGCTGCACATTCCTCCCGAGAAAAAAAAAAGATTCCTAAAGGAAAACATCGTTTCTACTTAAAATAGACATCAGAACAGCCTGTTAAGTTACAATTCTGTCAAGAAGAAAGGGTGCTGTCACGTAGTTCCTCTGTACAGTTTGTCTGTTACTTGCAGTTGGGTTGCCAAGGGTTTCAGAATTCGTATTATGGGGAAATGTGCTCTTATATACGAATTGCTGGAATATTGAGAGCACCGGAGGCAGTTCTTATCAACTATGAGTTTTGGACCTGCCTATGATGCTAACAGATTGCAGGACTGTTGGGAAAGAATTTCCCTCCTGTCTTGACTAGATAATTTGTGGATTTGTCAAATACCTATTTTGGCACGTGAAAGAAATAAATTTTCATTGTGTGCAAATGTATTATCTCCCTGTGTATTTGGAATAGCTTGCTGAATGCTACAGTTACTTCCTATGGAAAATGGAATCTATGCAGTCTTCACTCATTAATCTCGTTGATTTTTGTTATCATCTATTTGTTATCATCTATGTTATCTATCTATTCTATCCAAGTGGTTTGGAAATCTGGTTACAATGAACTGGTGGAACGATCTGTGCCTTAATGAGGGACTGGCATCCTACTTTGAGTACCTGGGAGCTACCTTTGTTGAACCCAAGCTTTCACTGGTAAGTACTAATGCTTACTGAAGGAAGTTGGAGTAGCAAAGCTCCAGCATGTATGAAGAACAGGAAGGTGCAGAAGATGGGATTGAATTAAGCCTCTGCATTGGTAATTTAGTTCCCCCAGGAAAGGCGACCGGGTCTTAATTCTTCTCTGGAAGGGATCTGTCTGCTTGGAGCTGTGATCACACCCAGCTCTTCTACAGCTGGCACAGAGGGCAGCTGTGATTCTGTAGTGACAGAGAGTTGGTGTTTTACGCTAAACCTGATGTGCAGCAAACCCAGCTTTCTGTCCTGGGTCCTGTAGCTGATGGTTTGCCTCCCCGACTGTCCCGGCTCTTTTCCAAGCACCCCTCACTCCTCAGGTACCTTTACTGGGCAGTGACTGAGTTGAGCCACTTGAAGTCTGCTCACCCTACTAAGCCTATGGATGTCTGGATGTGGAGAAGGCAGATATGATGCACACAGCTAATCTGACAGCAGGGCGGAACTCCTTCCCTTTCCACCCAAATGGAAATAAGCGTAAATCCCATAGTGTATTAGAAAAGTCCATCTGTCACTGAGATAGGAGGATAGGTGCTGCTAATTGTAGACATGAGATGATGTGTACTCACCTGTGCAATCCTAAATGTCAGTGCACAGTGGCCTCGGCTTCGGCAGAGACGAGAATCCATTAGTCTGGGCAGACCCGAGACTGCACTCAATCCAGTTTGCTTCTTATTTGACTCACATGAAATACTATTCACCCTTTCCTTTTCTAATTCATCAAAGTAATTCATTACATGTTTAATTGGAAAATAATACAGGAGTGTCAAACGAATTCTGTCAGGTCGTGAGAGATGCTAATCTTCTGCTTTGATCTTCAAACCCAGCCCACTTTGTTCTCTGTAATTTAATATCGTTTAGAAAATTAAATATACTGGTTGTTCACGAGGAGAAAAATTGGTCAACAAATTTGATCCCATTAATTGGAAGCCTGTGTTCTTCTCCTTGAGAAGCAGAAGTGCTGAAAATTTCCTCAAGTGCTCAAAACTTAGGATTTTTTCTTTAATTGCATAATTACTGTCTGACAGCAGAAATGCTGCATAGTTAAGCCTTGTTAACCTCAGTAGCTCAGGTTTTAGGTTATTTCTCCAGATTGCAGCAGGAGAAACAGAGAATTTAGGAAGAAAATAATCCCTATGAATGACCTACAGATGTAAATGGCATACAGGTTTTCAGCTATCTGTACTTTTTCATTTGCTATTTAATATAGTTGACTTATTTTTCGCAGAGGCTTATACTGTAATTTTCTTTGTCAGACCCAGGACCACAGTCTTCTCAGATGGAAAATTTTCATTCATTACTAATGTTGCATATGGAAAATGTTAGGATTGGGTGTGCGGTCCGTTTTACTTCATGGGAAAGTTGAAGAAGGGAGAAAGGAATACTCCTCATTCATTGACAGACTCTTTCTATTAGTGCTAATCCTACAGTCTACATTCTCTCCTGAGAATAAATATTTTCTTGTTCTGATCACTTAGATTTGTCTTTTTTCTTGCAGGATAAAATTTTTTATGATCATGTTGTACAACTTGTATTAAGGGAAGACAATGAAATAGGAACTCGATCACTGTCAGAGAGCGAAGACAAGATCAAGGAATCGTTTTCTTTAATGTCTCTGTTTGACAGCATCACATACAACAAGGTTAAGAAACACTAAATTCTTGCTCTTTGCGTGTTCTAAGCTAATGGTACAGAATAGATGTTGAATCACAATGATTTTTGTGAATTGTCTTGTCATTCAAAGTGTGTATCTGCTGCACACACAAATTTATTGGATGTTGCAAATCTAGTTGGCTGTGAAAGAAACGGTGAGAACATTTTCAAGCTGCATGATATGTGAAGTGTAGGAGTAGCCTAAACTCTCTGGATTATAAGTTGACAAAATATTGCAATAATAATTGCTTTAATAATTCATGTTTTCTCATAGCTTTTTTGTACTTCAGGGAGCTTCTATTACCTGGATGCTTTCTGGTTTCCTGACTGAGAAGTTGTTTTTCAGAGCACTTACTGTAAGTTTGAGAAACTAACGCCTTCATCTTGATTCATAAGCTCGAAAATTATAGTTGTACAAATTGCTGTTTGTCTTGTTGATGTTTTCCATTGAACCCTCATCATTTCTGATGCTTCTGTTTCTTTCCACACAGTCATATCTGAAAGAATTTTCCTTCTCAAATACTAACCAAGACGATCTCTGGACCCACATACAGATGGTAATCATTTTTTCTCTAGTATTCTTGCTCTGGTGTTTGGCACAGTCCAAATTTAGGGCATTACCTATAATAGAGGACTGCACTTGAATTTGGCTATCCCTAGTGCAGTCATTCTCTTACATAAAATTTACTCTGCTGGCTTTTTTGGCTAATGTCTTCATAAGTGTTTATTTGGCTGCTTTACTGCACTTGAGTTGGGTGGAGGTGAGTGGACATGGAGAGATGACAAGGGGAGTCAGGGCCAGGTGGAGTTTTGGGTTTCGTGAAATTGCGTAGCCTAATCTTCTGGAGCTTAAGTTTGTTGAGATCAGTGTGTGTGATGCTTTGGGCTTGATGATCAAAGACCCAGAAAAGTCTGTACCCAGGGCAGTAGCTCAGCATTTGACCCTTTACTGGTTTTGGCAGAAATCCCAATAAGAAATCAGGTGTTAATAGTAGGTTTATTTTTTAAACCTCCTCTTTCCTGTTCCTCTAAAGAAGGCTTCCATTGTGTTGCAGACTCAGTCTTAGATTAATTATGAGAGTGCCACAATTTCAGAGGCATGGTTGTCACTTTTTTTAAGCCAACAGAGACTGTACCAATTCACACTAGTTGAGAATCTAGTTTGGTGTCTTCTTTCAATTTGTCTTTACTATTCTGTTTCTTCATTAGTCAGTCACTTAAAAATATTTGCATTCTTCTTTATTCGAGTGAAATTAACAAATTAATTCTGTCATAGCCTTAAAGGGGTGCAATTATATTGACACTAAGAAGAGTAAGTTTAGCAGTCAGGTTATAAGAATCAGAAATGTCATCTCAGTATTTCTTAATGCCTAAAAAGGCTTATGCTCTCTTTATAATAATGTCAGTAATGTCCTTCACACTTTGTTATATTGATTTTTTTGCATGAATCAAAGGCAGCAAACTGCTAAGCAGTTATGTTTTCTCTAATACTGTCCCTAGAGTGTTGCTGAAGCAGTATTGGTAAGTACCTGATTATCGTAAATATTTCTAACTCCTGTTTCTCCTGCAGGTCATAGATGCACAGGATGAAATTCAGTTGCCAGAATCTGTGAAACAAATAATGGATTCCTGGACGTGCCAAAATGGATTTCCAGTTTTAACATTAAGTCTAACCACTGGCACAATCAGTCAGGAACAGTTTCTTAATAGGAAGAATGAAAGCAGTACTGATTCACACAAGTATGTTTCGCTGGGTTGTTTTGTTATCTGTTTATACCCTATTTTTGAAGGAAACTCTCCAGTTAGAACGTTGTGTTTTGACCATCTGATTTTTTAACCTGATGCTTTTTCTTTTCATGAGCTGCCAAGTAAAAACCCATTTGAGACTGCAGTTTGCAGTAGTTCTGCAAGCCAGTTGTTTTGCTAAAGGTTTGCTTTCCTCTGGAGCAGTCACTTTTCCAGCCATGGGAAGGACAGGCACAGGCCATGACTAGGTTGCAGCAAAGGAGTTTTTCTGGCATTTTCTTCTTTCCTCATCCCTCACTTGTTTGGACCAGCAAACTGGATGAACCGTGCCAGTGCACGTGGTGCCAACCTCTCCTGCTCGACAAGGACAAAGGGTTTGCATTTCAGTACTTTTGTAAAAATGAACCCTTTCTCAGAAAGTGCCAAGTACCTGACATGTAGCTCTAACTTTCCTGTCAGTGAGTATTGCCAATTGCCTGGTGCTTTTGAAAGCTGTGCTGCTTACTTAGATGCCTAAAACCAGAAGGTGCCTTTGGTCACACCCTTTAAAAACTCAGGGATAATATTTGAACTTCCATAAATTCATCAGTTGTCAGGAGTGCTGGGATGCATGGGCAAGACTCATGAGATGAGTTCTCGTGTGGGTAGAAAGGACGATTAAGAGCAAAACTCAAAGCAGTCTTCCTCTGTCTGCTATTGCAGAGCCAAGAGAAATTTTGACAAACCACAGAAGCATTCAGAGAGTTTCTGTTGCTCCCAGGCTCCAGGAATTGAAAAGCATTCATCCATTTGGCATTTTTGGTTAGCTCACATAGGGAGTGCCGTTACAAATGCTAGTCCTTTCCTGTAGTTTCAGAAAGAGACAATACCTTGTGAATGTAAGCAAATCCTGGATGTGTATTAAGCAATTTTTCATTTTTGTAGGGAACTGCATGGTTTTGAAGCTTTCATTTGTTCTCAGTAGGAGTTTTACAGTCCTCCAGAAAGAAGATTACAGTTGTGAGAACTACAGTTGCATTGCTTTTCTGGAGCTTTTTTCACTACATACTCGTCTGAAAGGGAGTTTCATGTTCTTCAGAAATAGAGTGAAGCGTACGAGGTTTTCTCCCAAGTAACAAGGGATAGGATGAGAGGAAACAGCCTCAAGTGACACCATAGGATGTTTAGATTGGATATTAGGAAAAATTTGTTTTCCAAGAGTGATGAAGCATTGGAACAGGCTGCCCAGGGAGGTGCTGGAATCTCCATCCCTGGAGGTGTTCAAAAACTACGTAGACATGGCACTTCACGACATGGTTTGGTAGGCACAGTGGAACTGGGCTGATGGTTGGACTGGATGATCTTAGAGGTCCTTTCCAAACTTAATGATTCTATGATTCTAAGCATGAAGAATAAAATTATTGCCTGAAGAAGAAGAGCCGGAGCACAGATACAGTGGTATTAAAATACCTAGCATCAGATGATATTCTAGGTAAGAGTGACTATTGGAAGTCGTGCTAAAACTCTCTTATATTTGCTGAATGTAGGTGTTGATCCAGCATAAGTAACCTCTGATGAGTTTTTGTGCATCAGAAAGAAGGAAATTCTTACATCTGCAATCTAGTTTAGCACAAACTGAGATGGTTATTTTTAAGTGTAAGAATTAATTATATTATCTTTTTTTTTTTGTTAAGTAACACATGGATTATTCCTATTTCTTGGGTGAGAAATGGATCATCACAACCCTTAATATGGCTAGACAAAAGCAGCAGTAAGTAATGTTTCCACAACCAAGCTGATAAAAACACATCTAACTCTTCTGTAAACAGAAGATAAATTTGAATTGAATAGGGAGATTAAAACTTTATTACAGAAATATGTTTATCTGTTGTCCTAATTTTATGTTGCAATAGGTTTTCAAATACATTAATTTATTTAGATCTTTTTTCTATGTTGCATCAAACTTCAGTATTCATGTTTGATAATATGGTAGAATGCATTTTGTGAGCAGAGCTTTCCACAATAGTTTTGATTTTGTCATTTTGTACACAAATCCAAAGTCCTTGTCCCTCATGCTCCTGGATTATTCTTACCATAGCAGATCCCACTGATGTTAATGACAGCATTGGAGTATAATAGGATCTCTGCTGTGATATATCAGAAAATGGTCAGCTCAAGTAGTAGTGCAAGACTGAAAAGATTAAAAACAACTGTGTGAAGGGACCAAATATTGTCACACATGGATACCTGGAAAAGCAACAAATTAATATTTTCCACACTGTGTAATGTAATTTGTTTGGGCAAATCAGATGCAAAATAGTTCTGTAGAAAAAGGAGGATTATTTAAAGTTTTAGAACCTTATAATAACAAATAAAGGAGTTTATGGGCTCATGCAGTTACATTGGTCACTGTCCCTGAGTGATACCTGCCTGAATAGCAAAACAGAAAAGTGAGTTTATGGGCACCTTTAATAAAATAAAAAGTTCAATTCTTTCTCGTCTCAGTGCTTGCCAGTAAATGGCTGTATTTTGGGGGGAAATAAAATTGTAATCATTAGAATGGGGTAATTATTTTTGTTTGGCAAGTCAGCCCTAATCAACGTCAGGTTTTGGGTCATTTACAAGGAAACGCAGAGACCGATGTGTTTGTGGAACGCTTAAGAGAGAAACTGAAATATGATCCAGGCGTATTGCAGCTCTCCACTCTCTGTTTGCAGTGGTTAAAAACTACTGTGATATCTTGAGTGAGCATTTTACAGTATGTGGACAAGTAAATGAACAAACAGCGAATGTTTATTGCTCTGAATGCTTTAAAGTTAAAGAAACCAGTGATTGCTAAGGTGAAAAATCAGAGAATTAGTAGAAAAGAATTGTTAGGAAGTACTTACTTGGAAGGGTTAGAGTTATGTGTTAAGTTTATCTTATTGAAGTGATAGCAGTTCCATTTCTCCTCTCTTCTTGTGACTATGGAAGTTATTGAAAAATTCCTCATGTTGCATCTGCCTGAAGGGACTTTGATAAAGTAGAAACAGTCTTTGAAAAGTGTTCCGCTTGCATTTGAAAGCCATTTATCAAACTTACCAGACGCTATTCAGTCAAAGGAATTGAATTGTGTTTTAGGATTAAAAAAGATACATACACCTATTTTTGACTTTTGGATGCAGAAATAAACCAGTTTCTCACAAAGGTAGAAATGTTGAGGGCGCATTTAAATTAAGTTACCATTTAGTTCCTGTGAGATTGAAACAGCTTCTTTTGGAGAACCGTTACGTTGTCATTCAGAGCTGTTCATCAGAATCGTTTTGGTAAATGAAAATTATAGATTTTGTATGAAGCATAGTTTTAGGTTCAATTGTTACACTGCAGTGGCATAACAATACGCAACAAGGAAACATCTGAAAAGTGATTTTGCATATGTGTATTTTTCCTGCAAAGAGTTCTGAAGGAGCTAATTTATTATACTTCTGAATAGGTGGAATTAAACCCTAAGCTGGGCTGCTACCAGCAGTCAAGCGTGTTCATCCAGTGCTGCACTGTACAGTGTTGAAATCCTTTCCTGATGGTTCAGGGCTCCTCAGGCAATGTCTACACACTTATCTTCTGCCTGGATGATTGTATTGGTCAGTGTCCCTGAGCCATTCGTGTCTGCACAGCAAAGCAAGGCACCCCAGGGAAAGGATGCTGTTATGAGAGAATAGGTTTCACTCACGCTGGTGAGTTGAGGAGCGTAGTTTTGTTATTTTAGCTGGATCTAAGAGTGTTCTTGATAAGGAGCAGAGCATTGAACCAATGTGCCATTACAGAGGAAGAACTGCTGCTGCCATATTCCAGCCACCCACGCAGTTTTTAAATGATTAAACCAGCATCTGTCATGTGCCACTTTTCCCTCTCATTGTGAGGATGATTGAGGATAAACCCTGTAGTTCTTGCTCTGTCCAAACGCATTGAAGTCTCAGTCTTCTGTTCAGGGTGCTGCATCTAGACTACTCATCAATATTGATTTATTGTCTTCTTATTTAGGATGATCACAGCCAGTTAAAAAATAATTTGAATCCTCTTCTGATGAGATGGCTCAGAGCCTTCAGGGCTGCACTGGCTCCTTCACCTGTATTGTAGGCTATCAGGAGCAAGTAATCAGACAGCCACACATAAAGTAGGTAGTAGTGAGATGAAAAGGGGCTGCAGAAGGACACTTTTACAGAGTGATATAAATCAAAAAGACTATGGGACGTTTATTTAAAATAAAAATTTTGATTACTTGTTTTTTTACATAAAATTATCTGTTTTGCTTTCCTTGACCTCTGTTTATGTGGACACTGGTAGGCAGTTAGTCCTTTCCTAAGGTAGTTAGTGCTGTGTTTTGGAGCAGCATTGGGAGCAACTGGCATGCTGGGGGTGCATGCTTCAACACAGGCATGTCGGGGTGTTTCTTCTCATCCAGACTGTTTATTCTTGGGTAATCATTCTGAACTCTCCCAGCTGCATACAAGGATAGGAGCAGAGTGGGTTTTCAAGCTCCACTTGGCCATCTGAAGGTGCTCAGTACCTGAGGGGTCAGTTGCTCGTTGAAGTTCCGCTGCGCAGAGAGGAGAGCAAAAATGCACTGAACGTTTTTGAATTCAGCTTCAAACCTCTGTCTCAGATCTCAAAGGAACACCTAGTCCAGTGTTTAGAAATGCAAGAGAGTTTAACAGTGTGCAGGAAATAAAATTATACATTTTAATGTCACTTCACAGAAGTGTTTCCTGAAATACAAGTATCGGAGTCAGAATATGACTGGATCCTGCTAAATGCAAATTTCAGTGGATACTACAGAGTGAACTATGATCAATTAAACTTAAAAAGATTAGCACTCTTGCTTGAAAATGATCCAAAGGTAAGATTGTATTTGTTTTCTCAAGCTATAAACAGACTCCATATAGTTTTTCTTGCGGTTCTTGCCAGTAATAACGTTGATTAAAACTTGAAATAATGAGAAACTCATGTATCACATAAGAAGAGGTGATCTGATATTGCACCACTAAAGCCCCTGGCAGCCTTCCGTAATGGAAGAGGAACAGGCCCAATTAGTTTCACATAAGCATGAAAGATCACTTTCCATGAGATGGCATTCTGTCTTCAAAGTTGTTTTAGCAGCTTGTGGTTCTTTCATTCTCTTAAATTTGTCTCAAAGAGTTTATCTGTACAGATGAGTGATTGAGGTTTATCTGCTAATGGGTAGCCATGAAGAAGGAAAGCTGGGAAGAAGCTTTTTAAATTTCCACATTTCCTCAAAGCACAAGATTTCTGACAGTGAAATTAAAACAAAAAAAAAAACAACAAAAGAAAATCACTGAACTTGGACTTGGGGTTTTTTGATTGGGCAGTGGGTTTTTCTTGGTGGAGATTTTTCTTAGAAGTTCCTGTCTGTTCTACTTGGGCTTTTTCGTGCCCCTATAGACACTGATATCAGTCCAACTCTGACTTGCCAGAACCTGGGTACAGAATAGCCCAAACATGTCACTGTGGGTGGGATTGGGTTGTGTTTCATGTTGCCTAACCCTAGAGTGAGCCAGAGGCTCCAGAAGTAATGCCAGCTTCTTGATTTCAGTACCAATGATGACCAAGTTTGACCTTTCAGCATAACAGTAATCAGTACAATCAGATGAATCCTCCAGAAGGTCTGGACATAAGGCTGATCAGAGCATGTGGTGTGGTTAAACCTTTCTATAGCCCAGTGGCTTCCTTTCTTCTAGGCTTTTTTTCTTTAGCAGCAATTCCTAAGTCAACAGGAAATGAGTTGTGTGCTGAGTTGGGGCTGGGTTTTGGCACTTGTCAGTGGGAAGGTTCACTTGAGCAGCGGCTGAGCCGAATAAGCATGGAAACAGGGAGGAGATGGAAGGAGCATGGAAGCAAGGAGGAGATGAGGAAGGACCAACAGACTTTCTGACAGCACAAGCTGTGGGCAGGGGTTCATGTACTGCTCTGCCTTGGTCATTTAACTCATTACAGCGCCAGACACTCAGCTCTGGAGTAATCTGAGTATGTGTTCTGAACTGAACCTTCAAAGGGAAAAAGAAAGATATTTGTAGGATATTTTTGGGAAATGTAGCATTTCTACATTTTCATTTTCATTTCAGCATGCATGTAGGAGGTGTCTTGAAATTCCATGCTTAATATACTGTACCTGTATATTTATTTATAAAAATACATTATGCAGCTGTTTATTTATATATTTAGAAACATTCCATAAAGCACAAACATAACTTCAGCTTAAAATGCAGGATCAATTTTATGATGTTTTGTAGAACATTAGAGCAAGTGTTAGATGCTTATCTTATCCTCCTGAAAAGAAGCTTTTTTAAACTCTCCATGATATGTTTGAATCTATTAATGCCACACGAATACTTTCTGCAGGCTATTCCCGCTGTCAGCAGGTTCCAGCTGATAGACGACGTTTTTGCATTGACACAGTGAGTGTGTGTTGAATATGTCATAGAAAATTATTAAGCTACGTGATTGTATTTAATATCACTACTTCTGCTTCGTCCATTCCTATCCAGACGTGCCCCATAACAGCTCTTTTGACAAAGTGGAGAAGAATGTTAAGAATTTAATGCATTCTTCTGTCAGTGCTGAGCGACTTCTTTCAGAGTTTCTTTTAACTTTTCTTTAACTCTAAGGAAATATTTTAAATAGTGGCACTATCATGACTTTTTTAGGGACTAACCTCTATTTATTGTAACAGAGAAAAAGATTCTGAATGAGCATGCTGAATTTGTTCTGGACAGCTCTGCTGTCCTGCATCACTCTCATTACCTCTTTCATTTCCCTTGCTGATGGATGACTTGGTTACTCCTGTCTGTGGTGCTGAGGGTCAGCAGTACTGTAGGGAGCTGAAGCAACTGTAAATAAGCCCGGGCTTCAAATGTACCAAGAATCCCCAAAGCACCAGCCACCTATGATGTGGGAGCTCAGTGTGGCCGAAGAATAATGCTCCTCAGAGCCTGTGGAGGTAGAGGAAGAAACAAAAATTCTCATTTCTCCTCTATACAAATGTCCTTTCTCATAGGAGAGCGCAAACCTAGTATGCAGTATCCTGATGGTTTACTGTCACTGCCATAAATAAACAGAAATTCATGCTAGGTAATTAATCTGAATAGGTGTGCCTAAAGATGAGATTGTTTTTCTATCTTCACATAGGTTTGGATACATTCAGATTGAAACAGCGCTTGAACTGACAAAGTATCTTGCCAAAGAAGATGAACTCTTCATATGGAATGTGGTATTGTTAAACTTAGTACCCAAGAATTTGGAAGGTACTCTGAAGAACTTTGAAGTGTATCCGCTTTTGAAGGTATCACCATTTGTAACTTCGCAAAGATACTGGAACTTTTAAATAAATGAGACTAAAATGAATGTAATGGTGGCTGTGATAGGCAATAATTCTTGTTATTCTCTTTGCATGATCTTGTCTTTTTTATTTAAATTGGAGGAGGCACTTATTTATGTATTTTAATCCATAATAAATACCATTGTATTTATTGTAAAACAGAAACGTATTCACATTCTTTATATTAAACCTTATCCTGTTTTTTTGTAAAACTGAGGTTATGGGCAAAACAGTAACCAGACAGCAGTAAATAACAGTAAGAAAAGAGAGTAACACTGCTGTGTATAAAGGGGATATAGAAGATATATATATATATGCACTGTGTTTTGTCCTGCCTTCCAGTTCATATTCATGGAGAGAAGGAAGGAATGATGTTTGGATACTAAATGAGATTATTCTTTCCCATGTTTTTGCAATCTGACACAATATTGTCTTATTTATCTCCTTGACATCTAATTAAAGATTTCACTGTTGTTTAAAATGCAATCCCACAATAGTAGTTCTCTTAAGTCCTAAAGTAGAGGTATGTTTAAAATATATGAGAAGAACTTATTTCTCCATCTTTCTTTCTCAGAGAATGAGCATTTGTTTTCTTTCATAATGAGTTCAAAGTTCCTAGTGATGTGAAGTAATAACTTCTCAGTTTGAATGGATCTACATGTATATTGATTTTTAGACCCAGCTAATATACTTTATTTTAATATTCTGTGTTCTCATGAAATTGATACGGGTCAAGTTTTAGGATAAACCTGAGTAAGTAAAAAAAAAGTAAAGAAAAATAAAGTAAAATAAAAACTGACATCTTAATTAAAGTAATTTTTCTTTCCCTTCTTTTAAAAGAAATACCTTTTAAAGCGAATGTTGCCAATATACCATTATTACTCAGGTTTTATTCGTCAAAATGTCAGTGCTTTGGAAGATGACTATTTTGCTCAGTAAGTATTCTGCTTTCATTTGAATGCATTTACATTGTTCTTTTTGCTGCCCTATATGTTTTTGTTATTTACAGAAACACCTCCGGTGAAACTGCAGTCTCAGGACAGTTTGGGGCATTTTCAGTCTGTTCAGTGACCATAAGAGGTGCTGGTTTAAAGCTTTTAGTGGTATCTTTTGTTTATAGGCTCAGCAGGCTGCTGGTTGTTGATGGAAAACTGGCAGCAATTAACTTCAGATTTGGTTTATGGATCAATCACTAGAATATTAAAACTGTTAATTTTGCAAGGCTACTGAAGCTGCAGTCTGAATGTCAGAATGAATTGGACCAGACACAACTACTCTCTCAAAACTACAACAGGCAGTATAAAACACACACACGAAAAAAGAGTACATTGGTAGCCTCACTGATGTCCATCAATATTGATGTCAGGAACCCATTATTGGTAGTTTAATTTTCATTTTTGATTAAACCTCTAGTAGAGGTTCTCCTGGGTTAGCAGCATCATGAAGTGATGTGGTCAAACACGGTTCAAATGCTCCAAATGTGGAATACAAATCTCTTGTTCTTGCTATTTTGGCTTCCCTTCAAGAGCGTATTTGGAAAAACTTCTTGAGACGGCGTGCTGGCTGGGTCTCCAGGACTGTTTGAACCTGTCATCTGAACTCTATGCTAGATGGATGAACAACCCTGAGTACAAGTAAGAAGGATAAGGTGCTCTTAGAGGTCTGTATATGTATGTGAGGTGGAAAGTTAATGGGTTTTCACACGAGGAAGGCAGAATGAGAAATCCTCCTCTGCACTGCTGATCTTTCCCAACAGAATGACAGGATTTAAGCCTCACTGTGCCCCCTTCAATCCCCTCCTCTTCCCCAAACCCCAATTTTATGTTTATTCCACGATTATTGATTTAACACAGACTTGACGGGCTGGAGGATGCCTATTTTTGACAAGATGACCAAAATCTGGTAAGCCACATAACAGGTGAACCTCAGAGCAGGGCTAATATCCCATAGAATGATAGAATCTTCCAGTTGGAAAAGACCTTTCAGATCATCAAGTCCATATTGCCCAGTCACTTTGTTGAGGTACAGCCTTAGGGTTATCATATATACCAACTCAGTTTTGAAGCTTCTCTTAGCAATACTGAGTGAAATGATGTTTGTATGATCCAGGCATCTGCCTGTGGGGAGCCCATGGAATTCTCTTCCATGTTCTATATTCACGTAAGGAGGTGCTGGGAACTGCTGTCAGTTCTTGTGCTGATATTGGAACATAATGGTCAGATTTCTGGTCTCTGAGTCTGGAGTCTGGGATCTACCAGCATCAGACTTTCTCTATTTGAGTATCACATTGTTAAATAGCATTTACAATATGTTAAAATTCTTATCCTCTTTTTCTCCTTCTTTCTTTTGATTTTTTCCATGCAATAGTCAAATAGTATTGGCACTGGTGAGTGAACATTAAGTTTATTGCTATTTTATTTGTTGTAGTTGTAATAAATATTTTATTGTTACTGGTATCTCTATTGATATATGTAGTTGGCTGAGTAAACTGAACTTGTATTTTTATGTTTGTGGATTTTTTAAGTAGCTTTGTTGTAATCATCCTCATAAAAAACAAATTGTACTTTGTGGTAAAACTGAAAAGTTAAACCAGCTTAAGTACTTTGTGTTTTGTTCCAGAAAGAATATTTTTATTATCCCACAGTAAAAGAAAAACTACTATGCTGAATTCTCAGGCTGTTTTCAAAATACTCACCTGTCTTCCCCCTATATTTGAAATATTTGTTTTTCCTAGTGGACTACTATGTACCTTATCTCAGTTGAAGATCTGAAAAGTCTGTGAAATATGTATGCTGATATGGTTTTGAATTAGATGGAGAAGATTAATTTCACTGTCCTGCCTGGCACAGACATGAGTTCAAATGAACTTTACAGCTTCACACGTCATATGGCTATAAATGTTAAAAAACTGCAACAATGATTTTTATTAAGTGAAGAAATGGTTATGTTTTAAGGGAAAAAAACCCCATAGAGATAGGACAACTCTTAGGTTTCTAATGGCAGATTACAGCTCCCTGTTCATTCGAAAAGGAGGCTTTTCATATGCTGGATAGAAAAAGAGAAGGGCACAATAAGCTTTTGACTCATATTTCACAGACATAACCCTTCAGATGCTCTTTTGTTCTCAATTCTGAGAGTAGAATTTCTAGCAGCACGCTACAGCTGTGCTGCCACAGGTGGAACCCACTAAGATTTCTGCATATATGGAAGGGAGGAATGCTTTTCCCTTTCAGATAAGGTGATCAGCTTTCAGCTGAACATTTCCAAACAGTTCCTGGCAGAATTGAACTGGATTTGATACAGCACACTTTTATGTGTTCTGTGGAGATAACAATCCAAGAGCCTTGACTTCCAGCCAGTTTCTCAGTTTTAATTTTTTTTCTTATTTGAGTGAAGTGTGGCTGCCTAAATTAATGTATTCTCTCTGGTGCTGTTATTGGTTTGTCCTCTTTTGAAAGAAGACGATGAGTCTAGAGAAATGGACAAGGTTGCTGTACATTTTATTTTTATACTGAAGGTAACCACATACTCCTGTTGCCCTTAAAAGTTAAGAAATCCCTATATCATTTCTGCCTTAGCTCCAGGAAAACGCTGTAAAATAAACCACCCTTCTTCCCAGAAGCTTTTTGCATTTTCCGCAAGATAAAGGAATGAGAGAACCCTGGAAGGGCAGTAATATCAAACCATACAACCACTCCCCCCAAAAAATCAGGATTAATAATCCCCACCCCTCATCTAATATAACTTCAAGATCCAAAGTCCCTCTGGACCACAGTGGACTTTCTGTGTGAACTCTACAACATAAACCACTTCAGGGCCACCAGAGATAGCAGCAGCCAGCAGACCATTGTCCCACTGTAGGCTGCCTGTACAGCCTGCCTTGACTGCTGAACATCACAGCTTCGACATTTTCTCTTCACCCACAACAGCTTTACACCATGCAACCAACATTTTCTTGAAACTATTGGAACAGCTGCAGCAGAAAAACAAATAACTGTATTAGCCAGAGACTTTTCAGCCTCTTATCACCCTACAGTGGCTTCTTTCTGCAACGTTATAAAACTATTAAATGATTTACTAGACCCTGTAATCTAATAAGACCTGTTACAAAAGGATTCCTCACAGCACTATTCTTTACGTTGACACAACCACTCAGTCTCAGCAGCATCACTCCCAGTGGCAAATCACTTATGTTCTGGCACGTATCCAGGTGAATTAATCCAAACTATTTTTTGCAGTGAATATAAATTCATGTAAATGTAAAATATTCATTTTCTGGGTCCCCCACCCAGAAAAGGAATATCAAAATCCCTACATGTTTCATTGTGACTTAACAAGCGATGTCTGTCAGGCAAAACACCAAACTTTCTCCCTCATTCCCACTAGTGCTTTCTGGTTTCCAGAGTTTGTAACTTCCTTGTCTCTACCTTCTGCTTTGAAGATTGCTGTCATGTAGCCTTCCTTATGACTAACGTTGTCTCTCTTTCTGCTGGTATCATCCCCATTTCATCTAGGATGGTCTACTAAAATTCAGAGGGATTTTTCTTGAATTATATTTAAATTTGAATTTGCTGCTTCTGGGTTGGGGCCTAAAGAATGGCTTTTGTGACCAGAAACCTGTCTGTTTCTCCAAGCCTATCTCCAAGCCTATCTCCTGATGTAATGGCAGATAGCTTTTGCACCTCTACTTGCTATCTTGAGCTTATGTAACACTAAGCAGCTTGAGTATGCCACTGTGACGTTAAATGTTCCATTTTTAGCAATGGGGCATATTGTCTAACACAGAATTGATCTGAAATACCAGTAATATAAATTGTTTTCACATAGCCTGCAGAGTAGAACACACTGCTATCCATGGCAAGCATTGACTATGTGTTAATGTCAGGGACACGTCATTGCCATCGGAGTAAATTTCTGTTCAGCCTTTGCGCATGAAGTGGAGAGGTACATTGATAACATTTGCATTTAGTGCCTGTGGTGAAATCCATCACCATGCTGAGGACTCTCCCTTGGGACAGGAGTAATAGGAGGCTGTCTGTTGCATAGAGAAACGTCCCTTCTGTTTCTGTTTGTGCTGCACATGGCTTCTTGGTTTTTGTAAAGCGTTAACTTCAGGGTTTGACTTTACAATAATACAGTACCTTTTAATCATATTTTGCTTTGCAGAATTCCCTTTTTAATTAGAAGAACAGTCTGCTGCTATGGTGTTGCAGTGGGAAGTGATAAAGAATGGACTTTTGCGTGGGAAATGTATAACCATATTGACTCCACAAAGGAAGATAAAGACATCCTGCTCTCTGCCATGAGCTGTGCCAAAGAGCCATGGTTACTTTACAGGTGATCTTGATCAAAGTGTATCTTGATGTAAATCATAAGAACACAAATGCTGGACTGTGCAAACCCGATGGAGGTTTGCCTGCCACAGAAGCATGTGTCTTACAGACCACCAAAATAACCTGAAGAGTTTTCTTACAGAGCAAGTACGATAAACAGGGAAAATACTAATGGTCCTTCTGCTGGTTTAACATCCCCGATGCTGGTAATCACTGAGAAAGGGATTTCCCAAGTGGGGAACTACTGTGTCATGTCTAATGCTGGGCCTGTCTTCTCTCAATATATATAGTGAACTTTTTGAACCAAAATTATACCTTCAGACTTTATAGAAGACTATGGCAACACATTCCAGATGTTGGTTGTATGAAAACATGCTTCCTTTTGGTTTATGTTAAACCTGCTTTGTTTTTTAACTTGGAAACCTTTTGCTGGCCTTACTTTCTGCCCTGTAAGAAACAGTAATTATCATAATGAGACTTTACATTTTACCTTACCATTTATGGTTTTATAGGCTTCCCATACTCCTTTTCATCTGCTTATTTTGTTTCCAGACTAAAGTATCATAGTCTATTTAGCTTCTATGTGAAAACCAAATCTCCCATGTCAAGGGCAAAAATGAAAATCATGTAATCATAGAAAAGAATCATAGAATAATCTGAATTGGAAGAGACCTTAAAGCCCACCCAGTTCCACTCCGCCCCTGCCATGGGCATGGACACCTCCTCCACTGGATCAGGTTGCCCATAGCCTCATCTAAGTTGGCCCTGAACACCTCCAGGGATGAGGCAGTCACAACTCCTCCGGGTAAGTGCCTCACCACCCTCACAGGAAAACATTTCTTCCTCATATCTAACCTGAATCTCCTCTCTTTCATCTTAAAACCACATCCCCTCGTCCTATCCCTGCACTCCCCGATAAATAGGCCCTGCTCAGCTTTTCTGTAGGCAAAACAGCATTACAAGCAAGCTGTTCACCATCTGAAGTGTGGACTCACATTGAAATGTTATTTTTTAAAAAATGTCAAGCTTTCTGGAATCATAGAATATCCTGAGTAGGAAGGTATCAATGAAGATCATTGAGTCGTAACTCCTGACTCCACGTGGGGCAACCTGAAAGCTAAACCATATTTCTAAGAGTGTTGTCCAAACGCTTCCTGAACACGGTCCGAGGCACTGTACTTATTGTCTTTCACTGGCATCCATATAATATATTCTCACTTTGTGTCTAAAAAGATGTTCAAGCTGAGTTCTCTCATCTGTCATGTCCACATTACCTTAAGGATTCATCAAAGGACAGAAATTCGTAGCAGAAATGTTTCTCCTGCCAGGCCCCTGCTCTTGTGATCGCAGTCATCTGAGAAGGCAGAACAAATATGCCTGGCAAGAAGGCAAGATGGGTTGCAAAGAGATATCCTGATTTTCCGCCTAAGCCATGGTGCTTTCTTCACCTTGTGACTCGCACAGGGTAGCACTTGTCCCTGACAACTCAGGGAGTTGTGATGTCCTCCTTAGTCATTCATAAGCCAATCTAGTTTTCTAATTGTCACCCTTAAAGTCTTTTGGGATGAAGAACGTTAAGCTGGGATTTTCCTGGCCCTTGGTATATTTTGTCTGCTCTGTTAAACATGGTGATAGCATGCAAATAGGAGAAACCAAGTTCATCTACTGTAGCCATAAAGCAGCTGCTTGCCAGAGCCTATGAGAACAGAGCTCTTTAACAGTGCTTCTTGAAAGCAGGAGCATGCGAGGTGATGCACTGAGGCACTGAAGACAACAGTTACTTACATTTTCAAAAGATATTCAGGCACTTGTTGTCACTTGAGTCATTGGTAGGTGGTTCCTTACAGACTTCTGAAACCATGTCTTAGCCCCCACGAAAGCTTCCAAGACCCCTTGTGATTTGGTCTTGTTATAAGGGACCCTGTAAACAGGTCCTGTTTGCATAGTAGAGTGTCTCTGGCTTGCTCTGTAGGGCCTGTCTGTGCCACAGTGAGTCTCCAGAAACTGAGCAGCATTTTGCCTTTCCACAGGGTTGTCTGGATAAGAGTGGTTTTCTTTCTATGACACAGATAAGAAAAGCACATATATCCACCTGATGTGCTATACTCTTGTTTTACTAAGAAGTGGAGAGTGAGTAGTGCAGGGGCGATGAATTTCACCAATGTAAGTGCAGGGACATTGAATTTCACCAATGTAAGGACAAAAACCCTGAATACACCAACTTTGGTATAACCCACCACATTCTGGTATTTGCTGAGACAGGAATTTTCCCAAACTGGGTGATGGTTCCAGCTCATCGCTATTAAACAACAAGTGTTAGGTGCAATTACTGACTTCTTTTCTAACAGGTACCTGCACTATGGGCTCAGTGATACATTGTTTTCCTCCAATTGTACTTCAATCATCATCATAGATGTGGTGGCTAAGGATATCGGACATCGTATAGCCTGGGAATTTGTTACAGAAAATTGGCCACTTTTAAGTGAAAGGTACGGCAACCAAAGAGCTTTGAGTTCCCTTAATTTCTGCTGCTATGTGACTTCTTTGGGTTTATGTTTGAGCTGCCAAATCCAGGTGCAGGTTTTGCTTCCAGAGATAATTTTTGGAAATGATTCATGCACATCCTCAAGAAGCAGAGCAGGATTTTCAGAAGGTTCAGCTCTGGTCAGGGCTTAATGTCGAAGAAGAGTGCCCATCAGACACAGACTGCTTTAAAAATTAGTCTGGTTTGGTGCTCAAAATCAAACTCTAGAAATAGGTTTATACTGCAGCATTTCATAGGCGGGTGTGGGTATGAAATGCTCGAGAAAGATTGTAACCTCTTTTTCAAAGAGAGGCTGTAGAGAAGTGGGATACAGGTTTACAAGCACTGCAAGACCAACTGCAGCATTATTCCCTGACTTAAGTCCTAACCCATCTCCAGCCTACCTGTGCTGTTGTAGGTAAGCTGCAGGTGAGCTTGGGCTCTCTATCTTGAGCAAAGCGAGTGTTTTGATGTCCGTTTGAAGGATTCCTTTCTCCTTGGCAATGGTGGAAAGCAGCAGGGCTGTGACAGAGCACGTTTCCTGCTGCCTTTGGTGGCAGAGGAGTCCATCAGGAGCCATCAGTGGCAGCATAACCGAGATCAGCAATTTGGGACTGGTCAAAGGTGTGTCTGTATTACTAACCCTAGACAAGACAAGTTGTAACAGTCTGTGAGTGTTAAATTATCTGTTTTCAGTGAAGAATCCATGTTACCAAAGTAGAAATACCAGATCTTACCAGGAAATAAAATGAAGGGTAATAAGTGCTTCATCCTGCTGAAATGTCTAAACTGAATGTTATCGTTGTATCTTTAAAAGGGAAAAAGAATATGTAATTGCAAGCTTAGCTGTCATTTCCAATATAATAAAAATATGATAGTGGGTAAATAAAAACAAAATAGTGGGAGTATCTTCAAATCAGACAAAATATATTGTATTTGCTAACATGCTATTTAAAGGACCTTTATCTCAATTTTACAGGTATGGGAAGGAATTATTACATGAGGTATTAAGAGTGATGGGAAGATTTGTCTATACGGATGTACAGATCCAAGAGGTAAATCAGAGAAGCAATTAGTGTCAGCTCTACTGTGAATTTATAAATGCAGGTTTTTAAATCTCTTGTTTGTTAAAGGAATCATAGGACGCATTGCATAATTGCTGGGTTGAGACATTGAGAAAAATGATCCTTGTAGTGGGTTGGCTTTTGGATGTTTTAGGCCTTCCTTAACAATAGCCTTTTTAGGCCTTCCTTAACAACAGAGGTCAGAAATCTAAGGAAGTATTCCATATCTTCCTTTAATGTAACACAACCTATAAATCAGGCCTAGATAAGAGGGTTGGCTCTCTTCTCTTCCGGCGAGGTCTGGGAGCAGTGGGTCCCTTGCGCTGGTCCTGTCTGGAGCTGAGGCCTGTGGTGACTGTTGTTCTCTGCCCACACGTGGGGGGAGAGTGCTGGGTCGGTTTTCACTGTCCTTTTTGTTTTTCTCAAGGGAAGTGGTGAGATTTTGCTAGTTCTGTACTTTTTAGTTACCGAGTTTTCCAATTGTGCAGACCTGTTCTGGTTTAGTTCCTTTTTGCCCTTTTTTCCCATTTTCCCTTCCCCTCTTCCCTTTCTTGGGAGTTTTGCATGATATCCTTACTCTATGCAGATGTGCATATGTAGAAATACACATATATTTAGCGTGATTCGGTTGATTTCAGTTTCTTTACATTTTTTATAGTTTTTTTTCCTTTGCCTGAGTGGGATGTGGGGAGGGAGCTTTCCTGAGGGTGTAGATTTTGACGGGAAGCTACTTCAAACTCGCTCAGTACTTTCTCATCTGAGAAATAAGGATCTGAACACGCACCCAGAGCCCAGCAGTCTGTGTGTGCAGCTGTTGTTAAGCATGGCACGGAAGTGCTTTTGTGCAGGGAGGGACGTTGTCCTGCTCTTTCCTGTTGCAATGTAAGAGGTTGCCTGCCCTGTGCTTAACAGATGGCCTGCACGTGTGACACCCTTCTTTGGTTTTGACTGTCTGGCAGCCCAGATGAGCCCATGAACAGTACTTTCTAATCCGCCTGCTGTACATCTGGAAAAAGGAGACAGGTTTGGGGAAACTGCTGGAGGGTCAAAATCTGTGGAAGGTAGCTGTAGGCTGTCTTTATTTATAACACACGTTAATGCCTGTGACAAGTTAGTAACTATCACTGCTTGTTTCAGACACCTTTCTTGTTCTTTTGCCTCCAGTCCATGTCTCCCCAGATTCTTTTCCAAAATACTATTTTCTTTTCTTAACAGCCTAATTTTTGTGCCTTTTGCATGTGATCCACATCCCTGTGCCAGCCCTGAACTGCTCGTATCTGTCATTACATGAAAAAAAATTGCTTCTGTTTTTTGCTGTTGACTGGTGCATGCATACAGTAAGTAACTGAGAAGGGATGTTTAACAAGGAGAGCAATTCAGAGAATTAGCTCCTAAAATCAAAGAATGTTGAACATTCATCAACGATGAGGTTTTCACCTTTTATTCTTTAGGGACAAATTAGCTCCTTGGGGTGGCAAATGTGCCAACTTTAAATTAACCTTCAGCTTTGTTACTGAGTCCCAAAAAATATTATCTAAGGTGCCTCATTTTCCTCCTTAAAATCTGCCTGTCAAAATCACCTTTACCAGGATGTCTACAGGAAACATAGCAAAAGTTGAGCTGCTGGCATGTTAGGTTGCTGATTATCATGCTGACGTTGATCTTACTTCTCTTTTTGTTCTTTTCCTGGTCCCCCACATAAGTTTCTTTACTGTCCTTCAGTTCTCTCTCGTGTTCTGCTCATTAGATTGACAGGAAAGACTTCTTGTTCTGTGACTGTAGAATAGGCAGCACGAGAGGATTTTGCTGCCCCACTAGTCCTCTACACTGTAGGGTACCACAAGTACTAGTGAAGTTGGCTGCATTTGAAATGATTTTCAGAGGGATGGCAAAAGGGCACATTCATGATGCGCCAGAAGGTTTCCTGCCTCAGTGTTAAACACTAAGCTTGCCTCATCCCCCTCCTTAATCGGTGCCATCTCCCCTTTCTCTATGCACTGCTGTCTAAAGCATTTTTCAGGTCCACAGGTGCAAGTGAAGTTATGTGAACTAAGCTTATGTGTTTATTTCTTCAGCTGCAGGTTTTTTATAATACTACACTGGAAGAGGATGAGAGAGCGGGTGCTACTCTATTGCTGGAGTCCGCCAAGTCTGAAAATACAGAAAGGAGAGAATTGCTAACCAAAGTTGCCAACTGGTTACAGAAAAATGTAGATGATTGACTTGGAAAACAACTTCAAGTGTATCTTAGAGTGTGCTTCGCTATCATTTTGGTATTCATTTTAAGATGTAATTAAAGATAAAGCACATTTTTATGAGTCCAGTGGTTGTATTCACAACTGGAAAGTCAGGCTAAAGTAACACACAAAGAAGAGAAAATCCAGTGTGAGAAATAAATATAGTTCATTCTAGATTGAAGTTAATTTCCTAGAGGATCAGCTGTTGGTAGGGATGTGTTGCTAATAATAATCTAACATAGATATACAATCCTAAAGAAATTATTTTTCTTACTATCAGAATGAAAGCTGTGTTACAAATTTGTGACAAAAACACAGGAGGAAGCTAGAAAAGTTTTATATTCTATTTTGCTTACGATGTGTACAGCGACCTTGGGATCTTTATTTCCCCACTTGAATGTTTGTAAATTCTGAAAAGGGTAAAAATTTAGAACAGTGTCATGGAACATAAACTCGAAAATGGCTTCAGAGCTATACAGGGGAAAGGATTTAAGAAACTTCAAATTTTACTTGCAATAAATTAATGCTTAATCAAACTGTATTTCTCCTTAGGGGTGTACTTAACGTATCTACATTCACATTATTCTTTGATTAGGAACTTGAGTTTGAATAGACCTTTGTAGTTTGAAGGACTGGAGTCTCCATTTAGCATGCTTCATTCCACAGGACAGTCTTTATAGGATGATAACCTCCTTGTGTGCAACTGAGAGACACCACCATCTGATGGTCATTTTGTCCATGGCACTAGAGTGCAACTACTCCATGGCTGGGTTAGGTTTGACCTCACCAAATGTTGCCATTCTTATTGCACTGAGCTGCTTGCTGATGCAGATATAGGGTTAATAGTCTTGCCTACACAGCATTTTGGAGGCATCAGGCAGAATTCATTAGTATTAGCAAACCATATTAACTTGTGGTTGAACAAGTAGGGAGTCCTCAGTCCTTGCAATTTCTTTTTCTTTGTGGGGTGACAGAACAAAATTACTGTACTGGGCTCAGGTTAACAGAGGAAAAAAAGTTATATGGGAATGCAGGAAACCCAAGACCTTGGAGTACTGCTCTGGGAGGAGACAGGAATAAAACCTAGACCTGCTAATACAAAGAATTTGTTACTTGCATCCCCTACATACATTTAAGGAAAACATTGCCATGTTGGCTGCAATGAATCTCCTCTGCTCGCCGTGGCTCCAAAGAAAAATTCTAGCTATTTTGAGACCACCTGAGCATCCCTTTAGTGTGTGGGAATTACCAGCTGGTACAGCCAGAGTTGTACTGGAATCATTTGACCCCTTTAGCATTTGATCATTTTATAGGTAGCACCAAAGAAAACTGTGCTCAGTCTTGAGTTTTCATCAAGCCAGGTCAGAAAGCAGAGGAAGTCATCAAGGCTATGATGAGTTAGAGGGGTTTTTTTTCAGCATTTCCTGTTACTCCCAGCGGTTAATCACTGGCTCTGCTGCCTCATCAGGTGGGCCAAGCAAACCTTAAGAACACCATTGTTGCAAGATTTATAGACTCAACTTCCCATAACAACATTTTAGCCCTAAACTCAATAGGTCCAAATCATTTCCTTCCAACCATGCATAACCACTCTCTCCTTCTAATAACTCTTCCTATTATTCTATAATCTTTTTCTTCTTTCTGCTAAAGAAAAAATCTTAATTAGAAATGCCGTGTAACAAATTACTAAAAAACCTGTAAATAAGAACGTATTTTCAAATAAATGATCCTGACTAATGTGTACCTCTTGGTTGACATTCTGTGCTGCAGAACAGCAGCATAGTATTCATGGCAGAAGCAAATGTGTTTGCTAGGCAAGCTCCCTGAGTAGAAGCAGATCTGAATCTATTTTTGCACTTAACGCAACATCAAGAGCTGTACCATGGCAGTTCTTGCTGCTGTTGAGAACCATTTGAGCACAGAGACAAATGGAAAGAGACAAATGGAAGATGCAGCAAGGGAAGGAGAGGTGCACAGGAGGAATGCAGGGTCAGTTGGGAAAGCTGATTTATTGCAAAGAAGGGAGCTGGAGTGAAAAGCAGTTCATTGAAAATGAGTATGAAGACATGGACGTGACTTTAGGCAATGCGTTTACAGGCTCGTCCCCCCCCAAGGGGGCCCAAATCCCATCCCAAGAGCACCCAATGTTCAGGTGACCCAGATCTTCCCCAGGGGCATCCAGCACCCCCTCGGGCGCCCCCCCCCCCCCACACACACTTGATGCGCTCGCCCTTGCTGAGGCTGAGCTCGCCCTCGCCCTGCGCCTGGTAGGGCTTCACCTCCAGGGCTTCCGCTTCTCCCCGCGGGTGGTCAGGGTGCCCCCCGCGCCCGGCTCGCAGCCCGGCCCGCTAGAGCTGGGAGAAGAGGGACCCCAGGGTACAGCACCCGCACCCCCACCCAGGGGCTCAGCATGCCCTGTTACCAGGGATACGGCACCCAGACCCCCACCCAGGGGCTCAGCATGCCCTGGTGCCCAGGGATACGGCACCCGCACCCCCACCCAGGGGCTCAGCATGCCCTGGTGCCCTAGGATACGGCACCCAGACCCCCACCCAGGGGCTCAGAATGCCCTGGTGCCCAGGGATACGGCACCCAGATCCCCACCCAGGGGCTCAGCATGCCCTGTTGCCCAGGGATACGGCACCCAGATCCCCACCCAGGGGCTCAGCATGCCCTGGTGCCCTAGGATACGGCACCCAGATCCCCACCCAGGGGCTCAGAATGCCCTGTTGCCCAGGGATACGGCACCCAGATCCCCAACCAGGGGCTCAGCCTGCCCTGTTAACCCAGGATATGGGTAGCCGGAGCCCCACCCCAATACAGCACCCGGACCCCCACCCAGGAGCCCAGCATGCCCTGTTATGACAGGATACGGGTATCACCCCCCTATCCCCCTCCATGCCCCCCCCGAAATGTTCCTCCGACATGTTGCCCCCCCATATTGCCCCCATACCTACTCCCCCCCCATGTCGCCCCCCCATGTTCCCCCCTCCGTTGCCCCCCCCGTACCTGTTCCCCCACTCCCTCACTTTGCCTCCTCCCGTACCTGTTCTCCTCGCCCCCATGTTCCCCCCCCCCAAGTTCCCCCCCACACGTTGCCCCCCCGTACCTGGTTCCCCTCCCATGTTGCCCCCCCATACTTGCTCCCCCCCAGCAGCCCTCCATGTTGCCCCCCTCCGTACCTGTTACCCTCCCCACCATGTTCGCCCCCCCCCCCCCCCCCCCCCCCCGTTACCCCCCTCCGTATCTGGGCTGCCCCCGGGGGCGCCTCTCCTCGTGCCTCCCCCGCGATGCGGATCGGGCCCGGGCACCCCCGGGCTGTTGGCTCTTCGCAAGGTGATCGAGGGGTGCGGGGGGGGGGGGGGGAGGGGCCCGCAGCACCCACTCCGGGAACCCCCCCGGGGGGGCCCCCCCCCGCTGTCGGTGTTGGCTCGGAGGAGGCGGTGAGGAGGGGGGAGCAGCCCCCCTGGGGGCGCCGGGCGGCGAATGGGGGGCTCTCCTGGAACGGGACGGGGGGAGGTTGGGGGTACGTGGGGGGGGGGCTGGGGGGGCGTCCCATCACCCCATGAAATGGCCTGGGGGGTTGTTCCCCTCTCAATACCCCATGAACAGGTGGAGGCTTGGGGGGGGTGTCTGAGGGGGGGGACATCCCTTCACCCCAAGAACTGGGGGAGGTCTAGGGGGGTCTGGGGCAGCACCCCATCACCCCAAGAAATGCAGGGAGTTGGGGGGGAGCTTAGACGGGCTTGGGGGGGGTCTGGTGGTGTTTGGGGGGGAAGGAGGTGCTTTATGGGGAGTCCTCAGGGTGTCTGGGATGGTTTTGGGGGTCCCTGAGGGGTTTTGGAGGGATCTGGGGGTTTGGGGGTAGGTTTTGGTGGGCACAGAGAGGCTTTGGGGGCCCTCAGGTGTTTTAGGGAGATCCTGGGGAGTATGGGATGGTTTTAGGGGACCCTGAGGGGTTTTAGAGTGTCTGAGGGGATATAGAGGAGAGGGGGTTCTGGGGGTACTTGGGGAGCCCTGAGGGATTCTGAGCGGCTCAGGTGAGATTTTTGGGGGACCCTGGGGGATGGGTGGCAATGGGGGTCCTGGGGAAAATTGGGGGTGTGGGAAGAAATGGGGTGTGTTTTTGGGGTCCCACCCAATTTGGTGAAGATTTGCGCTAACCCTAACCATAACCTTGACCCTAAAAGCATCCTAATCCTAATCCTAATGTCATCCTAACCCTAACCTAACATGTTACCCCTAAGCCTAATGTTAACCCTGACTGTTAACCCTAACTCTTAATGCTAACTGTAACTGTTTACTTGTAACCTGCAACGTGTTCCATTACCTGTAACAGTAATGGTCATCGTAACCTCTAACTGTAATTTATAAGTGTAACCTGTGAGGATGCGATTGTAACTGAAAAAAAAACCCCAACACTAAGAAAAAATAAATAAATAAAAAAACCCCAAATTAAAAAAGAAAGAAATTTTAAAAAGAAAAATAAACAAAAAGATAAAGGAAAAGAAAAATAAAGAGAAAGAAAAAACAAATAAGAAAAACACAAAAGAAACATAAACAGAAAAAGGAAAAGAAAAAGAAAAAGAAAAAGAAAAAGAAAAAGAAAAAGAAAAAGAAAAAGAAAAAGAAAAAGAAAAAGAAAAAGAAAAAGAAAAAGAAAAAGAGATAAAAAGAAAGAAAAAGAGAAAAAAGAAAAAGAAATATAGAAAGAAAAAAAAATTAAAAATAACAAAAAGATAAAAATAAAAAAAAAATAAAAAAAATAGAAAAAGAATGAGAAAAAGAAAAAGAAAGAGAAAAGAGAAAAAGAAAGATAGAAAGAAAAAAGAAAGAAAAAGAAAAAGAAAATAGAAAAAGAAATATAAAAACTAATAATAAATAAAAATAAAAATAAACATAAAAATAAAATAAAGACTAAATTTAAATTAAATATAAAATTAAAATTAAAATTAAAAGAAAATGAAAAAGACAAATCAGAAAAAGACAAATAAAAAGAAAAAGAAAGATAGAAAGAAAAAAAATAAAAGAAAAATAAAGGTAAAAAGACAAATAAAAAGAGAAAGAAAAAGAAAAAGAAAAATAGTAAAAAGAAAAAGAAAAAGAAATATAGAAAGTAAAAAACTAAAACTAAAACTAAAACTAAAATAAAAAATTAAAATTAAAAAAAAAGAAAAAGAAAAAGAAAATGAAATAAAGGAAAAGAAAATTAAAAGAATAAGGCCGGTAACCCTAACCCTAATGGCACCCTAACTGTAACCCTAACCCTAACCGTAGCCCTAATCGTATCTCTAATCCTAACCCCTAACTCCTAACTCTAACCCCTAACCCTAAGCCCTAACCCTAACCGCTAACTCTAACCCCCAACCCCTAAGGGAAGCCCTAAGGGAACGCCTAAGGGAACTCCTAAGGCTGACCTGTAAGGCCAACCCCTAACCCTCACTCCTAAGCCTAACCCCTAAGTGTAATCCCTAAGTCTAACCCGTAAACCTAACGTGTTACCCCTAAGCCTAAGTGTAATGTTAACCCTAAGCCTAATGTTAACCCTGACTGTTAACCCTAACTCTTAATCCTAACTGTAACTGTAAGCCTTAACGTATAAGTTTAAACTGTAAGTGTACCTGTAATCCTAACGTGAACTCTAATCCTGATCCGAATCGTAACCTAACTGTAATGATAACTCCTAACCCGTAACCCCTAACTGCTAACTGTTTACTTGTAACCTGCAACTTGTTAGCATAATCTGTAACGGTAATGGTCATCGTAACCTCTAACTGTAATTTGTAAGTGTAACCTATAAGGGTGGGATTGCAACTGAAAGGTTGGATTTTATAGGCTGCTGTCCTCAAGCACGGTGCAGGGAAGGTGAATTGTTGGGGTGTGTGTAAGGGTGTGTAATATGCAATGGCTCTAAGAGTAACGATTCTCATGGCAGTGACTGTAAGTCTTTGTATGTCTCTACTGGTGTTCAGTATTGAGTTTATTTTGAGGGCTTTTTTGTTGTTGAAGTGGTTTCTGTTTTCTGTGTTTTGACGCAGGTGTTTTTGTGTTGTTTATTTTGTGTGTTGGAAGCTCCTTTGCGTATTTTTTTCTGAGTGTAATGCTGTGGTGTTGGAATGGATTGGTGTGTAATGAGGTTGTGTGTGTGGTTTTTGGTTGGTTTATTTGTGTCGGGGTTTGGATGTGCTTTGTATTTGGTTTTGAATAGTGTGAGCAGAAGAAAATTTTTACCTAATTTGCAAACTTAATTGATTAATAAGTGTGAATTGTTTTCTATTTAATTTCCTATTCGATTTACTTGTATATGTTATGTTTGGTGTCTCATGAGTATTCTAGTGTAGTAGGGTTTTCTTTTTATACCAATACTAAAAAAAAATCGAAGAAACCAAAACAAATATGAAAATGAAAACCAAAAAGAAAAAAAACAAAAGAGAAAAGAAAACGAAAATGAAAAATAAAAAAAAAATAAAAAAAAAAATAAACAGAAAGTAAAATAAACATAAATAAAAATAGAAATAAAAATAAGCATAAGATTAAAATTAAAATTAAAATTAAAATTAAAAGAAAATGAAAAAGACAAATCAGAAAAAGACAAATAAAAAGAAAAAGAAAGATAGAAAGAAAAAGTCAAAACTAAAACTAAAACTAAAAATATAAATAAAAAGAAAAAGAAAAGAAAAAGAAAAAAAAGAAAAAAGAAAAAGAAATGAAAAAGAAAAAGAAAAAGAAAGATAAAAAGTAAAAAACTAAAACTAAATCTAACACTAAAACTAAAAATAAAAATTTAAAATACAAAAAAAAGAAAAAGAAAAAGAAAAATGGCAAAGAAAAAGAAAAAGATAAAGGCCGGTAACCCTAACCCTAATGGCAGCCTAACTGTAAGCCTAACACTAACCCTAACTCTAATCGTATCTCTAATACTAACCCCTAACCCCTAACTCTAACCCCTAACCCTAACCCCTAACCCTAACCGCTAACTCTAACACCGAACCCCTAAGGGAACCCCTAAGGCTGACTTGTAAGGCCAACCCCTAACCCTCACTCCTAAGCCTAACCCCTAAGTGTAATCCCTAAGTCTAACCCGTAAATCTAACGTGTTACCCCTAAGCCTAAGTGTAATGTTAACCCTGACTGTTAACCCTAACTCTTAATGCTAACTGTAACTGTAAGCCTTAACATGTAAATTTAAACTGTAACTGTACCTGTAATCCTAACGTGAACTCTAATCTTGACCTGAATCGTAACCTAACTGTAATGATAACTCCTAACCCGTAACCCCTAACTGCTGACTGTTTACTTGTAACCTGCAACGTGTTCCATTATCTGTAACGGTAATGGTCATTGTAACCTCTAACTGTAATTTATAAGTGTAACCTGTGAGGATGTGATTGTAACTGAAAAAAAAACCCCAAAACTAAGAAAAAATAAATAAAAAAGAAAAAAAAAACA
This sequence comes from Dromococcyx pavoninus, assembly GCA_033558185.1. Classification (NCBI taxonomy): domain Eukaryota; kingdom Metazoa; phylum Chordata; class Aves; order Cuculiformes; family Neomorphidae; genus Dromococcyx; species Dromococcyx pavoninus. The sequence continues at coordinate 47,570 of JAUMJL010001211.1, read as the reverse complement.
AATAAAAAAGAAGGAAATATTATAAAGAAAAAAAAAACAAATAGAGAAAGGAAAAGAAAAAACATATAAG
>JAUMJL010001211.1:0-45000 GCA_033558185.1 Dromococcyx pavoninus | reverse complement strand
TAAGGGAACCCCTAAGGGAACCCCCAACCCCTAAGGCTGACCTGTAAGGCCAAACCCTAACCGTCACTCCTAAGCCTAACCCCTAAGTGTAATCCCTAAGTCTAACCCGTAAACCTAACGTGTTACCCCTAAGCCTAAGTGTAATGTTGACCCTAAGCCTAATGTTAATCCTGACTGTTAACCTTAACTCTTAATGCTAACTGTAACTGTAAGCTTTAACGTGTAAGTTTAAACTGTAACTGTACCTGTAATCCTAACGTGAACTCTAATCTTGACCTGAATCGTAACCTAACTGTAATGATAACTCCTAACCCGTAACCCCTAACTGCTGACTGTTTACTTCTAACCTGCAACTTGTTAGCATAATCTGTAACGGTAATGGTCATCGTAACCTCTAACTGTAATTTGTAAGTGTAACCTGTGAGGATGGGATTGTAACTGAAAAAAAAAACCCCAAAACTAAGAAAAAATAAATAAAAAAGAAGGAAATATTATAAAGAAAAAAAAAAACAACAAGATAAAGGAAAAGAAAAAACAAATAAGAGAAAGAAAAAGAAAATAAAAATAAAAAGAAAAAGAAAACGAAAAAGAAAAATAAAGAGAAAGAGAAAGAGAAAGAGAAAGAGAAAGAGAAAGAGAAAGAGAAAGAGAAAGAGAAAGAGAAAGAGAAAGAGAAAGAGAAAGAGAAAGAGAAAGAGAAGAAAGTGAAAGAGAAAGAGAAGAGAAAGAAAAAGAAAAAGAAAAAGAAAAAGAAAAAGAAAAAGAAAAAGAAAAAGAAAAAGAAAAAGAAAAAGAAAAAGAAAAAGAAAAAGAAAAGAAAAAAGAAAAAGAAAAAAGAAAAAGAAAAGAAAAAGAGAAGAAAGAAAAAAAACAAATAGAGAAAGGAAAAGAAAAAATATATAAGAAAAAAGAAAAAAAAGAAAAAGAAAAGAAAGAGAAAGAGAAAAGAAAAAGAAAGAGAAAATGAAAAGGAAGAAGAAGCAGAAGAAGAAGAAAGAAGAAGAAGAAGAAGAAGAAAAAGAAGAAGAAAAAGAAAAAGAAGAAGAAGAAGAAGAAGACGAAGAAGGAAAAGAAGAAGAAGAAGAAGAAGAAGAGGAAGAAGAAGAAGAAGACGAAGAAGAAGAAGAAGAAGAAGAAGAAGAAGAAGAAGAAGAAGAAGAAGAAGAAGAAGAAGAAGAAGAAGAAGAAAAAGAAGAAGAAGACGAAGAAGAAGAAGAAGAAGAGGAAGAAGAAGAAGAAGAAGAAGAAGAAGAAGAAGAAGAAGAAGAAAAGAGAAGCAGAAGAAGAAGAAGAAGAAGAAAAAGAAGAAAAAGAAGCAGAAGAAGAAGAAAATGAAGAAGAAAAAGAAGAAGAAGAAGAAGAAGAAAAAGAAGAAGAAGAAGAAAAAGAAGAAGCAGAAGAAGAAAAACAAGAAGAAAAACAAGGAAAGAAGAAAAAGAAGCAGAAGAAGAAGAAGAAGAAGAAGAGGAAGAAGAAGAAGAAGAAGAAGAATAAGAATAAGAAGAAGAAAAAGAAGAAGAAAAAGAAAAAGAAGAAGAAAAACAAGGAAAAAGAAAAAGAAGCAGAAGAAGAAGAAGAAAAAGAAGAAGAAGAAGAAAAAGAAGAAGCAGAAGAAGAAAAACAAGAAGAAAAACAAGGAAAAGAAGAAAAAGAAGCAGAAGAAGAAGAAGAAGAAGAGGAAGAAGAAGAAGAAGAAGAAGAAGAAGAAGAAGAAGAAGAAGAAGAAGAAGAAGAAGAAGAAGAAGAAGAAGAAGAAGAAGAAGAAAAAGAAGAAGAAGAAAAAGAAGGAGAAGAAGAAAAACAAGAAGAAAAACAAGAAAAAGAAGAAAAAGAAGCAGAAGAAGAAGAAGAAGATGAAGAGGAAGAAGAAGTAGAAAAAGAAAAAGAAGAAGAAGAAGAAGCAGCAGAAGAAGAAGCAGCAGAAGAAGCAGCAGCAGAAGAAGAAAAAGAAGAAGAAGAAGAAGAAAAATAAGAAGAAAAAGAAGATGAAGAAGACGAAAAAGCAGAAGCAGAAGAAGAAGAAGAAAAAGCAGAAGAAAAAGCAGAAGAAGAAGCAGAAGAAGAAGAAGAAGAAGCAGCAGAAGAAGAAAAAGAAGAAGAAGAAGAAGGAGAAGAAGAAGCAGAAGAAGGAGAAGAAGAAGAAGCAGAAGAAGCAGAAGAAGCAGAAGAAGAAGAAGAAGAAGAAGAAGCAGAAGAAGAAGAAGAAGCAAAAGAAGAAGCAGAAGAAGAAGCAGAAGAAGAAGAAGAAGCAGAAGAAGAAGAAAAAAAAGAAGAAGAAGAAGAAGCAGAAGAAGAAGAAGAAGCAGAAGAAGAAGCAGAAGAAGAGGAAGAAGAAGAAGAAGAAGCAGAAGAAGCAGAAGAAGCAGAAGAAGAGGAAACAGGAGAAGAAGAAAGATAAGGAAAAAGAAAAGGAAAAGGAAAAGGAAAAAGAGAAAAAGAAGAAGAAAAAGAAAAAACAAATCAGAAAAAGAAAAAAGAAATCCCTAACCCCAACCCTAACCCTAACCCTAACTTTCTCTGTAAGACTATCCGTAATCTTAAACCCTACTCCTAACTGTTACCCTAACCCTAACCGTAAACCCTTTCCCTAATTCCTAACCCCCAACCCTAGCTGGTAAACCTAACCCTTATGGCACCCTAACTGTAACCCTAACCGTAACTCTAATCGTATCTCTAATCCTAAACCCTAACTCCTAACTCTAACCCCTAACCCTAAACCCTAACCCTAACCGCTATCTCTAACCCCCAAACCCTAAGGGAACCCCTAAGGGAACCCCAAACCCCTAAGACTGACCTCTAAGGCCAACCCCTAATCCTCACTCCTAAGCCCAACCCCTAAGTGTAATCCCTAAGTCTAACCCGTAACCCTAACGTGTTACCCCTAAGCCTAAGTGTAATGTTAACCCTAAGCCTAATGTTAACCCTGACTGTTAACCCTAACTCTTAATGCTAACTGTAACTGTAAGCCTTAACGTGTAAGTTTAAAGTTTCCTAATAGATTTACTTGTAGATGTTATGTTTGGTGTGTCTTGAGTATTCTAGTGTAGTAGGGTTTCTTTTTATACTAATAATTAAAAGAATAAGAAAACGAAGAAACCAAAACAAAAATGAAAAAAGAAAAGGAAAAGGAAAAACGAAAACGAAAAGAAAAAACGAAAACGAAAACGAAAAGAAAAAAACAAAGCAGAAAAAGAAAAATTAAAGGAAGAAGCCGAAACAAAACCAAAAAAGAAGAAATAAGAGAGAAAAATAATCTAATCAACTCTGCGAGTGCCAGTAGAAACTGCCTGGTTCCGTGGAAGATGTTTGATTTTATATTCTTATAATTTTATCCAAAATACAATTATAAAAATAAACGTTTACTCCCAGGAAATATTCCGTTTTCCACTGCTGCTCTGACTAATACTAAATTTCTTACATTTAATAACTTAAAGGAACACTTCTAAAAATGGAAAAAGAACACCACCCAGCAAAGGAAACTTTAGTCAAACTTTAGGAGAATACGATGCTTTTAAGGGTTTATTGGTTTATTTCTTTATCTTTCGATTTTTTATTCAGCCAACTTGGCAAAGAACAGATTTATCCTTTCTGACACATTCAATACAACACAAAAATTAAGGTAAATTTCTACCCTCTAAACTTCATCACATCATCTTTTGAAAGACAACGTTAAGAGAACTGAACAAGAAGTTCAGACCGCTGACTGTTGGCAACTTGACCGGCAGCGTCTCCTCCGAGCTGAACATCATCGGTTCCGGCTGTCCCAAGACAGCTCCACAGCGAACCGAGCGGTGCTGAGACACAGCTCAACAATGCCCCCCTCTGGCCACCTCCGGGCAGAGCAGGCGAAACCTGTAAAAATCAAATATATACAGGAATTTAACTGATGGGTTTGCAGGTTTTTTTACCTACAGGCCTCAATAGCTACACCTGTATCAGCAGTTTCTCCTGTTCTTACAGCGAGGGTAATCACTACTGCATCACCCTCTTAATAGATTACCAGCAGGACCAGGGAGGTGATTGTGCCCCTGTACTCGGCACTGGTGAGGCCACACCTCGAGTCCTGTGTTCAGTTCTGGGCCCCTCAGTACAAAAAGGATATTGAGGTGTTGGAGTGCATCCAGAGAAGGGCGACGAGGCTGGGGAAGGGGCTGGAGAACAAGTCCTACAGGGAACGGCTGAGGGAACTGGGGTTGTTTAGCTTGGAGAAGAGGAGGCTGAGGGGAGACCTCATTGCTATCTACAGCTGCCTGAAAGGAGGCTGTGGCAGAGCGAGTGTCGATCTCTTCCCTCAAGAGACAGGTGACATGACAAGGGGAAATGGCCAGAAGTTGCACCAGGGGAGGTTCAGACTAGATATTAGGAAGAATTTCTTTATGGAAAGGGTGGTCAGGCACTGGAACAGCTGCCCAGGGAGGCGGTTGAATCACCATCCCTGGAGGTTTTTATAAAAAGGATAGATGAGTTTTTGAGGGACATGGTTTAGCGAATAATGGGTGCGGTTGGACTTGATGATCTCACAGGTCTCTTCTAACCAGAAGATTCTAGGATTCTAGGATTTTCTTTTGTCCACAACAAAATATTTACAGCTAATACATTTTTATGTCACCAACATCTTCATTTCCACTCAACAATACGCGAGCACTCCACAGGAACGACATTCCCTGGAGCCTCTAAAATCGGCCCTGCCTGCAAAAACCCCGGCCCCGGGTACGGGCTACACCGAAACCCTGGTGATGAATATCACCTCGCAGACCGGCTGGGACTGGGGAAAAAAAATCTCAGCTGGGGGGAAAAAAAAATATCCCCCAGATGGGTTTTTTTTATTCTAATATTGTTGTGATAATTGCCTGCAAAGCAAGGGCAGGGCATGGCATACCTTAACTTTACATGGCAGGGCATGGCATGGGATAACTTTACATGGCAGGGCATGGCATGGGATAACATTACATGGCAGGGCATGGCATGGCATAACTTACTTTACATGGCAGGGCATGGCAAAGCTTTACATGGCAGAGCAGGGCAGGTCATGGCGATGAAGTCCTTCCCATCGTAGGCATCCTGCCGATACCCCTTGGTGGTGGTGTCCTCCAGGAGTTCACAGCCGTACATCCTCTGAATCGTGTCAACCCCTGAAACACAACCTAAGAGATGGGGCTGCTCCAGCCCTGGACCTTCAGTGGGACACGGACCCCCTGGCATTGCCCTCCTGAAACCTGGGGCACCAGGACAAGAGGTCTACAGCACCGTAAAGCCATGATGAAGACCCCCTGCTCCCATCCCCACGGCACCCTGGGAGCTGGGCTGGGGTAACAAATGCCATGAAAGGCAACAAGGAGAAGCCCCCCAGCTCTGGGATGGGACATTCACAAGTCCCCCTACATGTGGGACACGGGACCCTACACACTAAGGGGCCGAGATGAAGTCACCAGAAGCCCCCCAGGATGTGGGACAAGGGACCTCATGCACTGTGGGGTGGAATGGGCTGACCAAAATCCTCCCTAGACGTGGGACTGGGTCTCTACATGCTGAGGAGCTGGGATGGGGTGACCACAAGACCCTCAAGATGTGGGACAAGGGGTTACCATGTGCTGTGGGGCTGCAGTTTGGCAACTGGGACCCCCTTGGGCTGGTGGTCCTTGCACAACACCACCAGGAAGAGATGGGTTGGCACAAGCTGGGCAGGACCTTGGGGAGCTGCTGGGAACTCTCCAGGCCCACGGAACCCCCAACCCAGCCCCATGGAACCCCCCAACTCGACCTCACCCCCACTCTGCTTGGTAGCATTGGCGCAGGGTGTCCAGGTTCACACGATTTATCTCCTGGGTGCCCTGTAATATCTGGGTCACGGTGTCCCAGTAGTCCTGATCCAGGTTGGCCGCCATCGAGTCCATCTCGGGCACCGTCTTCCTGGTGTCGCTGTTGTAGTGCATGATAGGGTTCCCATCCACGCACCCCACGGCCACAAACTCAGGGACCCCCAGGCTGGCCTTGGTCACCCCAATATAGAAGTAGCGCAGGGAGTGGGGACCTGTGGGGACACAAGGGGTGATGGCTGCGATGGAGAACGAGCTAGGGTGGGATGGGAGCGGTGGGGGGACATCGGGGGAGAACTCTGGGTCTGGGAGAAGGACCTGGCTCCAAGGAAGAGGGGTTCAGGGGGTCCTTGGAGTCAAGGAAATGGGGGTCCAATGGGTGCAGAACATGGGATGGCCAAGAGTGGGGGTCAACGGGGGCCCTCAAGACAAGAAAAGGATGGGTCCAGTGTGGGGGCGAACCGGGATGACTGGGAATGGGGGTTCAGGAGGGTCCCCAGAGTCAAGGAAAGAGGGATCTAGTGAGTAGGGTAATTGGGATGGTCAGAAATGGAGCTCCTTGAAGGTCCCCAGTGTCTGGGAAAGGGGGTTCCAGTGGGTTGGTGACCAAGGATGATCAGGAATGGAGGCTCAGGAAGGTCCTTGGTGTCATGGAAAGGGGGTCCAGAGGGGGCTCAGTGCACAAAAAGGGGGAGCAGGGTTGTCGGTGCCCAACAAGAGAGTGCAGGGAAGGTTCCAGGACAGCGGGTGCAGGGAGGGTCCCAGAACCCAAAGAAGGGGGCAAGGGGGTCCTGTTGCCCAGGAATGGGGCCGCAGGGCAGTAGGGGTGTCCCAGTGCCCAAAAAGGCGGGGGGAGTCCCGGTGCTCAAAGACGGGATGCGGGGGGGGGTCTCGGTGATCTAAAAGGGGGTGCAGGAGGGTCCTGGAGCCCAAAGAGGGATTGCAGGGGGAGTCCTGAGGAAGAGGATGTAAAGGGAGTCCTGGTGCCAAAAGAGGGGTTGAAGGGGGGAGCCCGGTGCGGGGGGCATCCACCTCGAAAAGGGGTGCAGGGGAGAACCCCGAGCCTAAAAACGGGGGTTCATGAGGGTTCCCGGTGCAGGGGGGGCCGGTACCCGCTCACCGCTCACCACCGCCGCCACCCCCAGGACCCCCAGCAGCAGCCCCACCGACCGTTCTGGCCCCACCGCGCCGCTCCGCTGCGCGCCCCGAGCTCCGCGTACCTCGCCTCCCTTCGGCCCGCCTCTCGCGGCCCCTGCCCCGCCCCTCGAGCCCCCATTGGCTGAGATACCGCCCTCCGGCCAATGACACCGCGCGGCGCTGCGGAACGTCATCAGTCGGAGGTCTCTTCCAACCTTACCGTTCGATGAGTCTAGGAATTGCTGAGGATCAGAACAAGGAAAACTAGAGTTAAAATTCAAGTGTTCTTGGCTGCCAGCCTGTCAATGACTCCACTGCCAGCAGCTCATAGACTTCTGGTTCAAGCAGGTACAGCATCAGCTATGACTCTTAAACACAAAAGGTACATGTTTTAAGATTACAGTGCTTTTAACCCAGGAAGCTAATGACTCTATTCTTTGGGCCAAATTGTCAGCTGCTGGTTCATGTGTAGATCCTTAGTGATACAGACCATTGTCTGCTGCATCTGGAAAATTTAATTTCCGCATACTTTCTTTTTTTAAGAAAAAGGAGATTAGTTGGTTAGCCTTAGAGAAAAATGCACTATGGTTATAAGTACTTTTAGCAAATGTATCTTGGTTTTCTTCAGTTGCTATTTCTTCATTCACTGATTGCAATTCACAGGATTATTTGTGCAACTTTTGAGTTAAGGAAAACCTAGGACACTGCTTAATTTAGATATTTTTTAAAAAATCCAGGCAAGTAGGAGAGCATCAAGCATTTAATTACTTAGTATTGTGTCACTGTGCTTTCTGATGCTGTATTGATCAAGTCGTACCTAAGAAACACAGAATTAGACTATGGGGTTATTTTATTCAAAAATAAATTTTGGAGGATCAGGAAAAAGAGCTATTGTCAGCTGTGCTCCCCCAGTTTAAAATCAGAAAAGTGTTTAAAAATCATTAAAATGACATGTATAGTTCCATTTCCAGTTATTTAAAGGATTTCTAACAATTGTTCCGTTTCATTCTTAGCTCCTCGTGAAGCATTAAATAAATGACAGACTGCAGTCTGGTTAAAGAGATGCCAGTGGTGTTCAGACACTGAAATAAATCAAAGGAAATCCACTGATTGCAGGTAAAATGTATTGGTTTTTTTACTTGTTCCTGCCCACATTCCTATTATTCTTGAATGGATTTTACATCCCTTTCCTGCTCTAAAAGAGGCTTTCTCTGAATCAACAGTATGCAACTATATCTTTATTCCTCTTTTTTGTAGGAGGAGGTGTGTTTTGTGGGATGCAGTCTGTAAGGTCTATCAAGCTGTTAATTATGGAAAAAGTTGGATTCTAATAGATTATATTCATGTGGAGCGATGTAAAAACATTCAGTGCCCTTCAGCTGTCAGTACAAAGCCTGTTACTATTCTGTAAGGAAATCACTGTCTCCAGCAGACTGTCTTGTAGCCCTCGTAAAGTTACTTTTCTTTGGATATTGTAGACCTTCAGGGTCTTGGTTCCTGCATAGACTTCTCTTTATCACTTAAACCACGAGCTCTAACAGCAGATGTGCCATTTATCTACTGTCACGCAGACTCCTTAATTTCTTACACGCAATACAGGTCTTGGTGAGTTTTGCAGTTTGTGCTTGTGGAACAATTAGAGACCTCTCATTTCAGAAGCCTTTAAGCACAGAAGGGTGAGCTTTCAGTAGACAGCTGGACCCTAGGGAGAAGAAAAGTCCCTGAAATGTTTGTTCCGTCTGGGCTTTGGGTGCTGGCTTTTTTCTTGGTCAGATATCCACATTGCTCTTGGCAAGTTGGCAAAATTAGTTAGTTGACACAAAGTACTCTTCCAAGTTGAAGCCAGAACACGCTGGCAAGGTGGTGTGCGAAAGTTGTTCTCAGAGACAGCAGTTTTCAGAAGTGCTAACCTCACCTCTGTGGAAAGCAGAAGAAACCAAAGCCCAAACTTTGCTTAATTTCCAACATAGAAATTGTTTGTTATCAGTTTGATCATTGATGAGTGCCTGTGTTTTTAGTATTGTTGACAATTTGAGGAACGCCGTGGAATGTACCTTTAAATTCAGGCTGTATGTCACTGTTGACATCAGTGTTTTCAAATTGTCTTGAGAATCTTGCTTGGTGGTCGTTCTGCAAATGTCCTCTGAAGCTTCAGTTTGATGGGGCAGGGCTGCCATTAGAAGCATCCCAAAATGTATTTGAAGAAAATATTTGTGCTGATTTCCATCCGTTGCTTCTGCAACGTTCAAAAGAATGAGGGCAAAGAGGATTAGAGCAGCATCAGTACAGTTAATAGTGCCTGGGGGTCTGGAGTTCTTCTTGATTCTGTTTTCTATACGTCTGTGGGTAAGACCATTAAAGGCATGGGGCAGAAATCCGAGCAGATTACAGGTTTTCTGTTTTCTTGGGCTGCATGATAGCATTGAGCACTGCTCACCTGAAAAAGGGACTGGGTGTTCAGCACAGCTGCTGCACAGAATGGGATTCTACTTACTGTAAAACTCATAGAATCATAGAATCACGAGTGAGATCGAGTCCAACCGTACCTGTCCACTTGCTAAACCATGTCCCTGAGAAACCCATCTACTCACCTTTGAAACACCTCCAGGGTGGTGACTCCACCACCTCCTTGGGCAGCCTCTGCAAGTGCCTGAGAACCGTTAAGAAATTTCTCCTGATCTCCAGTTTGAACCTTCCCTGGTGCAACTTGAGGCCATTTCCCCTTGTCCTGTCGCCTGTCACTTGGGAGAAGAGACCAACACTCACCTCATCACAACCTCCTTTCAGGCAGTTGTAGACAGGAATGAGGGCTCTCCTCAGCCTCCTCTTCTCCAAGATAAACAATCCCAGGTCCCTCAGGCACATCTCGTAAGACTTTTTCTCCAAGCCCTTCACCAGCCTCATCGCCCTTCTCTGGACATCCTCCAGCCCCTCAATGTCCTTCTTGCAGGACATCCCTTACTTTGAGCCACTTCAGGGTTTGTTTTACAGTTTAATTCTTATGTATTTTTAAAGTTGAAGAAATCAGGTATAAAAGATGTTAACACAAATACCCATCAATATTACAAATAACATTATTATAGTGAGAGAGCATTTTTAGAAGAAAAACCTTTTTTTCATCAACATAAAACATTTCTTCTGCAATTATGCTGGTTTTTGACCAAGTGAAACAGCATCCACTGGGCATTCATGTGTTATGTAGGATGCATTCCTCATTTTCTTTTTCTTCTTCTTAGACATTAACTGGAAAAAAAGAACCCGTGTATTATGAATTGTCAAATATTTAGTCTAAAAAGTCCTGTTAAATATTTATTTCTCATTATGTAAAGGTATTATGACTTTGATTTTGTTTTACTAGAGGAAGGAGGCATTATGTGGTGCTTAGGAGAAAAGCAAATGAAATCTATATACAAAACTGTAGGCTTAAGAAAATAATTTATTTGTCTTCTTAAGCAATGTTAGGGGGTTTTTTTAGAAATTAATTTCCTTTCGGGTAATTTGGTTTGTGATAATATTGCACTGTGAAAAAAATTGCTAGTAATTCAGTTCATACTAATACTTTGCCTTAAAAAAAATCACAGAAAAAAAACCCCCAAGAATGACTCATTCTAGCAAAAGATATGAGATACTGTGTGTTTGAAACGCCATGTATTTGTGTAACATGCATAAAACATTCCCATTTTTCTTTTTTATTTGGAGACCTGCTGAAAAATAACATTTAATCTGTCATCATATTTTTTTTTGTAATGATGCTTTTGCCCAATATTATGCTCTTTAGTATTGTCGAACACTAATTTCCTCTGGGCACATTTGCTAAGTGTCTGCATCAGTTCCTGCTGCTACAGAGTCTTCTGAGGCAGTCGGTAGTTGCTCTGGTGCAGGGGAATTTTCAGTTACTGGGTTGCTCAGTGTTTCCTCGAACCAAGCTGTGGTTGATTGCACAGCTGAAAGTGCCAAAGCGTCCTTCGCTGCATGGGAAGAAGGAGATGTTCAGTTATTCATTACCTCGAAGAAGTGATCTGTCACTTTTGCTGTTCCTGTGCAACCCTGGTAGAAGTTTAAGTCACTTTCTGGTATTGGACAGGATAGAGGAGGAGAGGAGGTGCTACTTCTGTCTCAGATGAAGCTCCAGCTGCATTCAGAGGGCAGCAGAGAATCAGGTCCATACAGAAAACTTCCCTGCACTGGCAGGCAAGATGTTAAATACACTGTGCTGCTCTCTCTCTCTTCCCATTCCTCACTTCAAAATAGATGTAGTGATAACAACAGTCAGTGTGCATCAACATATGTTCAACGTGGTTTCTTTTAGAGGTCATAAGGTGAGTTATGGTACAGCATCAGCTATGACTGTTAAACACAAAAGGTACATGTTTTAAGATTACAGTGCTTTTAACCCAGGAGGCTAATGACTCTATTCTTTGGGCCAAATTGCACACAAAACAGTGTGTCTTCTGTGAGGTAATGCACATATCAGTGGGAAGCTAATCTGTTCATTTCAAGTACCAAGAAAAAGGAATAATAAAACATGATTGTTAGGTTTCAGACATGGCTCAGTGTTATAGATCACAATCAGGTGCAGTCAAGCTGTGCTTGTGGGGTAGATCTGTCTTATTACTCCACTGTGTGGGGCAGATCTGACTCATTACTTAATGTATGGATGGTGTCCTGATGGCTTCTGGCTCATTTAGGATATATCTGAGCTAAGTGTAAGACTTTGTGAACCTGCTGTGAATATATTCTTAGGGAACATCTCAACTACAGCTGAACAATGTTAGCCTTGCGATAACTTTGAGTTCACTGAAACAAGAGATTATGACAGTCTTTTTTGCCCAGCTGCTGGCTCCTACTTGGCTGCCAGGTATGGAGCTTTCAGAACTACTGCATGCAAATCGTTTTTAATTCCTGGTAAAGGTGCCTTTACATGAACAGCCGAGATGTACAGCTCTTCTTTGAAATGTTGGCTATGAGACACAGTGATTTGTCTTTTGATTCTAGCCAGAGTGTGCTGCTGAAGAGTCAGAGATCACTCAGACAGATCCCAAGTAGTTGTTAGTTTATTGAGCTCTATTCACTGTGTTTAGGTATGTAAAATATTTAGTAACTGCAGATGGATTGGTGGTCAGTACTCTACTATTGACTACACTTAAAATTATTATTGGATATAAAGATTACTGCATAAGCTTACTGTAAGTATCTTACATGTTACATGCATGCAAAAATATCACCTACCTACCCATCAATGTCTGGTTCCAGGTAAGAGATCCCTCAGAGGGGTAACCTTCAGAGACATCCCTACTCTTGGGGAGACCATCATCATGCATCCAGCTGCTATGGAGGGAGAGCTCAACTGACCCTAATGTATGCAGATATTTATAGTGTAAAGTGGTTGATTTGTAGTCAGGTTTTATGCTGTTAATGCAGTTTTGGCTCAGTCTCCAGCCAAACCTGTTTTTTGAGGGGTTTGGGGCTTAGTTCTTGCTCCAGCCTCACACCAAAGCATTAACTTTGGTGAGGGCTGTTTGCTGAGCATCGCCCTGGACCAAAGTTCAGTTGGTTCAAGCAGGAGGACTGCATCATTCATAGTGTGTCACAGAGATCTCCTCCAAGTGAGGTAAAGCTCCATAGCATAAAGTAGAAAAGGACCTTCTTGAGTATTTTCTTGAGCTTGCTGGTACACTGGTCCAGCACTGTTGCTGCTTTTACTGTGTTTCTTCTCTATGTGATTTAACAGAAGTGTGTAAGTGCATATAGACACCGTTTCCTAAGCGTTATCACAATTTTTATTAATATGTACTTTTAAAATAAGAAAGCATGCATTAGAGGGAGGAGCAGGTGGACCGAGAGATCCTAATTGTGAAGTTAAAGTTGGGAATTGTGTCACTTTTGTGAGGAAAATAAAAAAGAGCCTAATTAAAAAAAGACTTTTTTTCTCTAGAAGCATCCAAACTCAACTGTCTGTTGCGTGCGATGGTTTAATCGTGGCTTTAAATACTGACCAAACCTATTCCAAATCTGCATATCTATGTGGTTCACTTCTTGCTTTTTCTGATTTAGTGTTTTAATGAACTATCTATTTTTTTTGATGACCTGTAGCATGCTGGATTAATCTTACTTGTATTTTTAATACAGTGTGTTGGTTGCCTTTCAGCTTGAACCAACGTACGCCAGGAGAGTTTACCCATGCTTTGATGAACCTGCCATGAAGGCCACATTTAATACCAGAATTGTCCATGACCCAAGCTATGTAGCTCTTTCCAATATGCCTGCTATTGGTAGGTAAACAGCAAGTAGACTTAGGGGTTCTTTTTCCCCCTACGTTACTTTTTAAAAGGGTGTAATTTATCAGAATAGACTATATCATCCAATAGGGAAGTGTTCTGTTGTCTGTGTGTTAATGCCTTGAAAATGCACAGATAATCTGTGCTTATGAACCTAAATATTTTGAGGCAGATATTCATAATTAATGTCTCTGATAGCAATAATTCCATTGTTTTGTCAGTGGTGATGTGCTTTCCTCTGGTTGCTGGAGGCTGCATAGGGTTTGATTCCTGGCTTTCACTGCTTAATCAGTGTGTCTGAGAGCTCATTGGACCAAAATGGCTTCCCTGGAATGCAGAGCCTGTAACTGTGGGATTAAGGGATTCCTTGCATTCTGGGTCGATTTTAAGACATATTTACAACATACATTAAAAAAATTGTTTTAGAGAGCAGAGACACTATAGCCTCCTGTGTATGTGCAAAATAAGAGAGAGGACTGTAAGGCTCTGGAGGGATTCCTCCTGTCCCTTGCTGGGATCTCCTGTGGGATGCATGTGGGGTACAAATTTCCCAACAAATTCTGTAAATCAGGATTCCTACAGAAATCTGCTGGATCACTTGTCTCCTTCTTAATACTTTTTTTCTGCGGTTCAGTGCCATGAATCTTTATTTTTCACTTAAATAATTTTCAACCTTTAGAAAAGGAGTTTGATGAGATCTGCATTTGCTAAGTAACAGCAATTATAATAGAATGGATCTCCATGAGAATCGCTTAAAGCATTTTCTTCCCCTGACAGTCTTATTCCTATCTCTTTTATTTAGAAGGAAGGTATCTGATTAAGTATTTCTTAATTCTTGGGCAGGCATGACTTAGATTTGACTCTCAATAAAGCACAATAAGATCATAGATTTTAGCAATATGCAGCCTGAGACAAATTGTCCACAGTTTGCCCACATCCCAGAATGGACTCAGTTTGAAAACCTTCCAGTTAAGGAGCTCAAAAGTGGATTTTTGGTATCTACATGGAAGGTCACTATTGGTACGTGGCAGTAGCAACAAGCCTGGCTGCTTGCCTTCTACCACAAACAAATGCAGGTAGTGCAGAAATACATCACATTGAAGAGAGGTGTAGGAAAACACACAGGAAACACAAGATTCTTTATTTGTTATGGAAGAGCAATGGTTTGAACATTACTTTGATATTTTTTCTAGATGTATCTGAAATGAAGGATGAAAACGGAAGCCTGTGGGCTGTTACCACATTTAACACTTCGCTGAAAATGTCGACTTACTTGACTGATTTGTGATTTGAGACTTTGATTATGTCAGCAGAACCGAGCGGGGAAATGAGGTAAATAGGAAGCTGCTTAAGACATTACAGCCGTTTTCAACCAGAGTTGGTGCTGCGGTGCATCGTGTGCTGTAGAAGATATCACAGACATAACTGTGCTTTCCATTGCAAAACTATTTGCTTATGTGGCAAAACTGCTAATTTTTATCTTGAAGATGTTTTGCAGAAAGTTTTCCTTTAGGACATTTCTTTTATGTCCTGTCCTGATAATTGAATGCGATTCCACAACTAAGTATGGACTCTGTATGTTAAAACTTTCGAGAAAACTACTCCACAGAATGTACTGATCATAATTCAGGGTCATCTTAGTTGTAAGAAAATATCGATGTTCTCTGCTTTGACAAACAGCTCAGGGGATGCCAAAAATGTGGCTTATTCTTCAGGGCCCTTTGAGGACCAGCATCATGACATCACCAGGAGCAATACTCTAGTACAAGCATTTTGCATACTTGTATTTTATCCTTTTATTCTGTAGTGGACACATCTTTTAGCCTCCAAAAGTGACTGATTTGTGTTTGAAGTTTCTTCATTAGTGGGTGTTTGATTTTGCTCTGACACTACAATGGCCAAATCTTCTTGAGGGCATCTGTAAAAAATACAGTCCCTTGGCACCAGTTGTTTCACTTTCCTTCTTTTGCTGGACGTCAGCAGGGGAAAGATATATAAATTTGTTCCAAAGCAAATAGCAAGCTGAAGCATAAAGCTCTTGAGGGTAGCATATAGTTGCTGTCCTTAATAACTGATGGCACAGTGTTTGCTGTACGGTTAGTTCGTCAGCACCCTATTGGGCAAAGGTGGGACAAGGTGAGAGGAAGGTGCAGAGGTGATCTTGAAAGCACAATATTAGCTCATTTTTAATGTGAAGATTGGACTTGCTATGTCTGTATTGGGTTTTCAGAACAGGCTTTTAGTAGCAGGGGTGGACAGGGGTGGCTTCTGTGAGAAGCTGCTAGAAGCTTCCCCTAGTCCAAGGGGGCCCGCGTTGGAGCAGCTTGAGAAGAACAGCAGGCCACGAGAAGGACTCACGTTGGAGAAGTTTGTGGAGGAACGCTTCCCATGGGAGAGACTCCAAACTGCAGCAGGGAAACAGTGTGAGGAGGAAAGAGTGGCAGAGACAACAAGTAGTGAACTGATCTCGAGTTCCATTCCCTGTCCCCCTGCGCCGCTTGGTGGGAAGGGGGCAGAGAAACTGGGAGTGAATCTGAGCCTGAAGAGAAAAGAAGCGTAGGGGGAAGGTGTTCTAAGATTCAGTTTTATTTCTCATTACCCTATTCTCATTTGATTGGTAATGAAATAAATTGTTTCCTCATGTCAAGTCTGTTTTGCCTGTGGCAGCAGTTGGTGGGTGATCTCTCACTGTCTTTATCTCAATCCAGTAGTCTTTTGTTATATTCTTCTCCTGTCCAGCTGAGGAGGGGGAGTAATAGAGCAGCTTGGTGGGCACCTGGAGGCCAGCCAGGGTCAACCCACCACAATGTCCTACCTGCTGTCCCCTGGATACAACAAGTTGGATGCTTATGGCTCTGACTGTGGTGCCTTTTTCTTGGGCTGGTGTGTACTGATAGGAGTTAGCAAAACAAAGCATTCAAATGAGCACTATTCAGAGGGAAAAACACCCTCCATGTTCTGTGAGCTAGAGGAGAGAGGGTTTCAGACAGAGAGGCTCAATATTTATGCCTCCACAGTGTTTGTGTGAGTATATTCCTTGTGTCTTTTTTGTCATTTCCAGTAACCAAAAGCATCAGTTTTTATAACTCAAAGCTCACACCAGGATTAGGATTTTAAGCCTGCCCATTGTGTTTATGTTCTACAAAATGAAGCAGTCGGGTCTTTGAATCCCCTCTGAAGCCTTGGCTGGAAAGAGGGGCCCAGAGGCTGAGGACACTCTGTTGGTTGAATATGTTTTACTTTTTTTCCCCTTATAAATTAATTCCTGATGCTTCATAACTGTGCTCTTAGCGTTTGGCTGCGCAGCTCTTTTTGAGACCATGTGTTGCATTTAGATGCAAGTCATGCGGGATTGTTGAAGTGCAGGGGTGCCTGTGGGGTCTTGCATCCAGAGATACCTGATAGAGATATAAACCTTTTCTGAGTCCACCCCATCACCATGGGCAAGCAGCCTCTTCAGTGATGTGACAAAGCAAATGGGCATGGGAGGGGAAAGCTTTGCTTGCTGCCGCTGTCTGCATTGCTCAGAAGTAGAGCTGTCGTGGGGTCAGATGCCTTTGCTCTCTGGTGGTCTGTTCCAGGCTGTCAGAAAGCTCAAGAGGGGAAGTTTGTAAATTTGGACAGCAGATGCTCTCTGAACAACCATTTCTCTCTCTTCAGGGAAAAAGTGGTGATCTGAAGGGAAGCTGGTTACTCAGTCATTGACTAGAAACCATTAGCTTAAGATGTGTGATTCTAACTACAGCATTTCCCATATACTAACAGAAAAACCTAAGAGTCTCTTTGTCCAACAATATATACTTGGATTGAAGTCTTGATCCTTTTGAAGTGCTTGAACTCTCCTGGATTTTAGCACAATTATGCTCTGTGCCACATTCTGTTAGGTCCAGCAAAACCTGAGTTGGGTTTTTTCCCAATAAGCTTCATTGCATGGTCTGATGTGGGCAGGCAGCATTTTCTAACCATAATTCACAGAAGAGCAGCAAAGAAGATGGAAATGTGTGGATTATCTAAAATAACTTTTCCTTGTTTTATTGCAGATACGTATTTGGGCTCGGAAAGAGGCAGTTAAAAATGGGTATGTTGACTATGCTTTAAATATCACTGGTCCATTATTCTCATTTCTGGAAGACTTACTTAACATCAGCTACCCTCTGCCAAAGACAGGTGAGATTGCTCATTTTCTTAAATGGACCAGAAATGGCTGCTGATGGTTTAATAGTCACAGAAACAATGGGTTCTGCAGTATTTTCTTTTATAGCTCACCACATTCATGGAAAAAAATCCCCTAAACTGTAACTCACTGAAGTCTCCTTTCTGTACCATGGCTTTTGTTATCCTGTAACCTGGCACTCTTACCTTCACATCTCGCTCATTCTTTTTGAACAACTTTTCCTAATAAAGGGGCAAACTGCATAGAAGGGACCTGTTCCCTCATATGGCTCTTACTGGGATGCATAGACCATTCCAGGCAAGGCTATTGTAGTCCCTATGTCCTCCCAGCAAATCCCTGCCTCCTTAACCCGTGTCCCAAAGCATCACTTGCTTTCTTCAGTATTTCCCTATCTTATCTGTAAGTTGGCTTTATGTTGCTGCACATTCCTCCCGAGAAAAAAAAAAGATTCCTAAAGGAAAACATCGTTTCTACTTAAAATAGACATCAGCTCAGCCTGTTAAGTTACGATTCTGTCAAGAAGAAATGGTGCTGTCACGTAGTTCCACTGTACAGTTTGTTACTTGTAGTTGGGTTGCCAAGGGTTTCAGAATTCGTATTATGGGGAAATGTGCTCTTATATAAGAATTGCTGGAATATTGAGAGCACCAGAGGCAGTTCTTATCAACTATGAGTTTTGGACCTGCCTATGATGCTAACAGATTGCAGGACTGTTGGGAAAGAATTTCCCTCCTGTCTTGACTAGATAATTTGTGGATTTGTCAAATACCTATTTTGGCACGTGAAAGAAATAAATTTTCATTGTGTGCAAATGTATTATCTCCCTGTGTATTTGGAATAGCTTGCTGAATGCTACAGTTACTTCCTATGGAAAATGGAATCTATGCAGTCTTCACTCATTAATCTCGTTGATTTTTGTTATCATCTTAGTAATGATAAAAGCTCCTCAGGGACTGTAGGAAATTCTGTTTCACATTTCTGTTCTTGTGTTTAGCAGTGGTGTCAATGCATTAATGCATAATATAATGTAATGTGATATACTGTAACATAATGTAATATAACATAACGTAATACAATGTAATGTTATGTAATAGAATAGAATAATATGACAAAGTTGAAGCAAAGAACACAGAATGCTACAATCCCCACAATACCAACTGCATTTCCTGTTGACTTCCTTTGAAATTTCAATTAAAAATCAATAGGATTAGATCAACCAAGAATACCTCCTTGTAAATGGTAGAGGTTCCTGTTGCAAAACATGACATTAAAAATAAACACATTTAAAATCGGGGATATTGAAGGGTTTGTCTTCACCTGATTTTACTACAGTTATAATTGAGCTCTGTTGCCCCAGGCTGTCCAAATGAGAGCTGCATCAGAGAAAAATACCTTTGCTGGAAGCCTGTGGCACCAAGCCCTGCTGAGATGCAGTTTGGCTTTGCTTGGGTTCAGCACCACATTTACATTAACTGCTTGGCTTTTGAACTGGAACTGGCTCATGGTCAGCTGGTTTAGAGTGCAGCCTTCTGTCTTCTTCCAAAATGCACTGTATACTTGCCCCAAATTTTGCTTTTCACCGATGAGTTTAAACAGTATTTCTTTGAGATCCGTGATGTTTTGTCCAGCTCTCACACCTGAACAGGAAAACTGCTCCCTATGCCTAAGGCAGGAGGGTAGTACAGAAGTAACAGCCCTACGGTGGAAACAAAGAGATGATGTTTGTTCAAATAAGAGTGGAAAGGATCCCTCTACTCACAAAACTGTTAAGAGCGAGATTTTTTTTTTTTTAAATCAGTTGCCAGGCTGGAGAAAGAGGTAATAATGATCTTTCCTAAACACATGAAAAACTCAAACAGAAAAAGATTTCTGAGATCCAGAAGGGAATATATTCCCCTCTAGCATTAGCCGAATACAATCTTTGTTTTTGAGCAAAACTTGTGTGTAGAAGATGCAGTACAGATCCGAGCTTCAGGGAAATTTATTGTGTGGTTTCCTGAAACAGTGGCAATCAGAGATGAGAAGTAGGATGAGAAGAAATTTCGCAGACCATTTGCAAGCATGTTGCTATAATTCCATGGAGATCACTAAAGTGTAGTATCCTCTAATTCCACACTGAACCAGAAGGATTAAAATAATGAGCGTGTTTTTTCTGAAAAATTTAAAGATACCTCTTTTTTCCCCCCTCAGTTTGACTCAATTTAGATCTGGTTGCACTGCCTGATTTAGGAGCAGGTGCTATGGAAAACTGGGGGCTAATGACATTCCAAGAATCATCGTTGTTGTACATCCCAAGTGATAAATTCACAAGCAGAAAGGCAATGATTGCCCTAATTGTCTCGCATGAGCTGGGACACCAGGCATGTGGTAAAAACTTCTGTACATTTGTTTGTCTATGAAGTTGTTTCCTTCTGGTTGTTGATGATGCAGTCACTGATGAGTAGAAGAAAAATAGTGACTTGATAGGTGAGGGATCTGAGCATTAGAGTACTGGAAGTCTATTTGACTCTTCAGTTTTACTCTTCTATTGACTATATTAAATTTACTATTCTTTGCCAGAGCGAGAACTGTTTGCTCAGTCAACAAAGTCTGTGAAACTGTTGAACTTGGCTGGTGAACTTGTAAGCCTTTCTGACAAGGTCTGTAACTTTTCAGACCTTCAGATGAGTCGAGTGTTTTTATTGCAGGTCAATTAAACAAATCCCAGTACTTTAATTAAACTATTTTAAAACAAAGTCATCATTCACATTTTTAAGAATTAGCAAATAAAATACTGATGTGCAAGTTTGTTCTCAGACATTTGTTCAAGAACTGCCAAATATGAGAGCTGTTGTGGAAGTTTTATTGCTTGCTGAGAATAGAGATTTGCTGATTTTGGAAATGGTTGTTTCCCCGTTTCTATTTATCATACCCCTGACAATTTCCTTTTGTTAAGAATATGGAAAAGTGGTTTTGTAATTGCTTGATAACTGCCCTACTTTTATTCATAGCCTGATATGAACTTTTACGCATTTCAATATAAATATTTAGGTATTTATTGGGGTGTGTTTAAAAATAAATAGAGTAGAAGAATGACATAAAGCACCGACATCCTTAACGTATGGAACTGAGGATGAAGCAATTAAAAAAATAACTGCCCTTAACCTCTGGCTTCTTTCAAGGTGCATTTTTTTCTACAGAATGTTCACTGTCTGAAGGAATATCCATTATATTTTTCAATTGACCTATACACATTAAATAAAGCTACTTCAATGTAGGTTTGTGTGTTTAACCTGCAAAAATGAAAACAGTCTAAAGAGACGTTAAGACATCTTTTCTTTCTATCCAAGTGGTTTGGAAATCTGGTTACAATGAACTGGTGGAACGATCTGTGGCTTAATGAGGGACTGGCATCCTACTTTGAGTACCTGGGAGCTACCTTTGTTGAACCCAAGCTTTCACTGGTAAGTACTAATGCTTACTGAAGTAAGTTGAAGTAGCAAAGCTCCAGCATGTATGAAGAACAGGAAGGTGCAGAAGATGGGATTGAATTAAGCCACTGCATTGGTAATTTAGTTCCCCCAGGAAAGGCGACCGGGTCTTAATTCTTCCCTGGAAGGGATCTGTCTGCTGGGAGCTGTGATCACACCCAGCTCTTCTACAGCTGGCACAGAGGGCAGCTGTGATTCTGTAGTGACAGAGAGTTGGTGTTTTACGCTAAACCTGATGTGCAGCAAACCCAGCTTTCTGTCCTGGGTCCTGTAGCTGATGGTTTGCCTCCCCGACTGTCCCGGCTCTTTTCCAAGCACCCCTCACTCCTCAAGTACCTTTACTGGGCAGTGACTGAGTTGAGCCACTTGGAGTCTGCTCACCCTACTAAGCCTATGGATGTCTGGATGTGGAGAAGGCAGATATGATGCACACAGCTAATCTGACAGCAGGGCAGAACTCCTTCCCTTTCCACCCAAATGGAAATAAGCATAAATCCCATAGTGTATTAGAAAACTCCATCTGTCACTGAGATAGGAGGATAGGTGCTGCTAATTGTAGACATGAGATGATGTGTACTCACCTGTGCAATCCTAAATGTCAGTGCACAGTGCCCTCGGCTTCGGCAGGGAGGAGAATCCTTTAGTCTGGGCAGACCCGAGACTGCACTCAATCCAGTCTGCTTCTTATTTGACTCACATGAAATACTATTCACCCTTTCCTTTTCTAATTCATCAAAGTAATTCATTACATGTTTAATTGGAAAATAATGCAGGAGTGTCAAACGAATTCTGTCAGGAGGGTTTTTAGGTCGTGAGAGATGCTAATCTTCTCCTTTCATCTTCAAACCCAGCCCACTTTGTTCTCTGTAATTTAATATCGTTTAGAAAATTAAATATACTGGTTGTTCACGAGGAGAAAAATTGGTCAACAAATTTGATCCCATTAATTGGAAGCCTGTGTTCTTCTCCTTGAGAAGCAGAAGTGCTGAAAATTGCCTCAAGTGCTCAAAACTTAGGATTTTTTCTTTAATTGCATAATTACTGTCTGACAGCAGAAATGCTGCATAGTTAAGCCTTGTTAACCTCAGTAGCTCAGGTTTTAGGTTATTCCTCCAGATTGCAGCAGGAGAAATAGAGAATTTAGGAAGAAAATAATCCCTATGAATGACCTACAGATGTAAATGGCACACAGGTTTTCAGCTTTCAGTATTTTTTTCATTTGCTATTTAATATAGTTGACTTATTTTTCGCAGAGGCTTATACTGTAATTTTCTTTGTCAGACCCAGGACCACAGTCTTCTCAGATGGAAAATTTTCATTCATTACTAATGTTGCATATGGAAAATGTTAGGATTGGGTGTGCGGTCCGTTTTACTTCATGGGAAATTTGAAGAAGAGAGAAAGGAATACTCCTCATTCATTGACAGACTCTTTCTGTTAGTGCTAATCCTACAGTCTACATTCTCTCCTGAGAATAAATATTTTCTTGTTCTGATCACTTAGATTTGTCTTTTTTCTTGCAGGATAAAATTTTTTATGATCATGTTGTACAACTTGTATTAAGGGAAGACAATGAAATAGGAACTCGATCACTGTCAGAGAGCGAAGACAAGATCAAGGAATCGTTTTCTTTAATGTCTCTGTTTGACAGCATCACATACAACAAGGTTAAGAAACACTAAATTCTTGCTCTTTGCGTGTTCTAAGCTGATGGTACAAAATAGATTGGAGAGAAACTGTTGAATCACTATGATTTTTGTGAATTGTCTTGTCATTCAAAGTGTGTATCTGCTGCACACACAAATTTATTGGATGTTGCAAATCTAGTTGGCTGTGAAAGAAACGGTGAGAACATTTTCAATCTGCATGATATGTGAAGTGTAGGAGTAGCCTAAACTCTGTGGATTATAACTTGACAAAATATTGCAATAATAATTGCTTTAATAATTCATGTTTTCTCATAGCTTTTTTGTACTTCAGGGAGCTTCTATTACCTGGATGCTTTCTGGTTTCCTGACTGAGAAGTTGTTTTTCAGAGCACTTACTGTAAGTTTGAGAAACTAACGCCTTCATCTTGATTCATAAGCTCGAAAATTATAGTTGTACGAATTGCTGTTTGTCTTGTTGGTGTTTTCCATTGAACCCTCATCATTTCTGATGCTTCTGTTTCTTTCCACACAGTCATATCTGAAAGAATTTTCCTTCTCAAATACTAACCAAGACGATCTCTGGACCCACATACAGATGGTAATCATTTTTTCTCTAGTATTCTTGCTCTGGTGTTTGGCACAGTCCAAATTTAGGGCATTACCTATAATAGAGGACTGCACTTGAATTTGGCTATCCCTAGTGCAGTCATTCTCTTACATAAAATTTACTCTGCTGGCTTTTTTGGCTAATGTCTTCATAAGTGTTTATTTGGCTGCTTTACTGTACTTGAGTTGGGTGGAGGTGAGTGGACGTGGAGAGATGACAAGGGGAGTCAGGGCCAGGTGGAGTTTTGGGTTTCGTGAAATTGCGTAGCCTAATCTTCTGGAGCTTAAGTTTGTTGAGATCAGTGTGTGTGATGCTTTGGGCTTGATGATCAAAGACCCAGAAAAGTCTGTACCCAGGGCAGTAGCTCAGCATTTGACCCTTTACTGGTTTTGGCAGAAATCCCAATAAGAAATCAGGTGTTAATAGTAGGTTTATTTTTTAAACCTCCTCTTTCCTGTTCCTCTAAAGAAGGCTTCCATTGTGTTGCAGACTCAGTCTTAGATTAATTATGAGAGTGCCACAATTTCAGAGGCATGGTTGTCACTTTTTTTAAGCCAACAGAGACTGTACCAATTCACACTAGTTGAGACTCTAGTTTGGTGTCTTCTTTCAATTTGTCTTTACTATTCAGTTTCTTCATTAGTCAGTCACTTAAAAATATTTGATTCTGCTTTATTCGAGTGAAATTAACAAATTAACTCTGTCATAGCCTTAAAGGGGTGCAATTATATTGACACTAATAAGAGTAAGATTAGCAGTCAGGTTATAAGAATCAGAAATGTCATCTCAGTATTTCTTAATGCCTAAAAAGGCTTATGCTCTCTTTATAATAATGTCAGTAATGTCCTTCACACTTTGTTATATTGATTTTTTTGCATGAATCAAAGGCAGCAAACTGCTAAGCAGTTATGTTTTCTCTAAGACTGTCCCTAGAGTGTTGCTGAAGCAGTATTGGTAAGTACCTGATTATCGTAAATATTTCTAACTCCTGTTTCTCCTGCAGGTCATAGATGCACAGGATGAAATTCAGTTGCCAGTATCTGTGAAACAAATAATGGATTCCTGGACGTGCCAAAATGGATTTCCAGTTTTAACATTAAGTCTAACCACTGGCACAATCAGTCAGGAACAGTTTCTTAATAGGAAGAATGAAAGCAGTACTGATTCACACAAGTATGTTTAGCTGGGTTGTTTTGTTATCTGTTTATACCCTATTTTTGAAAGAAACTCTCCAGTTAGAACGTTGTATTTGATCATCTGATTTTTTAACCTGATGCTTTTTCTTTTCATGAGCTGTCAAGTAAAAACCCATTTGAGATTGCAGTTTGCAGTAGTTCTGCAAGCCAGTTGTTTTGCTAAAGGTTTGCTTTCCTCTGGAGCAGTCACTTTTCCAGCCATGGGAAGGACAGGCACAGGCCATGACTAGGTTGCAGCACAGGAGTTTTTCTGGCATTTTCTTCTTTCCTCATCCCTCACTTGTTTGGACCAGCAAACTGGATGAACCATGCCATAGCTTCTTTCCAGTGCACGTGGTGCCAGCCTCTCCTGCTCGACAAGGACAAAGGGTTTGCATTTCAGTACTTTTGTAAAAATGAACCCTTTCTCAGAAAGTGCCAAGTACCTGACATGTAGCTCTAACTTTCCTGTCAGTGAGTATTGCCAATTGCCTGGTGCTTTTGAAAGCTGTGCTGCTTCCTTAGATGCCTAAAACCAGAAGGTGCCTTTGGTCACACCCTTTAAAAACTCAGGGATAATATTTGAACTTCCACAAATTCATCAGTTGTCAGGAGTGCTGGGATGCCTGGGCAAGACTCATGAGATGAGTTCTCGTGTGGGTAGAAAGGACGAGTAAGAGCAAAACTCAAAGCAGTTTTCCTCTGTCTGCTATTGCAGAGCCAAGAGAAATTTTGACAAACCACAGAAGCATTCAGAGAGTTTCTGTTGCTCCCAGGCTCCAGGAATTGCAAAGCATTCGTCCATTTGGCATTTTTGGTTAGCTCACATAGGGAGTGCCAAGTTACAAATGCTAGTCCTTTCCTGTAGTTTCAGAAAGAGACAATACCTTGTGAATGTAAGCAAATCCAGGATGGGTATTAAGCAATTTTTCATTTTTGTAGGGAACTGCATGGTTTTGAAGCTTTCATTTGTTCTCAGTAGGAGTTTTACAGTCCTCCAGAAAGAAGTTTACAATTGTGAGAACTACAGTTGCATTGCTTTTCTGGAGCTTTTTTCACTACATACTCGTCTGAAAGGGAGTTTCATGTTCTTCAGAAATAGAGTGAAGCGTACGAGGTTTTCTCCCACGTAACAAGGAATAGGATGAGAGGAAATAGCCTCAAGTGACACCATAGGATGTTTAGATTGGATATTAGGAAAAATTTGTTTTCCAAGAGTGATGAAGCATTGGAACAGGCTGCCCAGGGAGGTGCTGGAATCTCCATCCCTGGAGGTGTTCAAAAACTACGTAGACATGGCACTTCAGGACATGGTTTGGTAGGCACAGTGGAACTGGGCTGATGGTTGGACTGGATGATCTTAGAGGTCCTTTCCAAACTTAATGATTCTATGATTCTAAGCATGAAGAATAAAATTATTGCCTGAAGAAGAAGAGCCAGAGCACAGATACAGTGGTATTAAAATACCTAGCATCAGATGATATTCTAGGTAAGAGTGACTATTGGAAGTCGTGCTAAAACTCTCTTATATTTGCTGAATGTAGGTGTTGATCCAGCATAAGTAACACCCTCTGATGAGTTTTTGTGCATCAGAAAGAAGGAAATTCTTACATCTGCAATCTAGTTTAGCACAAACTGAGATGGTTATTTTTAAGTGTAAGAATTAATTATATTATCTTTTTTTTTTTGTTAAGTAACACATGGATTATTCCTATTTCTTGGGTGAGAAATGGATCATCACAACCCTTAATATGGCTAGACAAAAGCAGCAGTAAGTAATGTTTACACAACCAAGCTGATAAAAACACATCTAACTGTTCTGGAAACAGAAGATAAATTGGAATTGAATAGGGAGATTAAAACTTTATTACAGAAATATGTTTCTCTGTTGTCCTAATTTTATGTTGCAATAGGTTTTCAAATACATTAATTTATTTAGATCTTTTTTCTATGTTGCATCAAACTTCAGTATTCATGTTTGATAATATGGTAGAATGCATTTTGTGAGCAGAGCTTTCCACAATAGTTTTGATTTTGTCATTTTATACACAAATCCAAACTCCTTGTCCCTCATGCTCCTGGATTATTCTTACCATAGCAGATCCCACTGATGTTAATGACAGCATTGGAGTATAATAGGATCTCTGCTGTGATATATCAGAAAATGGTCAGCTCAAGTAGTAGTGCAAGACTGAAAAGATTAAAAACAACTGTGTGAAGGGAACAAATATTGTCACACATGGATACCTGGAAAAGCAACAAATTAATATTTTCCACACTGTGTAAAATATTTTGTTTGGGCAAATCAGATGCAAAATAGTTCTGTAGAAAAAGGAGGATTATTTAAAGTTTTAGAGCCTTATAATAACAAAGAAAGGAGTTTATGGGCTCATGCAGTTACATTGGTCACTGTCCCTGAGTGATACCTGCCTGAATAGCAAAACAGAAAAGTGAGTTTATGGGCACCTTTAATAAAATAAAAAGTTCAATTCTTTCTCGTCTCAGTGCTTGCCAGTAAATGGCTGTATTTTGGGGGGAAATAAAATTGTAATCATTAGAATGGGGTAATTATTTTTGTTTGGCAAGTCAGCCCTAATCAACGTCAGGTTTTGGGTCATTTACAAGGAAACGCAGAGACCAATGTGTTTGTGGAATGCTTAAGAGAGAAACTGAAATATGATCCAGGCATATTGCAGCTCTCCACTCTCTGTTTGCAGTGGTTAAAAACTACTGTGATATCTTGAGTGAGCATTTTACAGTATGTGGACAAGTAAATGAACAAACAGTGAATGTTTATTGCTCTGAATGCTTTAAAGTTAAAGAAACCAGTGATTGCTAAGGTGAAAAATCAGAGAATTAGTAGAAAAGGATTGTTAGGAAGTACTTACTTGGAAGGGTTAGAGTTATGTGTTGTTTGTCTTATTGAAGTGATAACTGTTCCATTTCTCCTCTCTTCTTGTGACTATGGAAGTTATTGAAAAATTCCATCATGTTGCATTTGCCTGAAGGGACTTTGATAAAGTAGAAACAGTCTTTGAAAAGTGTTCCGCTTGTATTTGAAAGCCATTTATCAAACTTATCAGACACTATTCAGTCAAAGGAATTGAATTGTGTTTTAGGATTAAAAAAGATACATAAACCTATTTTTGACTTTTGGATGCAGAAATAAACCAGTTTCTCACAAAGGTAGAAATGTTGAGGGCACATTTAAATTAAGTTACCATTTAGTTCCTGTGAGATTGAAACAGCTTCTTTCGGAGAACCGTTACGTTGTCATTCAGAGCTGTTCATCAGAATCGTTTTGGTAAATGAAAATTATAGATTTTGTATGAAGCATAGTTTTAGGTTCAATTGTTACACTGCAGTGGCATAACAATACGCAACAAGGAAACATCTGAAAAGTGATTTTGCTTATGTGTATTTTTCCTGCAAA
The DNA here is from genome assembly GCA_033558185.1 of Dromococcyx pavoninus. Classification (NCBI taxonomy): domain Eukaryota; kingdom Metazoa; phylum Chordata; class Aves; order Cuculiformes; family Neomorphidae; genus Dromococcyx; species Dromococcyx pavoninus. The sequence continues at coordinate 17,261 of JAUMJL010001211.1, read as the reverse complement.
GAGTTCTGAAGGAGCTAATTTATTATACTTCTGAATAGGTGGAATTAAACCCTAAGCTGGGCTGCTACCAGCAGTCAAGCGTGTTCATCCAGTGCTGCACTGTACAGTGTTGAAATCCTTTCCTGATGGTTCAGGGCTCCTCAGGCAATGTCTACACACTTATCTTCTGCCTGGATGATTGTATTGGTCAGTGTCCCTGAGCCATTCGTGTCTGCACAGCAAAGCAAGACACCCCAGGGAAAGGATGCTGTTATGAGAGAATAGGTTTCACTCACCCTGGCGAGTTGAGGAGCGTGGTTTTGTTATTTTAGCTGGATCTAAGAGTGTTCTTGATAAGGAGCAGAGCATTGAACCAATGTGGCATTACAGAGGAAGAACTGCTGCTGCCATATTCCAGCCACCCACGCAGTTTTTAAATGGTTAAGCCAGCATCTGTCATGCGCCACTTTTCCCTCTCATTGTGAGGATGATTGAGGATGAACCCTGTAGTTCTTGCTCTGTCCAAACACATTGAAGTCTCAGTCTTCTGTTCAGGGTGCTGCATCTAGACTACTCATCAATATTGATTTATTGTCTTCTTAAATCAGGTTGATCACAGCCAGTTAAACAAGGATTTGAATCCTCTTCTGATGAGATGGCTCAGAGCCTTCAGGGCTGCACTGGCTCCTTCACCGGTATTGTAGGCTATCAGGAGCAAGTAATCAGACAGCCACACATAAATTTGGTAGTAGTGAGATGAAAAGGGTCTGCAGAAGGACACTTTTAGTGAGTGATATGAGTCAAAAAGACTATGGGACGTTTATTTAAAATAAAAATTAATTTTGATTACTTTTTTTTTTACATAAAATTATCTGTTTTGCTTTCCTTGACCTCTGTTTATGTGGACACTGGTAGGCAGTTAGTCCTTTCCTAAGGTAGTTAGTGCTGTGTTTTGGAGCAGCATTGGGAGCAACTGGCGTGCTGGGGGTGCATGCTTCAACACAGGCATGTCGGGGTGTTTCTTCTCATCCAGACTGTTTATTCTTGGGTAATCATTCTGAACTCTCCCAGCTGCATACAAGAATAGGAGCAGAGTGGTTTTTCAAGCTCCACTTGGCCATCTGAAGGTGCTCAGTACCTGAGGGGTCAGTTGCTCGTTGAAGTTCCGCTGCGCAGAGAGGAGAGCAAAAAATGCACTGAACGTTTTTGAGTTCAGCTTCAAACCTCTGTCTCAGATCTCAAAGGAACACCTAGTCCAGTGTTTAGAAATGCAAGAGAGTTTAACAGTGTGCAGGAAATAAAATTATACATTTTAATGTCACTTTACAGAAGTGTTTCCTGAAATACAAGTATTGGAGTCAGAATATCACTGGATCCTGCTAAATGCAAATTTCAGTGGATACTACAGAGTGAACTATGATCAATTAAACTTAAAAAGATTAGCACTCTTGCTTGAAAATGATCCAAAGGTAAGATTGTATTTGTTTTCTCAAGCCTATAAACAGACTCCAGATAGTTTTTCTTGCGGTTCTTGCCAGTAATAACGTTGATTAAAACTTGAAATAATGAGAAACTCATGTATCACATAAGAAGAGGTGATCTGATATTGCACCACTAAAGCCCCTGGCAGCCTTCCGTAATGGAAGAGGAACAGGCCCAATTAGTTTCACATAAGCATGAAAGATCACTTTCCATGGGATGGCATTCTGTCTTCAAAGTTGTTTTAGCAGCTTGTGGTTCTTTCATTCTCTTAAATTTGTCTCAAAGTGTTTATCTGTACAGATGTGTGACTGAGGTTTATCTGCTAATGGGTAGCCATGAAGAAGGAAAGCTGGGAAAAAGCTTTTTAAATTTCCACATTTCCTCAAAGCACAAGATTTCTGACAGTGAAATTAAAAAAAAAAAACAACAAAAAGAAAATCATTGGACTTGGGGTTTTTTGATTGGGCAGTGGGTTTTTCTTGGTGTAGATTTTTCTTAGAAGTTCTTGTCTGTTCTGCTTGGGCTTTTTCGTGCCCCTATAGACACTGATATCAGTCCAACTCTGACTTGCCAGAACCTGGGTACAGAATAGCCCAAACATGTCACTGTGGGTGGGATTGGGTTGTATTTAATGTTGCCTAACCCTAGAGTGGGCCAGAGGCTCCAGAAGTAATGCCAGCTTCTTGATTTCAGTAACAGTGATGACCAGGTTTGACCTTTCAGCATAACAGTAATCAGTACAATCAGATGAATCCTCCAGAAGGTCTGGACATAAGGCTGACCAGAGCATGTGGTGTGGTTAAACCTTTCTATAGCCCAGTGGCTTCCTTTCTTCTAGGCTTTTTTTCTTTAGCAGCAATTCCTAAGTCAACAGGAAATGAGTTGTGTGCTGAGTTGGGGCTGGGTTTTGGCACTTGTCAGTGGGAAGGTTCACTTGAGCAGCGGCTGAGCCGAATAAGCATGGAAACAGGGAGGAGATGGAAGGAGCATGGAAGCAAGGAGGAGATGAGGAAGGACCAACAGACCTTCTGACAGCACAAGCTGTGGGCAGGGGTTCACGAACTGCTCTGCCTTGGTCATTTAACTCATTACAGTGCCAGACACTCAGCTCTGGACTAATCTGAGTATGTGTTCTGAACTGAACCTTCAAAAGGGAAAAAAAAGATATTTGTAGGATATTTTTGGGAAATGTAGCATTTCTATATTTTTATTTTCATTTCAGCATGCAAGTAGGAGGTGTCTTGAGATTCCATGTTTAATATACTGTACCTGTATATTTATTTATAAAAATACATTATGCAGCTGTTTATTTATATATTTATATTTAGAAACATTCCAAAAAGCACATACATAACTTCAGCTTAAAATGCAGGATCAATTTTATAATGTTTTGTAGAACATTTTGGCTTAGAGCAAGTGTTAGACGCTTATCTTATCCTCCTGAAAAGAAGCTTTTTTAAAGTCTCCATAACATGTTGGAATCTATTAATGCCACACGAATACTTTCTGCAGGCTATTCCCGCTGTCAGCAGGTTCCAGCTGATAGACGACGTTTTTGCATTGACACAGTGAGTGAGTGTTGAATATGTCATAGAAAATTATTAAACTACGTGATTGTATTTAATATCACTACTTCTGCTTCGTCCATTCCTATCCAGACGTGCCCCATAACAGCTCTTTTGACAAAGTGGAGAAGAATGTTAAGAATTTAATGCATTCTTCTGTCAGTGCTGAGCGACTTCTTTCAGAGTTTCTTTTAACTTTTCTTTAACTCTAAGGAAATATTTTAAATAGTGGCACTATCATGACTTTTTTAGGGACTAACCTCTATTTATTGTAACAGAGAAAAAGATTCTGAATGAGCATGCTGAATTTGTTCTGGACAGCTGTGCTGTCCTGCATCACTCTCATTACCTCTTTCATTTCCCTTGCTGATGTATGACTTGGTTACTCCTGTCTGTGGTGCTGAGGGTCAGCAGTACTGTAGGGAGCTGAAGCAACTGTAAATAAGCCCAGGCTTCAAATGTACCAAGAATCCCCAAAGCACCAGCCACCTATGATGTGGGAGCTCAGTGTGGCCGAAGAATAATGCTCCTCAGAGCCTGTGGAGGTAGAGGAAGAAACAAAAATTCTCATTTCTCCTCTATACAAATGTCCTTTCTCATAGGAGAGCTCAAACCTAGTATGCAGTATCCTGATGGTTTACTGTCACTGCCATAAATAAACAGAAATCCATGCTAGGTAATTAATCTGAATAGGTGTGCCTAAAGATGAGGGGTTTTTTTTATCTTCAAATAGGTTTGGATACATTCAAATTGAAACAGCACTTGAACTGACAAAGTATCTTGCCAGAGAAGATGAACTCTTCATATGGAATGTGGTATTGTTAAACTTAGTACCCAAGAACTTGGAAGGTACTCTGAAGAACTTTGAAGTGTATCCGCTTTTGAAGGTATCACCATTTGTAACTTCGCAAAGATACTGGAACTTTTAAATACATCAAACTAAAATGAATGTAATGGTGGCTGTGATAGGCAATAATTCTTGTTATTCTCTTTGCATGATCTTCTCTTTTTTATTTAAATTGGAGGAGGCACTTATTTCTATATTTTAATCCATAATAAATACCATTGTATTTATTGTAAAACAGAAACGTATTCACATTTTTTAATTAAACCTTATCCTGTTTTTTTTGTAAAACTGAGGTTATGGGCAAAACAGTAACCAGACAGCAGTAAATGATAGTAAGAAAAGAGAGTAACTCTGCTGTGTATAAAGGGGATATAGAATATATATATATATGCACTGTGTTTTGTCCTGCCTTCCAGTTCATATTCATGGAGAGAAGGAAGGAATTATGTTTGGATACTAAATGAGATTATTCTTTCCCATGTTTTTGCGATCTGACACAATATTGTCTTATTTATCTCCTTGATATCTAATTAAAGATTTCACTGTTGTTTAAAATGCAATCCCACAATAGTAGTTCTCTTAAGTCCTAAAGTAGAGGTAGGTTTAAAATATGTGAGAAGAACTTATTCCTCCGTCTTTCTTTCTCAGAGAATGAGCATTTATTTTCTTTCACTATGAGTTCAAAGTTCAAAGTGTATCTTGATGTAAATCACAAGAACACAAGTGCTGGACTGTGCAAACCCGATGGAGGTTTGTCTGCCCCAGAAGCGTGTCTCTTACAGACACCAAAATAACCTGAAGAGTTTTCTTACAGAGAAAGTACGATAAACAGGAAAAATACTAATGGTCCTTCTGCTGGTTTAACATCCCCGATGCTGGTAATCACTGAGAAAGGGATTTCCCAAGTGGGGAACTACTGTGTCATGTCTAATGCTGGGCCTGTCTTCTCTCAATATATATAGTGACCTTTTTTGAACCGAAATTATACCTTCAGACTTTATAGCAGACTATGGCAACACATTCCAGATGTTGGTTGCATGAAAACATGCTTCCTTTTGGTTTATGTTAAACCTGTTTTGTTTTCTAACTTGGAAACCTTTTGCTGGCCTTACTTTCTGCCCTGTAAGAAACAGTAATTATCATAAGGAGACTTTACATTTTACCTTACCATTTATGGTTTTATAGGCTTCCCATACTCCTTTTCATCTGCTTATTTTGTTTCCAGACTAAAGTATCACAGTCTATTTAGCTTCCATGTCAAGGGCAAAAATGAAAATCATGTAATCATAGAAAAGAATCACAGAATAATTTGAATTGGAAGAGACCTTAAAGCCCACCCAGTTCCACTCCGCCCCTGCCATGGGCACGGACACCTCCTCCACTGGATCAGGTTGCCCATAGCCTCATCTAAGTTGGCCCTGAACACCTCCAGGGATGAGGCAGCCACAACTCCTCTGGGCAAACTATGCCAGTGCCTCACCACCCTCACAGGAAAACATTTCTTCCTCGTATCTAACCTAAATCTCCTCTCTTTCATCTTAAAACCACATCCCCTCGTCCTATCCCTGCACTCCCTGATAAATAGACCTTGCTCAGATTTCCTGTAGGCAAAACAGCATTACAAGCAAGCTGTTCACCATTTGAAGTGTGGACTCACATTGAAAAGTAATTTTTTAAAAAATGTCAAGCTTTATGGAATCATAGAATATCCTGAGTAGGAAGGTATCAATGAAGATCATTGAGTCGTAACTCCTGTCTCCATGTGGGGCAACCTGAAAGCTAAACCATATTTCTAAGAGTGTTGTCCAAATGCTTCCTGAACACGGTCTGAGGCACTGTACTTATTGTCTTTCACTGACATCCATATAATATATTCTCACTTTGTATCTAAAAAGATGTTCAAGCTGAGTTCTCTCATCTGTCATGTCCACATTACCTTAAGGATTCATCAAAGGACAGAAATTCGTAGCAGAAATGTTTCTCCTGCCAGGCCCCTGCTCTTGTGATCACAGTCATCTGAGAAGGCAGAACAAATATGCCTGGCAAGAAGGCAAGATGGGTTGCAAAGAGATATCCTGATTTTCCGCCTAAGCCATGGTGCTTTCTTCACCTTGTCACTGGCACAGGGTCCTCCTTAGTCATTCATAAGCCAATCTAGTTTTCTAATTGTCACCCTTAAATTCTTTTGGGATGAAGAACGTTAAGCTGGGATTTTCCTGGCCCTTGGTATATTTTGTCTGCTCTGTTAAACATGGTGATGGCATGCAAATGGGAGAAACCAAGTTCATCTACTGTAGCCATAAAGCAGCTGCTTGCCAGAGCCTATGAGAACAGAGCTCTTTAACAGTGCTTCTTGAAAGGAGGAGCGTGCGAGGTGATGCACTGAGGCACTGAAGACAACAGTTACTTACAATTTCAAAAGATATTCAGGCACTTGTTGTCACTTGAGTCATTGGTAGGTGGTTCATTACAGACTTCTGAAACCATGTCTTAGCCCCCACGAAAGCTTCCAAGACCCCTTATGATTTGGTATTGTTATAAGGGACCCTATAAACAGGTCCTGTTTGCATACTAGAGTGTCTCTGGCTTGCTCTGTAGGGCCTGTCTGTGCCACAGTGAGTCTCCAGACACTGAGCAGCATTTTGCCCTTCCACGGGGTTGTCTGGATAAGAGTGGTTTTCTTTCTATGACACAGATAAGAAAAGCACATATATCCACCTGATGTGCTATACCCTTGTTTTACTAAGAAGTGGAGAGTGAGTAGTGCAGGGACGATGAATTTCACCAATGTAAGTGCAGGGATGTTGAATTTCACCAATGTAAGGACAAAAACCCTGAATACACCAACTTTGGTATAACCCACCACATTCTGGTATTTGCTGAGACAGGAATTTTCCCAAACTGGGTGAGGATCGCAGCTCATCGCTATTAAACAACAAGTGTTAGGTGCAATTACTGACTTCTTTTCTAACAGGTACCTGCACTATGGGCTCAGTGATACATTGTTTTCCTCCAATTGTACTTCAATCATCATCATAGATGTGGTGGCTAAGGATATCGGACATCGTATAGCCTGGGAATTTGTTACAGAAAATTGGCCACTGATAAGTGAAAGGTACGGCAAACAAAGAGCTTTGAGTTCCCTTAATTTCTGCTGCTATGTGACTTCTTTGGGTTTATGTTTGAGCTTCCAAACCCAGGTGCAGGTTTTGCTTCCAGAGATAATTTTTTGAAATGATTCAGGCTTAAGAAACAGAGCAGGATTTTCAGAAGGTTCAGCTCTGGTCAGGGCTTAATGTCAAAGAAGAGTGCCCATCAGACACAGACTGCTTTAAAAATTAGTCTGGTTTGGTGCTCAAAATCAAACTCTAGAAATAGGTTTATACTGCAGCATTTCATAGGCGGGTGTGGGTATGAAATGCTCGAGAAAGATTGTAACCTCTTTTTCAAAGAGAGGCTGTAGAGAAGGGGGATACAGGTTTACAAGCACTGCACGACCAAGTGCAGCATTATTCCCTGACTTAAGTCCTAACCCATCTCCAGCCTACCTGTGCTGTTGCAGGTAAGCTGCAGGTGAGCTTGGGCTCTCTATCTTGAGCAAAGCGAGTGTTTTGATGTCCGTTTGAAGGCTTCCTTTCTCCTTGGCAATGGTGGAAAGCAGCAGGGCTGTGACAGAGCACGTTTCCTGCTGCCTTTGGTGGCAGAGGAGTCCATCAGGAGCCGTCAGTGGCAGCGTAACCGAGATCAGCCATTTGGGACTGGTCAAAGGTGTGTCTGTATTACTAACCCTAGACAAGGCAAGTTGTAACAGTCTGTGAGTGTTAAATTATCTGTTTTCAGTGAAGAATCCATGTTACCAAAGTAGAAATACCAGATCTTACCGGGAAATAAAATGAAAGGTAATAAGTGCTTCATCCTGCTGAAATGTCTAAACTGAATGTTATCGTTACATCTTTAAAAGGGGAAAAAGAATATGTAATTGCAAGCTTAGCTGTCATTTCCAATATAATAAAAACATAATAGTGGGTAAATAAAAACAAAATAGTGGGAGTATCTTCAAATCAGACAAAATATATTGTATTTGCTAACATGCTATTTAAAGGACCTTTATCTCAATTTTACAGGTATGGGAAGGAATTATTACATGAGGTATTAAGAGTGATGGGAAGATTTGTCTATACGGATGTACAGATCCAAGAGGTAAATCAGAGAAGCAATTAGTGTCAGCTCTACTGTGAATTTATAAATGCAGGTTTTTAAATCTCTTGTTTGTTAAAGGAATTATAGGACGCATTGCATAATTGCTGGGTTGAGACATTGAGAAAAATGATACTTGTAGTGGGTTGGCTTTTGGATGTTTTAGGCCTTCCTTAACAATGGCCTTTTTAGGCCTTCCTTAACAGCAGAGGTCAGAAATCCAAGGAAGTATTCCATATCTTCCTTTAATGTAACACAACCTATAAATCAGGCCTAGATAAGAGAGTTGGCTCTCTTCTCTTCCGGCGAGGTTTGGGAGCAGTGGGTCCCTTGCGTTGGTCCTGTCTGGAGCTGAGGCCTGTGGTGACTGTTGTTCTCTGCCCACACGTGGAGGGAGAGTGCTGAGGGTATAGATTTTGACGGGAAGCTACTTCAAACTCGCTCAGTACTTTCTCATCTGAGAAATAAGGATCTGAACACGCACCCAGAGCCCAGCAGTCTGTGTGTGCAGCTGTTGTTAAGCATGGCACGGAAGTGCTTTTGTGCACGGAGGGACGTTGTCCTGCTCTTTCTTGTTGCAATGTAAGAGGTTGCCTGCCCTGTGCTTAACAGATGGCCTGCACGTGTGACACCCTTCTTTGGTTTTGACTGTCTGGCAGCCCAGATGAGCCCATGAACAGTACTTTCTAATCCGGCTGCTGTACATCTGGAAAAAGGAGACAGGTTTGGGGAAACTGCTGGAGGGTCAAAATCTGTGGAAGGTAGCTGTAGGCTGTCTTTATTTATAACACACGTTAATGCCTGTGACAAGTTAGTAACTATCACTGCTTGTTTCAGACACCTTTCTTGTTCTTTTGCCTCCAGTCCAAGTCTCCCCAGATTCTTTTCCAAAATACTATTTTCTTTTCTTAACAGCCTAATTTTTGTGCCTTTTGCATGTGATCCACATCCCTGTGCCAGCCCTGAACTGCTCGTATCTGTCATTACATGAAAAAAAATTGCTTCTGTTTTTTGCTGTTGACTGATGCATGCATACAGTAAGTAACTGAGAAGGGATGTTTAACAAGGAGAGCAATTCAGAGAATTAGCTCCTAAAATCAAAGAATGTTGAACATTCATCAACGATGAGGTTTTCACCTTTTGTTCTTTAGGGACAAATTAGCTCCTTGGGGTGGCAAATGTGCCAACTTTAAATTAACCTTCAGCTTTGTTACTGAGTCCCAAAAAATATTATCTAGGTTGCCTCATTTTCCTCCTTAAAATCTGCCTGTCAAAATCACCTTTACCAGGATGTCTACAGGAAACATAGCAAAAGTTGAGCTGCTGGCATGTTAGGTTGCTGATTATCATGCTGACGTTGATCTTACTTCTCTTTTTGTTCATTTCCTGGTCCCCCACATAAGTTTCTTTACTGTCCTTCAGTTCTCTCTCGTGTTCTGCTCATTAGATTGACAGGAAAGACTTCTTGTTCTGTGACTGTAGAATAGGCAGCACGAGAGGATTTTGCTGCCCCACTAGTCCTCTACACTGTAGGGTACCACAAGTACTAGTGAAGTTGGCTGCATTTGAAATGATTTTCAGAGGGATGGCAAAAGGGCACATTCATGATGCGCCAGAAGGTTTCCTGCCTCAGTGTTAAACACTAAGCTTGCCTCATCCCCCTCCTTAATCGGTGCCATCTCCCCTTTCTCTATGCACTGCTGTCTAAAGCATTTTTCAGGTCCACAGGTGCAAGTGAAGTTATGTGAACTAAGCTTATGTGTTTATTTATTCAGCTGCAGGTTTTTTATAATACTACACTGGAAGAGGATGAGAGAGCGGGTACTACTCTATTGCTGGAGTCCGCCAAGTCTGAAAATACAGAAAGGAGAGAATTGCTAAACAAAGTTGCCAACTGGTTACAGAAAAATGTAGATGATTGACTTGGAAAACAACTTCAAGTGTATCTTAGAGTGTGCTTCGCTATCATTTTGGTATTCATTTTAAGACGTAATTAAAGATAAAGCACATTTTTATGAGTCCAGTGGTTGTATTCACAACTGGAAAGTCAGGCTAAAGTAACACACAAAGAAGAGAAAATCCAGTGTGAGAAATAAATATAGTTCATTCTAGATTGAAATTAATTTCCTAGAGGATCAGCTGTTGGTAGGGATGTGTTGCTAATAATAATCTAACATAGATATACAATCCTAAAGAAATTATTTTTCTTACTATCAGAATGAAAGCTGTGTTACAAATTTGTGACAAAAACACAGGAGGAAGCTAGAAAAGTTTTATATTCTATTTTGCTTACGATGTGTACAGCAACCTTGGGATCTTTATTTCCCCACTTGAATGTTTGTAAATTCTGAAAAGGGTAAAAATTTAGAACAGTGTCATGGAACATAAACTCGAAAATGGCTTCAGAGCTATACAGGGGAAAGGATTTAAGAAACTTCAAATTTTACTTGCAATAAATTAATGCTTAATCAAACTGTATTTCTCCTTAGGGGTGTACTTAACGTATCTACATTCACATTATTCTTTGATTAGGAACTTGAGTTTGAATAGACCTTTGTAGTTTGAAGGACTGGAGTCTCCATTTAGCATGCTTCATTCCACAGGACAGTCTTTATAGGATGATAACCTCCTTGTGTGCAACTGAGAGACACCACCATCTGATGGTCATTTTGTCCATGGCACTAGAGTGCAACTACTCCATGGCTGGGTTAGGTTTGACCTCACCAAATGTTGCCATTCTTATTGTACTGAGCTGCTTGCTGATGCAGATATAGGGTTAATAGTCTTGCCTACACAGCATTTTGGAGGCATCAGGCAGAATTCATTAGTATTAGCAAACCATATTAACTTGTGGTTGAACAAGTAGGGAGTCCTCAGTCCTTGCAATTTCTTTTTCTTTGTGGGGTGACAGAACAAAATTACTGTACTGGGCTCAGGTTAACAGAGGAAAAAAAGTTATATGGGAATGCAGGAAACCCAAGACCTTGGAGTACTGCTCTGGGAGGAGACAGGAATAAAACCTAGACCTGCTAATACAAAGAATTTGTTACTTGCATCCCCTACATACATTTAAGGAAAACATTGCCATGTTGGCTGCAATGAATCTCCTCTGCTCGCCGTGGCTCCAAAGAAAAATTCTAGCTATTTTGAGACCACCTGAGCATCCCTTTAGTGTGTGGGAATTACCAGCTGGTACAGCCAGAGTTGTACTGGAATCATTTGACCCCTTTAGCATTTGATCATTTTATAGGTAGCACCAAAGAAAACTGTGCTCAGTCTTGAGTTTTCATCAAGCCAGGTCAGAAAGCAGAGGAAGTCATCAAGGCTATGATGAGTTAGAGGGGTTTTCTTTCAGCATTTCCTGTTACTCCCAGCGGTTAATCACTGGCTCTGCTGCCTCATCAGGTGGGCCAAGCAAACCTTAAGAACACCATTGTTGCAAGATTTATAGGCTCAACTTCCCATAACAACATTTTAGCCCTAAACTCAATAGGTCCAAATCATTTCCTTCCAACCATGCATAACCACTCTCTCCTTCTAACAACTCTTCCTATTATTCTATAATCTTTTTCTTCTTTCTGCTAAAGAAAAAATCTTAATTAGAAATGCCGTGTAAAAAATTACTAAAAAACCTGTAAATAAGAACTTATTTTCAAATAAATGATCCTGACTAATGTGTGCCTCTTGGTTGACATTCTGTGCTGCAGAACAGCAGCATAGTATTCATGGCAGAAGCAAATGTGTTTGCTAGGCAAGCTCCCTGAGTAGAAGCAGATCTGAATCTATTTTTGCACTTACGCAACATCAAGAGCTGTACCATGGCAGTTCTTGCTGCTGTTGAGAACCATTTGAGCACAGAGGTCTGGAAAGAGACAAATGGAAGATGCAGCAAGGGAAGGAGAGGTGCACAGGAGGAATGCAGGGTCAGCTGGGAAAGCTGATTTATTGCAAAGAAGGGAGCTGGAGTGAAAAGCAGTTCATTGAAAATGAGTATGAAGACATGGACGTGACTTTAGGCAATGCTTTTACAGGCTCGTCCCCCCCCAAGGGGGCCCAAATCCCATCCCAAGGGCACCCAATGTTCAGGTGACCCAGATCTTCCCCAGGGGCATCCAGCACCCCCTCGGGCGCCCCCCCCCCCCCCCCCCCCACTTGATGCGCTCGCCCTTGCTGAGGCTGAGCTCGCCCTCGCCCTGCGCCTGGTAGGGCTTCACCTCCAGGGCTTCCACTTCTCCCCGCGGGTGGTCAGGGTGCCCCCCGCGCCCGGCTCGCAGCCCGGCCCGCTAGAGCTGGGAGAAGAGGGACCCCAGGGTACAGCACCCGCACCCCCACCCAGGGGCTCAGCATGCCCTGTTACCAGGGATACGGCACCCAGACCCCCACCCAGGGGCTCAGCATGCCCTGTTGCCCAGGGATACGGCACCCGCACCCCCACCCAGGGGCTCAGCATGCCCTGGTGCCCTAGGATACGGCACCCAGATCCCCACCCAGGGGCTCAGAATGCCCTGTTGCCCAGGGATACGGCACCCAGATCCCCACCCAGGGGCTCAGCATGCCCTGGTGCCCTAGGATACGGCACCCAGATCCCCACCCAGGGGCTCAGAATGCTCTGGTGCCCAGGGATACGGCACCCAGATCCCCAACCAGGGACTCAGCCTGCCCTGTTAACCCAGGATATGGGTACCCGGACCACCACCCCAATACAGCACCCGGACCCCCACCCAGGAGCCCAGCATCCCCTGTTACGACAGGATACTGGTATCACCCCCCTATCCCCCTCCATGCCCCCCCCGAAATGTTCCTCCGACATGTTGCCCCCCCATATTGCCCCCATACCTACTCCCCCCCCCATGTCGCCCCCCCATGTTCCCCCCTCCGTTGCCCCCCCCGTACCTGTTCCCCCACTCCCTCACGTTGCCTCCTCCCGTACCTGTTCTCCTCGCCCCCATGTTCCCCCCCCCAAGTTCCCCCCCACACGTTGCCCCCCCGTACCTGGTTCCCCTCCCATGTTGCCCCCCCATACTTGCTCCCCCCCAGCAGCCCTCCATGTTGCCCCCCTCCGTACCTGTTACCCTCCCCACCATGTTCGCCCCCTCCCCCCCCCCCCCCGTTACCCCCCTCCGTATCTGGGCTGCCCCCGGGGGCGCCTCTCCTCGTGCCTCCCCCGCGATGCGGATCGGGCCCGGGCACCCCCGGGCTGTTGGCTCTTCGCAAGGTGATCGAGGGGTGCGGGGGGTGGGGGGGGGGGGGCCCGCAGCACCCACTCCGGGAACCCCCCCGGGGGGGCCCCCCCCGGTGTCGGTGTTGGCTCGGAGGAGGCGGTGAGGAGGGGGGAGCAGCCCCCCTGGGGGCGCCGGGCGGCGAATGGGGGGCTCTCCTGGAACGGGACGGGGGGAGGTTGGGGGTACGTGGGGGGGGGCTGGGGGGGCGTCCCATCACCCCATGAAATGGCCTGGGGGGTTGTTCCCCTCTCAATACCCCATGAACAGGTGGAGGCTTGGGGGGGGGTGTCTGAGGGGGGGACATCCCTTCACCCCAAGAACTGGGGGAGGTCTAGGGGGGTCTGGGGCAGCACCCCATCACCCCAAGAAATGCAGGGAGTTGGGGGGGAGCTTAGACGGGCTTGGGGGGGGTCTGGTGGTGTTTGGGGGGGAAGGAGGTGCTTTATGGGGAGTCCTCAGGGTGTCTGGGATGGTTTTGGGGGTCCCTGAGGGGTTTTGGAGGGATCTGGGGGTTTGGGGGTAGGTTTTGGTGGGCACAGAGAGGCTTTGGGGGCCCTCAGGTGCTTTAGGGAGATCCTGGGGGGTATGGGATGGTTTTAGGGGACCCTGAGGGGTTTTAGGGTGTCTGAGGGGATATGGAGGAGAGGGGGTTCTGGGGGTACTTGGGGAGCCCTGAGGGATTCTGAGCGGCTCAGGTGAGATTTTTGGGGGACCCTGGGGATGGGTGGCAATGGGGGTCCTGGGGAAAATTGGGGGTGTGGGGAGAAATGGGGTGTGTTTTTGGGGTCTCACCCAATTTGGTGAAGATTTGCGCTAACCCTAACCATAACCTTGACCCTAAAAGCATCCTAATCCTAATCCTAATGTCATCCTAACCCTAACCTAACATGTTACCCCTAAGCCTAATGTTAACCCTGACTGTTAACCCTAACTCTTAATGCTAACTGTAACTGTAAGCCTTAGCGTGTAATTTAAATTGTAACTGTACCTATAATCCTAACGTGAACTCTAATCCTAACCTGAATCGTAACCTAACTGTAATGATAACTCCTAACCCGTAACCCCTAACTGCTAACTGTTTACTCCCAACCTGCAACTTGTTAGCATAATCTGTAACGGTAATGGTCATCGTAACCTCTAACTGTAATTTATAAGTGTAACCTGTGAGGATGGGATTGTAACTGAAAAAAAAACCCCAACACTAAGAAAAAATAAATAAATAAAAAAACCCCAAATTAAAAAAGAAAGAAATTTTAAAAAGAAAAATAAACAAAAAGATAAAGGAAAAGAAAAATAAAGAGAAAGAAAAAACAAATAAGAAAAACACAAAAGAAACAGAAACAGAAAAAGGAAAAGAAAAAGAAACAGAAACAGAAAAAGGAAAAGAAAAAGAAAAAGAAAAAGAAAAAGAAAAAGAAAAAGAAAAAGAAAAAGAAAAAGAAAAAGAAAAAGAAAAAGAAAAAGAAAAAGAAAAAGAAAAAGAAAAAGAAAAAGAAAAAGAAAAAGAAAAAGAAAAAGAAAAAGAAAAAGAAAAAAAAAAAAGAAAAAGAAGAAAAAGAGAAAAAGAAAGAAAAAGAGAAAAAAGAAAAAGAAATATAGAAAGAAAAAAGAATTAAAAATAACAAAAAGATAAAAATAAAAAAAAATAAAAAAAAGAAATAGAATGAGAAAAAGAAAAAGAAAGAGAAAAGAGAAAAAGAAAGATAGAAAGAAAAAAGAAAGAAAAAGAAAAAGAAAATAGAAAAAGAAATATAAAAACTAAAAATAAATAAAAATAAAAATAAACATAAAAATAAAGACTAAATTTAAATTAAATATAAAATTAAAATTAAAAGAAAATGAAAAAGACAAATCAGAAAAAGACAAATAAAAAGAAAAAGAAAGATAGAAAGAAAAAAAATAAAAGAAAAATAAAGGTAAAAAGACAAATAAAAAGAGAAAGAAAAAGAAAAAGAAAAATAGTAAAAAGAAAAAGAAAAGAAATATAGAAAGTAAAAAACTAAAACTAAAACTAAAAATAAAATAAAAAATTAAAATTAAAAAAAAAGAAAAAGAAAAAGAAAATGAAAAAAAGGAAAAGAAAATTAAAAGAATAAGGCCGGTAACCCTAACCCTAATGGCACCCTAACTGTAACCCTAACACTAACCGTAACCCTAATCGTATCTCTAATCGTAACCCCTAACTCCTAACTCTAACCCCTAACCCTAAGCCCTAACCCTAACCGCTAACTCTAACCCCCAACCCCTAAGGGAAGCCCTAAGGGAACGCCTAAGGGAACTCCTAAGGCTGACCTGTAAGGCCAACCCCTAACCCTCACTCCGAAGCCTAACCCCTAAGTGTAATCCCTAAGTCTAACCCGTAAACCTAACGTGTTACCCCTAAGCCTAAGTGTAATGTTAACCCTAAGCCTAATGTTAACCCTGACTGTTAACCCTAACTCTTAATCCTAACTGTAACTGTAAGCCTTAACGTATAAGTTTAAACTGTAAGTGTACCTGTAATCCTAACGTGAACTCTAATCCTGATCCGAATCGTAACCTAACTGTAATGATAACTCCTAACCCGTAACCCCTAACTGCTAACTGTTTACTTGTAACCTGCAACTTGTTAGCATAATCTGTAACGGTAATGGTCATCGTAACCTCTAACTGTAATTTATAAGTGTAACCTGTGAGGATGGGATTGTAACTGAAAAAAAAACCCCAAAACTAAGAAAAAATAAATAAAAAAGAAAAAAAACAAATAAAAAAGAAGGAAATATTATAAAGAAAAAAAAACAAATAGAGAAAGGAAAAGAAAAAACATATAAGAAAAGAAAAGAAAAAAGAAAAAGAAAAAGAAAAAGAAAAAGAAAAAGAAAAAGAAGAAGAAGAAGAAGAAGAAGAAGAAGAAGAAGAAGAAGAAGAAGAAGAAGAAGAAGAAGAAAAAGAAGAAGAAGAAGAAGAGGAAAAGGAAAAGGAAAAGGAAAAGGAAAGGAAAAGGAAAAGGAAAAGGAAAAGGAAAAGGAAAAGGAAAAGGAAAAGGAAAAGGAAAAGGAAAAGGAAAAGGAAAAGGAAAAGGAAAAGGAAAAGGAAAAGGAAAAGGAAAAGGAAAAGGAAAAGAAAAACGAAAAGAAAAAAAAAGAAAAAGAAAAAGAAAAAGAAAAAGAAAAAGAAGAAGAAGAAGAAGAAGAAGAAGAAAAAGAAAAAGAAAAGGAAAAGGAAAAGGAAAAAGAAAGAGAAAAAGAAGAAGAAGAAGAAGAAGAAGAAGAAGAAGAAGAAGAAGAAGAAGAAGAAGAAGAAGAAGAAAAAGAAAAAGAAAAAGAAAAAGAAAAAGAAAAAGAAAAAGAAAAAGAAAAAGAAAAGAAAAAGAAAAAGAAAAAGAAAAAGAAAAAAAAAGAAAGAAAAAAAAAGAAAAGAAAAATAGAAAGTAAAAAACTAACAATAGAAATAAAATTAAAAATCATTATAAAAATAAAAATAAAAAATTAAATAAAAAGAAAAAGAAAAAGAAAAAGAAAAAGAAAAAGAAAAAGAAAAAGAAAAAGAAAAAGAAAAAGAAAAAGAAAAAGAAAAAGAAAAAGAGGAAAAGAAAGAGAAAAAGGCAGGTAAACCCTAACCCTAATGGCACCCTAACTCTAACCCTAATGCTAAACGTAACCCTAATTGTATCTCTAATCCTAACCCCTAACTCCTAACTCTAACCCTAACCCTAAGCCCTAAACGCTAACTCTAACCCCCAACACCTAAGGGAACCCCTAAGGAACCCCCAAACCCTGAGGTTGACCTGTAAGGCCAAACCCTAACCGTCACTCCTAAGCCTAACCCCTAAGTGTAATCCTAAGTCTAACCCGTAAACCTAACGTGTTACCCCTAAGTCTAAGTGTAATGTTAACCCTAAGCCAAATGTTAACCTTGACTGTTAATCCTAACTCTTAATGCTAACTGTAACTGTAAGCCTTAACATGTAATTTTAAACTGTAACTGTAC
>JAUMJL010001210.1:0-47129 GCA_033558185.1 Dromococcyx pavoninus | reverse complement strand
ATAACTCCCCCATTTCCCCCCATAACCCCCACTTTCACCCCCATTTCCCCCCTGCACCCCAATTTTCCCCTATTTCCCCCCATAACCCCCCCATTTCCCCTCATAACCCCCCTTTTCACCCCCATTTTCCCCCTGCACCCCAATTTTCCCCTATTTCCCCCCATAACCCCCCCATTTCTCCCCATAATCCCCACTTTCACCCCCATTTCCCCCCCTGCACCCCAATTTCCCCCCTATTTCCCCCCATAATCCCCCTTTTCACCCCCATTTCCCCCCTGCACCCCAATTTTCCCCTATTTCCCCCCATAACCCCCCCATTTCCCCCCATAACCCCCACTTTCACCCCCATTTCCACCTCTGCACCCCAATTTTCCCCCATTCCCCCCCTTTTCCCCCCCATTGCCCCCCATGACCCCCCCCTCTCACCCCACAGACCCCCCGACGCAGCCGCCCCCCACCACCACCTCCCGCGTCGCCGCTACCACCACCCGCCCTCGCTCCGCTCAGCACGGTGATGGCCGCCACCACCCACCCCCCAGCGCGGCGCCCGGGCACCCCACGCCCCCCCAGACCCGTGGAAGGGGGTTCCGGGGGGTGCCCCGAGCACGAAGCCCCCTGTGCCAATGGGCGCTGCGTGCCCCGCGAGTACCTGTGCGACGGCGAACGCGACTGCGCCGACGGCAGCGACGAGGAGGCGTGCGGTGAGGTTACGGGTTGGCATAGTCGGGGGGGTGGTGGGTGTTTTTGGGGGGGTGTCTCGGCGGGTGTTGACTCCCCCCCAACTTTGTCACCCAAGGGACCCCCTCGCCCTGTGAGCCCAACGAGTTCAAGTGCCGCAACGGGCACTGCGCCCTCAAGCTGTGGCGCTGCGACGGCGAGAACGACTGCGGCGACGGCTCCGACGAGAGCGACTGCCGTGAGTGCCACGGGGGGCGGCGCGGCGTGGGGGCACCGAGGGTGGGGGGCACTGGGGCAGGGAACCCCTGCCGTGGCATCTGGGAGGGCACTGGGACAGGGACCCCCTGCCATGGCATTTGGGGGGACACTGGGCCAAGGAACCCCTGCCATGGCATTGAGGGGGACACATTGTGCCATGGACCCCCCGTGCCAGGGACCCCCTGCACTGGGCTAGGGATTCTGTGCCGTGGGGACACTGTGCCAGGGACCCCCTGCCATGGCATTTGAGGGGGGCGCTGGGCCAGGGAGCCCCTGCCATGGCATCTGGGGGCAGGGGGACCCCCTGCTGTGGCATTTAGGGGGAACACTGTGCCAGGGACCCCCTGCCATGGTATCTGGGGGGGCTCTGTGCCAGACAGTCCCTGCCGTGGCATCTTGCCGGAGGTGGGGGGGGGGGCACTGTGCCAGGGAGCCCCTGCCATGGCACTGGGGGGGGCAGTTTTTGGCCAGGGAGCCCTGTTGTGGCATTAGAGGGGGGCACTGTGCCAGGGAGCCCCTGCCATGGCACCATGGGACACTGTGCCAGGGACCTGGTGCCGGTGTCCCTTGTCCCCAGGCAGTGCCACCATAGTGCCGTGCCGTGATGCTGGGTGCCACCCTGGCGTCCCTGCCCCTCAGGCAAGCTGGGGACCTGGTGTTGGTGCCCCTGTCTCCCCCACGGTGCCACGCTGGGGTGCTGGGCTGGTGACATGGGCAGTGGCACGCACCCTGTTGACCCCTGGCACTGTCACTGGTGCAGCCACCAAGGCGCCCGGCGCGGCGTGCGGGCCAGCAGAGTTCCGGTGCGTGGGCGAGTGGCACCTGCATCCGTGCCAGTTACCAGTGTGACCGTGAGCCCGACTGCCCCGACCGCTCCGACGAGGTCGGCTGCGGTGAGTGGCACCGTGAGGGAGCACCGTGCCCACGGGAGGGGGGAAACGGGGTGACCGGGGTGGGGGGGGGGGGCTCGGCTGTGTGCCAGGGGTGCCACACGAGGGAGGGCTGCAGGGTGGCTGGGCATGAGCTGTGGCACCGGGCTGGGGACCCTGTGCCGTGGCACCAGGGTGGGTTCACTGAGCCCAAGGACGCCCCCCCCTGCCGTGGCACTGGGTTGGGGACGCTGTGCCATGGCACTAGGGTGGGGGCACTGTGCACAGGGACCCCCTGCCATGGCACCAAGGTGGGGACACTGTGCCCAGAGACCCTTGCCATGGCACTAGGGTGGGAGCACTGTGCCCAGGGACCCCTGCCACGGTACCAAGGTGGGGACACTGTGCCATGGCACCAGGCTGGGGACACTGTGCCCAGGGACCTCCTGCCATGGCACTAGGGTGGGGACACTGTGCCATGGCACCAGGCTGGGGACACTGTGCCCAGGGACCCCCTGCCATGGCACTAGGGTGGGGACACTGTGCCGTGGCACCAGAGTGAGGACATTGTGCCCAGGGACCCCGTGCCATGACATCAGGCTGGGGAGCCTGTGATGTGGCACCAGAATGGGGACACCGCGCCCAGGGACCCCGTGCTGTGGCACCAGGGTGGGGACACTGTGCCCAAGGGCCCCCTGCCATGGCACCAGGGTGGGGACACTGTGCCCAGGGGCCCCCTGCCATGGCACCAGGGTGGGGACACTGTCACCAGGTTGTGCCACTCTGGGGACCCTGTGCCCAAGCCACACTGGGACCGCGTGCTGGGCATCTGCTCCCCAAGGCAGGCTGAGACCCTGGTGCTGGTGCCCCTGTCCCCAAGTGGTGCTGGGTGCCACCCTGGCATCCCTGTCCCCAAGCCACCCTGGTGGCCCCGCGCTGGTGCTGACGGGGGTGGTCGGGCAGTGCCCCCGCAGGTGGTGTCGCTGCCGCGGGAGGCGGTGCGGGCGGTGCCAGGACAGACGGTCACCTTCACGTGCGTGGCCACCGGTGTGCCCACCCCCATCATCACCTGGCGCCTCAACTGGGGGCACACGCCCAGCAGCCACCGGTGCGGGGGGCACTGAGGGGGTCGAGGGGGGTGTGCTGGGTGTACTGGGTGAGCTGGGTGAGCTGGGCACTGGGTGTGCTGGTGTAGTGGGCACTGGGTGAGGTGGGCACTGGGTGATTTGGGCACTGGGTGTGTTGGGTTTCCTGGGCACTGGGTGTGCTGGGTACTGGGTGAGCTGGACACTGGATGTGCTGGGTGTACTGGGCACTGGGTGTACTGGGCACTGGGTGTGCTGGGTACTGGGTGAGCTGGGTACTGGATGTGCTGGGTGTACTGGGCACTGGGTGTTCTGGGCACTGGCTGAGCTGGGTACTGGGTGAGCTGGGCACTGGATGTGCTGGGTGTACTGGGCACTGGGTGTTCTGGGCACTGGGTGAGCTGGGTACTGGGCGAGCTGGGCACTGGATGTGCTGGGTGTACTGGGCACTGGGTGTTCTGGGCACTGGGTGTTCTGGGTACTGGGTGAGCTGGGCACTGCTTGTACTCAATGTACTGGGCACTGGGTGTACTGGGTGCACTGGGTTTCCTGGGCACTGGGTGAACTGGGCACTGGGTGAGCTGGGCACTGGATGTGCTGGGTGTACTGGGTACTGGGTGTACTGGGCACTGGGTGTTCTGGTCACTGGGTGAGATGGGCACTGGATGTGCTGGGTGTGCTGGGCACTAGGTGTGTTGGGTGTAGTGGGCACTGGGTGAGCTGGGCACTGGATGTGCAGGGCACTGGGTGTGCTGGGTACTGGATGTGCTGGGCACTGGGTGAGTTGGGCACTGGGTGTGCTGGGCACTGGGTGTGCTGGGTTTCCTGAGCACTGGATGTGCTGGGTACTGGGTGAGCTGGACACTGGATGTGCTGGGTGTACTGGGCACTGGATGTACTGGGCACTCGGTGTTCTGGGTACTGAGTGTGCTGGGTACTGGGTGAGCTGGGCACTGCATGTACTCGATGTACTGGTCACTGGGTGTACTGGGCGCTGGGTGAGCTGGGCAGTGGGTGTGCTGGGTGTACTGGGCACTGGGTGAGCTGGGCAGTGGGTGTGCCGGGTGTCCTGGCACTGGGTGTGCCAGGCGCCGGGTGCCAAGCGTGCCACACAGGGTGTCGATCGTGAGCGAGGCCGGGCAGGGCACTCTGACCATCCGGGACGTGAAAGAAGCCGACCAAGGCGCCTACACCTGCGAGGCCATCAACACCCTCGGCATGGTCTTTGGCATTCCCGACAGCATCCTCACTGTCACCCGCCCTGGTCAGTGGCCCCCCACCATCCCATCCCATTCCCATCCCATTCCCATCCCATTCCCATCCCATTCCCATCCCATCCCGTCCCATCCCTTCCCGTCCCGTCCCGTCCCGTCCCGTCCCATCCCATCCCATCCCATCCCATCCCATCCCATCCCATCCCATCCCCTCTCCTCCCTATCCCAATCCAATCCAATCCAATGCAATCCAATCCCATCCCATATTCATCCCCATCTCCATCCTATCCGAATCCCAATCCCATCCCATCCATCTCATCTTATCTCCATCTCCATACCCATCCCATCCCATCCCATCCCATCTTCATCTCCACCTCCATCCCATCCCATCCCATCCCATCCCATCCCATCCCATCCCATCCCATCCCATCCCATCCCGTATCCATCCCCATCTCCACCCTATCCCATCCCATCTCCATCCCCATCTCCATCCCCATCTCCATCCCCATCCCCATCTCCATCTCATGGCATCCCATCCCATCCCATCCCATCCCATCCCATCCCATCCCATCCCATCCCATCCCATCCCATCCCAATCTCCACCTCCATCCCATCCCATCCCATCCCATCCCATCCCATCCCATCCCATCCCATCCCATCCCATCCCATCCCATCCCATCCCATCCCATCCCATCCCATCCCATCCCATCCCAATCTCCACCTCCATCCCATCCCATCCCATCCCATCCCGTCCCGTCCCGTCCCGTCCCATCCCATCCCATCCCATCCCACCCCATCCCCATCCCCATCCCCATCCCAAACCCATCTCCACGCCATCCCATCCCATTCCGTTTCATCCCATCCCATCCCATCCCATCCCATCCCATCCCATCCCATCCCATCCCATCCCATCCCATCCCATCTTCATCTCCACCTCCATCCCATCCCATCCCATCCCAATCTCCACCTCCATCCCATCCCATCCCATCCCATCCCTCCCCATGGCATTGTCACCATCACCCCGTGTGCCCCCCATCACCCCCTGTCCCTCCTGGCAGGGCCGTGCCCCGAGGGCCATTTCCAGGTGCCGGGCACCTCCCGCTGCCTCTCCTGCTTCTGCTTCGGCGTCACCAGCTCCTGCCGCGCCACCGCCCGGCACCGCCACCGCCTGCGCCTCCGCTTCGACCGCGCCGACGACTTCAAGGGTGGGTGCTGGGGCCGAGGGACGGGGACCAAGGGGCACCCCAGGGGGCTGAGCATCTCCCCGCAGGCGTCAACGTGACGGTGACAGCGGCGGCGTCCCCACCGGCGCTCTCGGCCACCCAACTCCACGTGGACGTGGGCGCCGAGGAATTCCAGCTCCTGGATCTCTCCCGACGCTTCCTGACCCTTGATGCCTTCTGGGTGCTGCCGGACACCTTCCTTGGGGACAAGGTGACCGCGGGGTGGGGACAGGGCTGGGGACGCCAGCGGCACAGCTGCTGATGGTCCATCGGTGGTGCAGGTGGACGCCTACGGGGGAGCGTTGAGCTACGGCGTGCGGTACCGGCTGGGACGGGGACCCCCCGAGCCCACCGGCCACCCCGACGTGGTCCTGCGGGGCAACGGGCGGCAGCTGCGGGCGCGCGTCGGGGCCACCCGGCCCGATGTCCTCAACCGGCGACACGTGCCCTTCACCGAGGTGGGTGGGAGCTGGGAGGGGTGGTGGGAAGGGGATGGGGTGGTGTTGATAGGAAGGTGATGGTGGAGATGGTGGGAGAGCGATGGGGTGATGATGATGGGAGGGTGATGGTGGTGATGGTGGGAAGGGTTTGGTGGAGATGAAGGGAGAGTGATGGGAGGGTTGGTGGTGGGAAGGGTTTGGTGGAGATGAAGGGAGAGTGATGGGATAGTGATGATGGGAGGGTGATGGTGGAGATGGTGGGAAGGTGGTGATAATGGGAAGAGGGTGGTGGTGACAATGGGAAGGAGATGGTGGAGATGATGTGAAGGTGGTGATGATGATGATGGGAGGGTGATGGTGGAGATGGTGGGAAGGTGGTGATAATGGGAAGAGGGTGGTGGTGACAATGGGAAGGGGATGGTGGAGATGATGTGAAGGTGGTGATGGAAGGAAGAGTGATGGGATGGTGATGATGGGAGGGTGATGATGGGAAGGTGATGGTGGTGATGATGGGAGGGGGATGATGGAGATGGTGGGAAGGTGATGGTGGTGGAGGTGGGAAGGTGGTGATGATGGGAAGGGGATGGTGGAGACGAGGTGATGGTCAGAGAGTGATGGTGGTGATAGTGCAAAGGTGGTGGTAGAGATGGTGGGAAGGTGATGGTCGTGGAGATGAGAGTGGTGGTGGTGGTGGTGAGAAGATGGTGGTGGTGTTGATGGGAAGGTAATGGCGGTGATGGTGGGAAGTTGATGGGGTGGTGATGGTGGGAAGGTGATGGCACGAGGGTGAGGGCCATGCTGGTGGTTGTGGGTGGTTGGTGCTGCTGGTGGTGACTGAATGGTGCTGAGTGGGTGACGCTGGTAGTGATGGGTGAATGATGCTGGTGGTGGTGGGTTGGTGACGCCAGTGGAGGTGTTGGGTGACGTTGGCATTGGTTGGTGATGCCAGCATTGGGGTGACACCGGTGTCACCACCCCGGGCAGGACCACTGGCAGGATGAGGCGGGCACCCCGGTGAGCCGGGAGCTGCTGCTGCAGGTGCTGCAGGGGCTGGAGGGCATCCTCATCCGGGCGGTGTACGACGGGCGCATGGCGAGCGTGGCGCTCAGCGACGTCGCCATGGATGTCACCAGCGCCAGCGACACCGGCCTGGGCCCGGCGGGCGAGGTCGAGGAGTGCAGGTAACTGCTGCTGACGGGATGGTGGGCTCGGTGCCACCACCACCATGGTGATGCCACCATCGTGCCGCTGTACTCCCCTCCAGGTGCCCCGTGGGCTACGCGGGGCTGTCGTGCCAGCGCTGCGCCGCCCGCTTCGAGCGGGTGACGCGGGGACCCTACCTGGGGACGTGTTCCGGCTGCGGCTGCCACGGCCACTCCAGCACCTGCGACCCCGTTTTTGGGCACTGCCTGGTGAGGAGTGCGGAGGGGGGGGTGACAAGGGGTCAGGGACGTAGCACGTGGTGGCACCACCACTCCTGTGCCACGTGTGGTGCCACCATCCCCTCCCCAGAACTGCCAGCACAACACGGAGGGTCCCCAGTGCGAGAAGTGCAAACCTGGCTTCTTCGGTGATGCCACCAAGGGCACGGCCACCGCCTGCCACCCGTGTCCCTGTCCCTACACCGAGCCTTCTCGCAGGTGGGTGCCCACCTCAGAGGAACACCCACCACCACCACCCCAAAATGTCATTGTTTGGTGCCACTCTGGTTGTCACCCGCAGGTTTTCAGAGTCGTGTTTTATGGACACTGATGGCCAAGCCACCTGCGACGCCTGCGCGCCCGGTTACGCCGGACGACGCTGCGAGAGGTGGGTGATGGGTGGGCGGGGTGATTGGATGGTGATTGTGGTGGAGATGCTGAGAGGTAGTGGTGGAGATGGTGTGAAGTGATGGTGGTGGGAGGGTGATGGTGGTGGAGATGGTGGAAGGGTGATGGTGGTGGAGATGGTGGAAGGGTGATGGTGGTGGGAGGATGATGGTGGTGGAGATGGTGGAAGAGTGATGGTGGTGGAAGGGTGATGGTGGTGGAGATGGTGGAAGGGTGATGGTGGTGGGAGGGTGATGGTGGTGGAGATGGTGGAAGGGTGATGGTGGTGGAGAAGGTGGTAGAGTGATGGTGGTGGAGATGGTGGAAGGGTGATGGTGGTGGGAGGGTGATGGTGGTGGAGATGGTGGAAGGGTGATGGTGGTGGAGATGGTGGAGGGGTGATGGTGGTGGAGATGGTGGAAGGGTGATGGTGGTGGAGATGGTGGAAGGGTGATGGTGGTGGAGATGGTGGAAGGGTGATGGTGGTGGGAGGATGATGGTGGTGGAGATGGTGGAAGGGTGATGGTGGTGGAGATGGTGGAAGGGTGATGGTGGTGGAGATGGTGGAAGGGTGATGGTGGTGGGAGGATGATGGTGGTGGAGATGTTGGAAGGGTGATGGTGGTGGAGATGGTGGAAGGGTGATGGTGGTGGAGATGGTGGAAGGGTGATGGTGGTGGAGGTGGTGGGAGGATGATGGTGGTGGAGATGGTGGAAGGGTGATGGTGGTGGAGAAGGTGGAAGAGTGATGGTGGTGGAAGGGTGATGGTGGTGGAGATGGTGGAAGGGTGATGGTGGTGGAGATGGTGGAAGGGTGATGGTGGTGGAGAAGGTGGAAGGGTGATGGTGGTGGAAGGGTGATGGTGGTGGAGATGGTGGAAGGGTGATGGTGGTGGAGATGGTGGGAGGATGATGGTGGTGGAGATGGTGGGAGAGTAATGGTAGTGGGAGGGTGATGATGATGATGGTGGTGGGTGAGTGGTGTCCCTATAACCCTCCCACCCCCCCAAGATCCCCCACCCATCTCGCATCCATCTCCCACCTAACCCTGCAGGTGCGCCCCAGGCTACGAAGGGGATCCCATCCAGCCGGGTGGCAAGTGCACCCCTATTGGTGAGTGGGGCGTGCCGGGTTGGGGGTGGCTCCCCCCACCCATGGGTGCCCCTCACCCTCTCCCTCGCTGCCCCCAGGCCAGGAACTCGTCAAGTGTGATGCCCGTGGGGGCCAGGATGCTGCCGGTGGCACGTGCCGCTGTAAGGTGGGTGCTGCCAATCCCCCATGGCACCCAACCCTATCCCTGGGGCACCCAGTGGGAGCCTCCATAGCACCCCCCCACGGTATCCAGTCCAGTGCCTGGGGTACCCAGTCTGGTGCCCCCCAGCACCCATTCCTGCACCCCTGGCACTCATTCCAACCCCCGTCCCCCAGCACCCAATCCAGCCTCCCATGGCATCCTCCTATGACACCCCCCCATGGCACCAATTCCAATCCCCCAACAGCACCCATGCCAACCCCCCAGCACCTATTCCAGCCCTGGCTGGCACCCAGCCTGATCATCCCCCCAGCACCCATTCCAATCCCCACAGCACCCAGTCCCACCCCCTATTTCCACTCCCCAGCAGCCCCTTCCCTGCAACCCCCACCTCCCCACCCCAGCACCCCATTTTCCCAGTCCCCCAGCACCCAGCTCTGATCCCCTCACCCCTGGCACCCCCACTGCTGACACCCTCAACCATGACACCCAACACCCCCACGCCTGACATCCCCAGCCCCAACACCCCCACCCCTGGCACCCCCACCACTGACACCCTCACCCCTGATACCCCCACCCCAGACACTCCCACCCCAGACACCCCCACCCCTGACACCCTCACTCCTGACACCCAATACCCCAGACACCCCCTCCCCTGGCACCTTCACCCCTTACCCCCCCAACCCTGACACTCCCACCCCTGACAACCCACACCCCCAACACCCCCACCCCTGACACCCCAACCCCAAACACCCCCACCCCTGGCACCCAATACCCCAGACACCCTCACGTCTGGCACCTCCACCCCTTACCCCCCCACCCCAACACTCCCACCCCTGACACCACACACCCCCAACACCCTCACCCCTGGCATCTCCAGCCCTGGCACCCCCACTTCAGACACTCCCACCCCTGACACCCCCACCCCTTACCCCACCCACCCCTGATACCCCCACCCCAGACATCCCCTCCCCTGACCTCCTCACTCCTGACACCCAATACCCCAGACACCCCCTTCCCTGGCACCTTCACCCCTTACCCCCCCACCCCAACACTCCCACCTCTGACACCACAACCCCCAACACCCTCACCCCTGGCATCCCCAGCCCTGGCACCCCCACTCCAGACACTCCCACCCCTGACACCCTCACCCCTGGCATCCAAAACCCCTGATACCCCCACCCCTGATCCCACCCACCCCTGATACCCCCACCCCAGACACCCAATAGCCCAGACACCCCCTCCCCTGGCATCTCCACCTCTTACCCCCCCCCCCCACCCCAACACCACCACCCCTGACACCCCCACCCCTTACCCCACCCACCCCTGATACCCCCACCCCAGACACCCCCACATCCGATAGTCCCACCCCAGACACCCCTACCCCTGACACCCCCACCCCTGACACGCCCTCCCCTGGTACCCTCACTCCTGACACCCAATACCCCAGACACCCTCACCCTGGCACCTCCACCCCTTACCCCCCTGACCCTGACACTCCCACCCCTGACACCACACACCCCCAACACCCTCACCCCTGGCATCCCCAGCCTTGGCACCCCCACTCCAGACACCCTCACCCCTGACTCCGCCCACCTCCAATACTCCCACCCCGGACACCCCTACCCGTGACACCCTCACCCCTGACATCCCCTCCCCTGGCATCCTCACCCCTGGCACCCAATACCCCAGACACCCCCTCCCCTGGCACCTCCACCTCTTACCCCACCCCCCACCCCAACACTCCCACCCCTGCCACCGCACACCCCCAACACCCCCACCCCTCACTCCCGCCACCCCTGGCACCGCCACCCCTGACCCCCCTCGTGCCCTCCGCAGCCCAACGTGCGGGGCCGGCTGTGTGACGCCTGCGCCGCGGGCACCTTCCACCTGAGCGAGGCCAACCCCGAGGGCTGCCTGCCCTGCTTCTGCATGGGCGTCTCGCGCCTCTGTGCCAGCTCCGCCTGGAATCGCCACCAGGTACCCGCCCCGTGCCACCTGCTGCCCTGCCATGCCTTGCCGTGCCGTGCCGTGCCGTGCCGTGTCGAGCTCTGCCGTGCCACGCCACGTAGAACCATGTCATGCCTTGTTGAATGATGTGGTGCCATGCTGTGCCATTATGTGCCATGCCATGCTGTGCCATACTATGTCATGTTGAGCTCTGCCGTGTCACACCGTGCAGTGCCAAGTCGTGCCATGGAGTCCTATGCCATGTTGAATGATGTGGTGCCATACCGTGCCATTATATGCCATGCTGTGCCATTATATGCCATGCTGTGCCATGCTGTGGCATGTAGTGCCGTGTGATGCCCTGCTGTGCCACGTCATGCTATGTAGTGCCATGCCATGCTGTGCCATGTAGAGCTGTGCCGTGCCGTGCCATGCGGTGCCGTGCCGTGTAGTGCCATGCCGTGCCATGCAGTGCCATGCTGTGCCATGCAATGCCATGCACCACCCCGTGCCCACCACCATGCCCCTTCCCGCTCCCCTGCAGGTCCTCCTCACCTCTGAGGAGACGCGGACCCTGAGCCTGGCCAACCTGGCGGGCACACGGACAGTGCCCGACGCCGCCCGCTTCGTCTCCGTGCGGGAGCTGCTCTTCGCCACCTTCCAGACGCTGCCCCGCGATGTCTACTACTGGGTGCTGCCCGCACCCTTCACCGGGGACAAGGTGCCAGCGTCTGGGCCATCTGGGTGGCAAGGGGGGCACCTCTGAGCTCGGCTGAGCCTCAGCACATCCCACCCCGCAGGTGACATCGTACGGCGGCGAGCTGCGCTACACGGTGACGCACCGGGCACCGGTGGGCACCCAGCCTCTGCCGCGCCAGCCCGACGTCCTGCTGCAGGGCAATGGCATCCTCCTGGAGCACTTTGCCGATGCCAGCCCCCCCTCCGGTGTCCCCACCACCGTCACCGTGCCCTTCCGTGAGGTGAGGACCCGACCGGTGTCGTCCCCCCACCTCGGGGTGGGTTGGGGACGCGGTGGTCACCGCCCGGCTGTGCCCGCAGCGCGCCTGGCGCCGGGCGGATGGACGCGATGCCACCCGCGAGCATCTCCTGATGGCTTTGGCCGATGTTGACCTCTTCATGATCCGGGCGTCCTACTCGGATCAGCCGGAGGAGATCAGGTACTGGGGACAGGGGAGGGGGCACCGGGCACACGGGCACGCGGCGGGCAGGGCGGTGGGCACGCGTCCTCTGTCCCCGCAGATTGGCCGACGTCAGCCTGGACGTGGCGGTGCCACACGCCACCGGCCGCCCGCCCGCGCTGGAGGTGGAGGATTGCTCCTGCCCACCCGGGTACCGCGGTGCCTCCTGCCAGGTGAGCCCCTCGGTGCCCCCTCGGCCCGGGCCTGGGGTCTCCGGGCGGTGGCCGACCCTGCTTGTGCCCATGTCCCCTCCGTAGGACTGTGACACCGGCTACACCCGCAGCACCACCGGGCTCTACCTGGGCACCTGCGAGCCGTGCCAGTGCCACGGCCACGCCAGCGAGTGCCACCCCGAGACCGGCGTCTGCCAGGTGAGCTGGGGACAGTGGGGACACCCTGGGGACCCCCAAGGCGGTGCCATCGACGCCATCACCTCCCACTTCGCAGGGCTGCCGGGATCACACCGAGGGTGCCCAATGTGACAAGTGCCAACCTGGCTACTACGGCGATGCCACCCGGGGCACCCCGGGCGACTGCCAGCCCTGTCCCTGCCATGGACCCCAGTAGGTGCCACCCTCTGGACCTCTCCATCCCTGGGGACACCAGCAGGGTCTCACCCATCCCCTTGTCCCCTCCGCAGGGAGACCAAGAGCTGCTTCGAGGACACGGATGGGCAGCCCACCTGCAGCACCTGCGCCCCGGGGCACAGCGGGCGCCTCTGCGAGAGGTGCCAGGGGAGCCCTGCATGGCGGGGCGGGGTGGGGATGATGGATTTTGGGGTGTAAGTCCCCCTCATTGGCTTTTTTTTGGCACCCATAGGTGCTCACCTGGGTACGTGGGGGACCCGCTGCGGGGAGAGCCATGCCGAGGTGAGCGTCACGGGGAGGGGACGAGGTGGTGGCACTGAGGAGGGTGGGGGGGGTCGTGCCTAATGGTCGTTGTCATTTGTCCCCCCCAAACACACCCTACAGAGCCCGGTGTCCCCGGTGGGCAGTGCCAGTGCGACCCACGCGGCAGCGACGGCTGCGACGCCGACGGGCAATGCCGCTGCAAGGTGAGCCCTGTTCCCCCTCCACCCCATCCCCAAATCCCTCAGCGGGGGGCACAGGGTGATATCACCCACCCCGTGTCCCCCCCCAACCCAGCCCAACGTGGAGGGTCCCCTCTGTGCCACCTGCCGTGCCCACCACTTCCACCTGAGCGCCAGCGAGCCGGCCGGCTGCCTGCCCTGCTTCTGCATGGGCATCGTCCAGCACTGCGCCAGCACCGCCTACGCCCGCGGCACCGTGAGTGCCCCCTCCGTGGCCCCAGGGTGGCCCCAGCTGTCCCCAACCCCGCTCACTTGGTATCCCCACCCTGTAGGTGCGGACGCCCTTCGGTGCTGGGAATGCCCAGGGATTCGCCCTGGTGAACCGGCAGCGCAGCACCCGCGTGGGCACCGGCTTCAGGGTGGAGCCGGGCACCCCCCAGCCCCGCTTGACCTACAACCGCTTCGGGGAGCTGCCCCCCGACTCCTACTACTGGCAGCTGCCACCCCCCTACCAGGGGGACAAGGTATCGGGGTGCCCCCACGGGGGGGGTGTCTCGGGGTGCCCGTGGGAGCACCCAGCCTGCCAGCGGCTGTGCCTGCTCCCTGCGGGCAGCTCGGGTGCTTGCCCTATGGCTGTGTTGGTTGTGGGGTGGCACAGCCTCCCCCGTCTCCTCCCTTTCCCTTTTCCCTTTTCCCTTTTCCCTTTTCCCTTTTCCCTTTTCCCTTTTCCCTTTTCCCCTTTTCCCCTTTTCCCTTTTCCCCTTTTTTCTTTTCCCTTTTTCCTTTTCCCCTTTTCCCCTTTTTTCTTTTCCTTCTCCCTTTTTTCTTTCCACTTTTCCCTCTTTGGCATCCCCTTTCCCATTCCTGTCCCATTCCCATCCCTTTCCTCTTCCCTTCCACTTTCCCCATCCTTCCTTCTCCCTTCCCTATCCCTATCCCTATCCCTATCCCTATCCCTATCCCTATCCCTATCCCTATCCCTATCCCTATCCCTATCCCTATCCCTATCCCATCCTCTTCCCATTCACTTCGCCATCCCATTCCCTTCCTCTTTCTTTCCCCTTCCCAATTCCCCATTCCCCATCTCCATCCCCATCCTTGTCCCCATCCTATCCCATCCTCTTCTCTTTCCCTGCCCCCTTCAACATCCCGTTCCCACCTCATCCCCATCCCACCCCATCCCCTCACCTCCCCATCCCATCCCTGTTTCATCCCCATCCCTTCTCTGTTCCATCCCAATCCCATCCCATCCCATCCAATGCAATGCAATGCAATCCCAATCCCAATCCCAATCCCAATCCCAATCCCAATCCCAATCCCAATACAATCCAATCCCAATCCCATCCCCACCCCATCCCACCCCTCTCCTCCCACAGGTGGGCTCCTATGGCGGGCGCCTCCGCTACACCCTGACCTACACGCCTGGTGGACAGGGAGCGCCCCTGCCTGACGCTGACATCCAGATCATGGTATGGGGGCACCCAAGGTGGGGTGGGGGGACACAGGGTGGCATTAGGACCCCCTTTGACCCCCTCCATATCCACAGGGCAATGACATCACGCTGGTGGCACACCAGCCCGACCTCACCCCACGGACTCCCCAGGCCTTCGAGATCATTTTCCGGGAGGTAGGAGGGGGCTTTTGTCCCCAGTGTCCCCCTGTCCACATGACGTGCCAACTCTGTGCCCCCCCCTCTTGACACCCCCGCCCCCCCGCCCGCAGCAATACTGGCAGCGGCCGGATGGGCAACCAGCAACGCGGGAGCATCTCCTGATGGCTTTGGCCGACCTGGATGAGATCCTCATCCGTGCCACCTACTCCACCAGCACGGCCGCATCCAGCATCGCCGATGTCACCATGGACACGGCTGTGCCCCCCCAACCCGGCCTCCCCCCGGCTCCCGAGGTGGAGGAATGCCGATGCCCACCTGGGTACCACGGGCTGTCCTGCCAGGTCAGCCCCCAGCATCATCTCCTCCCTTCCCAGGGCTGTTTTGGGGGGTGCACAACACTGACCCCCTGCCTCTCTCACCCCACCCCTGGCAGGATTGTGCCCCCGGTTACACCCGCACTGGCGGGGGGCTCTACCTGGGGCACTGCGAGCTCTGCGAGTGCAACGGGCACTCCGAGAGCTGCCACCCTGAGAGCGGCGTCTGCTCCGTGAGTCTTCAACATTGAGCAGGTTTTGGGGGGGTGCTGGGGTCTCCTCCTGGCTGTGCCCCCCCCAAATATTTGTGTCCCCCCCCCCTCCCAGGGCTGTCTGCACAACACAGCAGGGGATTTCTGTGATCAATGTGCCCCTGGTTTCTACGGGGATGCCACCGCCGGTACCCCCGAGGACTGCCAGCCCTGCGCCTGCCCCCTGCCGTACCCCGAAAACCAGTGAGTGCAGGTGGGAGGGTTGGGGGGTGCTGGGGAGGGGATGCACCCCCACCTCACGCTGTCCCTACAGGTTCTCCAGGACCTGTGAGAGCTTGGGAGGTGGTGGGTACCGCTGCACCGCCTGTGAGCCGGGCTACACCGGGCAGTACTGCGAGCGGTGAGGCTGTGGGGGCAACTGGCACCCCCAAAACCCACCCCTGTGTACCCATACCGTGTCCCCACCCCCCAAAAACCCACCTCGTGTACCCATCTCTATGTACCCACTCCCATATACCCACCCCCATGTACCCATCCCATGCACCCACCCCCATCCCCACCCCATGTACCCACCTGAATGTACCCACTTCCAAAACCCACCCCATGTATCCACCCCAAAAACCCACCCCGTGTACCCATCTCTATGTACCCACCCCCAAAAACCCACCCCCACGTACTTATCCCATGTACCCACCCTCAAAACTGACCCCCATGTACCCACCCCCATGTACCCACCCCAAAACCCACCTCATGTACCCACCCCCATATTCCCACCCCCCAAAACCCACCCCATGTACCCACCCCCATGTACCCACCCCAAAACCCACCTCATGTACCCACCCCCATGTACCCACCCCATGTAACCACCCTCAAAACCCACCCCATGTACCCATCTCCATGTACCCACCCTGAAACCCACCCCATGTACCCATACCGTGTCCCAACCCCCAAAAACCCACCCCATGTACCCATCTCCATGTACCCACCCCAAAACCCACCTCATGTACCCACCCCCATGTACCCACCCCATGTAACCACCCTCAAAACCCACCCCATGTACCCATCTCCATGTACCCACCCTGAAACCCACCCCCAAAACCCACCCCATGTACCCATCTCCATGTACCCACCCCGAAACCCCACCTCATGTACCCACCCCCATGTTCCCACCCCCCAAAACCCACCCCATGTACCCACCCCTATGTACCCACCCCATGTACCCACCCTCAAAACCCACCCCATGTACCAACCCCGAAACCCCACCCCATGTACCCACCCCCATGTTCCCACCCCCCAAAACCCACCCCATGTACCCACCCCCATGTACCCACCCCAAAACCCACCTCATGTACCCACCGCCATGTACCCAACCCCAAAACCCACCCCATGTACCCAACCCCATCCCCCCATATACCCACCCCCATGTACCCACCCCCAAAACCCACCCCCATGTGCCCACCCCATGTACCCACCCCCAAACCCCACCTCATGTACCCACCCCCATGTACCCATCCCCAAGACCCACCCCATGTACCCATTTCCATGTACCCACCCCGAAACCCCACCCCATGTACACATCCCCACGTACCCACCCCACGTACCCACCCTCAAAACCCACCCCATGTACCCACCCCCTGTACCCACCCCCCAAAACCCACCCCAATGGCCTCACCCTGATATACTCACCCCGATGTTCTCTTCCTGCTGTACCCACCCCGATGAGCTCACCCCAATATATGCACCCCAATATGCTTACTGGGATGTACCCACCCTGTTCTGCTCACCCCACTGTACCCACTTCAATACCATCACCCTCCTATAATCACCCCAGTATGCCCACCCTGCTATACCCACCCCGATGGGCTCACCCTGATGTTCTCCTTTAGATATGCCCACCCTGCTATACCCTCTTTGATGTGCTCACCCCAATACATCCACCCCAGTGAGCTCACCCCAATATATGCACCCCAATATGCTTACTGGGATGTACCCACCCTGATGTGCTCATCCCACTGTAGCCTCTCCAATACACCCATCTGGCTGTAATCACCCCAATATACCCACCCCGGTGGGCTCACCCCAATATTCTCACCCTGATGTCCTCCTCCTGCTGTACCCACCCTGCTGTACCCACCCCAATGTGCTCACCCCAGTATACACACCCCAATGGGCTTACTGGGATGTACCCACCCTGCTATGCTCACCCCAACATACCACTACAATACACTCACCACCCTATAATCACCCCAATATACCCACCCTGACATGTTCACCCCAATATACTCACCCCAGTATACTCACCCCAGTATACCCAGCCCAGTATACCCACCCTACTGGCTTCACTCAGCTATGCTCACCCCAATATACCCACTCTGATGTTCTCCTGCTATACCCACCCCAATTTGCTCACCCCAATTTGTGCACCCCAATATCCTTATTGGGATGTATCCACCCTGATGTGTTCACCCCAACATACCCACCCCAGTGCTCTTACCCCACTATGATCACCCCAATACCCACTTCAATACACTCACCTGGCCATAAACACCCCAATATACCCACCCTGATGGGCTCCCCCCTGTAAGTGCACCCCAATATACCCACCTCGTGGACTCTCCCCAGGTCTGCACCCAATATCCCCACCCCATGGGCTCCCCCCATACACGCACCCCAAAATCCTCCCCCATATACACACCCCAATATCCTCCCCCATATACACACCCCAATGGTCAAACACCCATATCTGCACCCCAATATCCCCACCACATGGGCTCCCCCAAAAGCACACCCCAATATCCCCACCCCATTGACTCCCCTCAATATCTGCACCCCAATATCCCTCCCCATATACCCACCTCAGTATACCCACCCTGATGGACAAACCCCAATATCTGCACCCCAATATCCCCATCTCATGGGCTCCCCCCAACACACACCCCAATATCCCCACTCCACGGGCTCCCCTCAATACCTGCACCCCAATATCCCTCCCCATATGCACACCCCAATATCCCCACCCCTATGGCCTCATCCCCGTATCGGCACCCCACTATCTGCACCCCGTGGGCTCCCCCGAAATATGCACCCCAATATCCCCACCCATGGGCTCCCCCCATATTGGCACCCCAATATCCTCACCCATGGGCCCCCTCCACCATATCCACACCCCAATATCCCCACCCATGGGCTCCCCCCATATTGGTACCCCAATATCCTCACCCATGGGTTCCCCCCACATCCACACCCCAATATCCCTACCCCATTGCCCCCCCCATCACATCCACACCCCAATATCTCCCCCTTCTACCCCCCCACCCCACCCCAGTACGCACCCACTCACCCCCTTTCTCTCTGCAGCTGTGCCCCCGGTTACACGGGGAACCCCACGGCGCGGGGGCAGGCGTGTGTCCCCGTGGGGTCCCCGATCCCGCTGGCCGTCCGTGTCCACCCGCCGCGCACCGCGGTGACCCAGGGCAGCGCTGTCACCCTGCGGTGCCAGGCCAGCGGCGACCCCCCCTTCTATTACCACTGGGCACGAGAAGACGGGCGACCCCTCCCCGAGGGTGCCCAGAGCCGACGACAAGGTACCGGGTGGCTCAGGGACCGGGGTGTCCCCGAGGGGTGTGTGTTGGGGGGGTGTTGGCCGTGGGGTGCCACCTGTGTCCCCCCCTCCAGGTGAGGAGCTGTACTTTGCCAGCATCCAGCCCTCCGAAGCCGGCGTCTACATCTGCTCCTGCCGTAACCTGCGGCACAGCAATGCCAGCCGCGCCGAGGTCATCGTCACCGGTAGGTCGTTGTCACCCAGGTGGCACCGGGAGGGTGGGGAGGAGCAGGGTTCAGCTCACCTGTCTCGGCACAGAGACCCCCGACAAACCCATCACCGTCACCGTGGAGGAGAAGCGGGTGCAGCGGGTGAAACCCGGGGCTGATGTCACCTTTGTCTGCACTGCCAAGAGCAAGGTGAGCCAGGGGAACACCCCTGGGTGCCCATGGGGTTGTACAGGGCATGGGGACGTCTTTGAGTGCCAACAGGGGATGCCCCAGGTGCCCATAGGGCCGTGCAAGGTACATGGGTCCTCATGGGGTCATTGAGGGCGCAGGGACACCCCTGGGCACCCATGGGGACATACAGGGTACCTGGGTGCCCATGGGGTCATTGAGGGCACAGGGACACCCCTGGGCACCCATGGGGACATACAGGGTACCTGGGTGCCCATGGGGTCATTGAGGGCACAGGGACACCCCTGGGCACCCATGGGGACGTGCAGGATACATGGGTGCCCATGGGGTCATTGAGGGCACAGGGACACCCCTGGGCACCCATGGGGACATACAGGGTACCTGGGTGCCCATGGGGTCATTGAGGGCACAGGGACACCCCTGGGCACCCATGGGGACGTGCAGGGTACCTGAGTGCCCATGGGGTCATTGAGGGCACAGGGACCCCCCTGGGCACCCATGGGGACGTGCAGGATACATGGGTGCCAATGGGGTCATTGAGGGCAGAGGGACACCCCTGGGCACCCACGGGGACATGCAGGATACATGGGTGCCCATGGGGTCATTGAGGGCAGAGGGACACCCCTGGGCACCCATGGGGACATGTAGGATACATGGGTGCCCATGGGGTCGTTGAGGGCAGAGGGACACCCCTGGGCACCCATGGGGACATGTAGGATACATGTGTGCCCATGGGGTCGTTGAGGGCAGAGGGATACCTCTGGATGCCCATGGGGGGATGTGCA
This sequence comes from Dromococcyx pavoninus, assembly GCA_033558185.1. Taxonomy (NCBI): domain Eukaryota; kingdom Metazoa; phylum Chordata; class Aves; order Cuculiformes; family Neomorphidae; genus Dromococcyx; species Dromococcyx pavoninus. Next base: position 27,241 of record JAUMJL010001210.1, on the reverse strand, counting down.
GGGCACAGGGACACCCTTGGGTGTCTCCAGGGCCCTTCAAGGCACGTGAACATCCATTGGGTGCCCACCTGGTGCCACGGGGCACAGGGAAACCCTTTGGTGCCCATGGGGATGGGCAGCACACCGGGACACCTTTGGGTATCCTCAAGGCCAGGGGTGCCCACCCGGTCCCACGGGGCATGAGGACATTCCTGAGTGCCTGTGGTGTCACGGACGGCGCGGGAACACCCTTGGGTGCCCATGTGGTCATGCAGAGCACAAGGCCAACCCGTCCATCCCCAGCAGACCCCCTTGCCCTACCGCGTGCCCATCCCCGTGGCCTCAGGCTCCCCCCCCCCCGTCTCCCCTAGTCGCCCGCCTACACCCTGGTGTGGACACGGCAGAACCACGGGACGCTGCCACCCGGCGCCGTGGACTTCAACGGGATCCTCACCCTGCGCAACGTGCGGCCCGAGGACGCCGGCGTCTACGTCTGCACCGGCTCCAACATGCTCGACATGGACGAGGGCACCGCCACCCTCTACGTCCAGGGTGAGCCCGCGGCGCGCCCACGTGCCGGGGTGATGGGCACACGCATGGCACCCAGCTGCTGGGACAATGGAGAAGCTCCATGCCCAGAGATCAGGGTGATGGGCACAGTCGGTGCCCAGATGTTGGGATGATGGGCATACACGGCACCCAGGTGCTGGGACGATGGAGAAGCTCCATCCCAAAGACCAGGCAATGGGCACACTCAGTGCCCAGATGATGGGTGATGGGCCCACACAGCACCCAGATACTGGGACGATGGAGAACCTCCATGCCCAGATACCAGGGTGAGGGGCACCCTCAGCGTCCAGATGTTGGGGTGCTGGGCACACTTGCCACCTAGGTGTTATGGTGGTGGGCATGCTTGGCACCCAGATGCCAGAGTGATGGGCACACTCAGTGCCCAGACGATGGGATGGTGGGCCCACACAGCACCCAGATACTGGGACGATGGAGAAGTTCCATGCCCAGATACCAGGGTGATGGGCACACTCAAGTACCTAGATGATGGCGTGATGGGCCCACGCAGCACCCAGATACTGGGACGATGGAGAAGTTCCATGCCCAGATACCAGGGTGATGGGCACATTCACTGTCAAGATGTTGGGGTGATGGGCACACAGGGCACCCAGATACTGGGATGATGGGGAAGATCCACACCCAAACACCAGGGTGATGGGCACACTCAATGCCCAGATGATGGCGTGATGGACCCACGCAGCACCTAGATGTTATGGTGGTGGGCATGCTTGGCACCCAGGTGTTGGGATGACAGAGAAGCTCCATGCCTGGACACCAGGATGATGGGCACACTCGGTGCCCAGATGTTAGGGTGATGGATATGCTGGCCACCTGGATGCCGCGGTGGTGGGCATGCTCACCACCCAGCCACCAAGGTGATGGGCTTGCTTGGTGCCCAGATGCCAGGGTGGTGGGTTCACTCGGTGCCCAGACAATGAGGTAATGGTCACACTCACTACATAGATGCCAAGATGATGGGCACGCTTGCTGCTCAGACACCATGGTGATGGGCTCGCTTGGTGCCCAAATGCTTGGGCAATGGGCAGGTTCATCAACTGGATACCAGGGTGGTGGGCATGCTTGGCTCCCAGATGCAGGGCAATGGGCTTGCTTGGTGCCCAGATGCCAGGGTGATGGGCAAGCTCTCCTGAGACCCACACCTTCTTGCAGCCCCCTCGAAGACTCAGATGTTCTACGGCCCCGTTGAGTTCATGGAGGGGCACAGACCAGGTAAGTCACCACGGGGATTGTCCAGGGCGGGGTCCACCCACACCCCCTCACCCGCTGCATGCCAGGGCTCCACTGCACACCCCCCACCAACCGCACCACGCTGCCCCCCGCTTCCCACCACCCCCACCGCCTGGACCAGCGCTATGGGGGGGGCCTGGCAAGCCCTGACCCCCCCTGGGTGTCACCGCAGCTGGCACCGCCGCCGCCCCCACCGCCACCGTGGAGCCGGCGCAGCTGAGCGTGGCCGCGGGGCAGCCGGCCGAGTTCCGCTGCGTGGCCACCGGCAGCCCCTCGCCCACCCTCGAGTGGCTCGGTAGGTGTCCACTGGGGATGGAGGGGACACCAGCACGGGGCCTGGGGACGTGGCGAGCGAGGGTGATGTTGGGCTGTGTCCCCACAGGCACGCTGCCACCACGGGCGGTGGTCCAGGGTGGGACGCTGCGTTTCGGCGCCGTGGAGCCCGCTGACGAGGGGCACTACGCGTGCCGGGCACGCAGCAGCGCTGGGCAGCACACGGCGCGGGCCTTCCTCCATGTGCAAGGTGGGCATCATCCCCATTATCCCCATCGTCCCCATCCTCGCTGTCATCCTCATTGTCCATTCCCATCATTCCCATCCCCACTTCCATCATCCCATCAATCTTCATCATCTCCCATCATTCCCATGATCCCCATCATCTCCTATCATCCCTGTTGTCCCCATCGTCCCCATCATCCTCATCTTTGCTGTCATCCCCATTGTCCATCTCCATCATCCCCATCCCCATTTCCATCATCCCCATCCCCATTTCCATCATCTCCCATCATCCCCATCATCTCCCATCATCCCCATCATCCCCATCCTCGCTGTCATCCTCATTGTCCATTCCCATAATCCCCATCATCTCCCATCATCCCCATCCCCATTTCCATCATCCCCATCCCCATTTCCATGATCTCCCATCATCCTCATCATCCCCATCATCTCCCGTGATCCCCATCATCTCCCGTCATCCCTGCCACCCCCATCATCCCCATCACCCTCATCATCCCTGTCACCATCATCCTTGTCACTCCCACTGTCCCCATCATTCTGTCAGCAGTTTCTGTCACCCCCCGTTGTCCCCATCACCCTCATTGTCCCCATCATCCCCTTCATCTCCCATCATCCCCATTATCCTCATCATCTCCATCATCCATCAGCCCCGTTGTCCCCATCATCCTCCATCCCTCCCATCGTCCCCGTCATCCCTGTCACCCCAGTTGTCCCTATCGTCTCCCATCCTTCCCATTGTCCCCTGTGCACTCTTCATCCTCTATCTTACCTGTTGTCCCCATCATCCCTCACCCCTCTCATCCCCATCATCCCCATCCCTCTCATTGTCCCCATCATCCGTGTCACCCCCATTGTTCCATCATCCTCCATCTCTCCCATTGTCCCCATCATCCTCATCATCAGTATCGCTCATATCATCCATCAACCCTATTGTCCCCATTGTCCCCATCATCCCTGTTGTCTCCATCACCCCCATTGTCCCTGTTGTCCCTACCCCCTGGCACCCTTGTGACCCCCCTCTTCCCGCAGCCCCTGGTGCACCCCAAGTGCAGGTGAGCCCGGAGCGGACAGAGGTGCAGGAGGGCTCCACGGTGCGGCTCTACTGCCGGGTCTCAGGGTCGCCCACCGCCACCATCACCTGGGAGAAGCAGGGGAGCACCCTGCCACCACAGGTGAGCTGGGTGCTGGCACCCTTGGGTGCTCCGGGGAGAGTTGGTTGCACCGTGGGTGCTGCTCACGCCCACCCTTGTGCCGCAGTCCCGCGCCGAGCAGGGCGACATTGCCACGTTGGTCATCCCCGCCGTGACAGCGGCCGATGGTGGCATCTACCTCTGCGTGGGCACCAGCGCCACCGGCACTGCCCGCGCAGCCATCGAGGTGGCCGTGATACCAGGTGAGAGGTGTGGGATGCTGGTGGGATTCACAGTAGGGTCCGTGGTGCTGCTGCCCACCCCTGCCCCCGTTTTGCTCCCCACAGGGACCACAGCACCCATCCGCATCGAGTCCTCATCCCCATCCGTCACCGAGGGACAGACCCTGGACCTGGACTGCGTGGTGGCCGGATCTGGCCCTGCCACTGTGATGTGGTACAAGCGCGGTGGCTCCCTGCCCGCCGGCCACCAGGTAGGGCGTGGGCAACCTTGGGTGGCACCCCAAACCCTGCCCTGTCCCCCTCTATGTGACACTGATGTGTGTCCCCACCCCAGGTTTCGGGGTCTCGTCTGCGTGTCCCCCACATCACTGTGGCCGATTCCGGGGAGTACGTGTGCCGGGCAACCTTGGGGACCACTGTCCGGGAGGCATCCGTCATCGTCACCGTCGTGGCCGGATCCGGCTCGTCCTACGGTGAGGCTGGGCTTGGTGGCACTGGGGAGAAAATGACCAGTCCTACATGGCTTCTCCCATCACCCAGGATGGTCCCATCATGGCTTCATTCTGCCCACAGGGCCACCAACTTCAGGTGTTCCTGTCCGGATTGAGGCATCCTCATCCACCGTGGCTGAGGGACAGAGCCTGGAGCTCAACTGCGCGGTGGCCGGGCAGGGACAGGCCACCATCACCTGGTACAAGCGTGGGGGGGCCCTCCCGGCCAAGCACCAGGTAGGGGACACAGGAGGTGGGGGTGTCACCAAGGGGGTGGGTGGAGTCGGATGCACAAACCTGTGCAAGCCCAGGTGGCCCCGTGCAAGCCCAGGTAGTCCATGCAAGCTCAGGTGGCCCCCGTGAGCTCAGGTGACCCCATGGAAGAACAGTTGGCCCCATGCAAGCCCAGGTGGTCCATGCAAGCTTTGGTGTCCCTGTGCAAGCTCAGGTGGCTCTGTGCAAGCCCAGTTGCCCCCCTGCAAGCTCAGGTGACCAATGCAAGCCCAAGTGGATCCATGCAAGCTCAGGTAGCCCTATGCAAGCCCAGGTGGCCTCATCCAAGCCCAGATGACCTGCTACAAGCTCAGGTGGCCCTGTGCAAGCTCAGGTGACACATACAAGCTCAGATGGCCTCGTTCAAGCTCAGGCTGCCCTGTGTAAGCTTAGGTGGCCCCATCTAAACTCAAGGTGGCCCACGCAAGCCCAGGTGGCCCATGCAAACCCAACTGGCACTGTTGCAACCCAAGAGGCTCTCTGCAAGCCCAGTGGCCATCACACAAGCCCACACAGCCCCGTGCAAGCCCCAGCAGTCCCATGGAATCCCAGATGTCCCTAGTGACCCCCTTGTGTCCCCACCCCACAGGTGTCCGGCTCCCGGCTACGGCTGCTGCAGGTGACAGCGGCCGACTCGGGCGAGTACGTGTGCCGGGTGACCAGCGGGGCCACCAGCAAGGAAACGGCTGTCATGGTGACCATCCAACCCAGCGGGGCCAGCGCCTACCGTGAGTGGGGGACAGGGGGGTGACAGCGCCAGCGAGGGCTCCTCCCCGTGTGCCACACGGCATTGAGCCACAGCTCATGTGTCCGCGCCGGCCGAGCTCTGCTGTGTCACCTGTGTCACCTTCTCGTGTGGGTCCCCAGCCCCAGGCAGCACCACCCCCCTGCGCATCGAGTCCCCGTCCTCCACCGTCACCGAGGGACAGACCCTGGACCTCAACTGCGTCATCGCCAGCCCCGCGCAGGCCACTGTCACCTGGTACAAGCGCGGGGGGTCCCTCCCGGCCAAACACCAGGTAAGGGGACGTGGATGAGGATGAGGATGAGGATGTTCCCAAGGTGGGGTGGTTGGGGTTCACTCATGGCTCTGTGCAAGCCCAGGTGGCCCCATTCAAGCCCAAGTAGCCCATTCAAGCCCAAGTAGCCTGTGCAAGCTTAGGTGGTCCCACGCAATCTCAGGTGGCTCCATGCAAGCCCAGGTGGCTTCAGGGAAGGTCAGGTGGCTCATGCAAGCCTGGGTGACCCTTGCAAGCTCGGGTGGCCCCGTGCATGCCTGAGCTGCTCTGTGCAAGCCCAGATGGCCCTACGCAAGCCCCTGTAGCCCCATTCAAGTCCTGGTGGCCCCATGGGGACCCAAGTGACCCATACAAGCCCAGATAACCCATGCAAGCCCAAGTGATCCCATAGAAACCCAGGTGACCCATACCTGACCCACGCAAGCTGTGGTAGCCCCGTGCAAGCCCAAGTGACCCCGTGCAAGTATAGGTGACCCATGCAAGCCCAAGTGACCCCATGGGAACCCAAATGGCCCTGGTGACCCCCCTGTGTCCCCTCCCCACAGGTGTCTGGCTCCCGGCTGCGGCTCCTGCAGGTGACAGCGGCCGACTCAGGCGAGTACGTGTGCCGGGTGACCAGCGGGGCCACCAGCAAGGAAACCTCCATCATGGTGACCATCCAGCCCAGCGGGGCCAGTGCCTACCGTGAGTGGGGACCAGAGGGGACAGGGGACATTGCCCAGGGTGGGTGACACTGCCCTGCGCGGTCCCCGAGGCTGGGATGAATTGATCCCTGGGGAAGCCACCCATGCGCATGTCCATCCCGGCTTCCTGGGCTCCTGGTGCCCCTTGGAGGGTCACACGTGGTGGTGGCCGTGGTCTCTAACCCATCTTGGTCCCCAGCCCCAGGCAGCACCACGCCCCTGCGCATCGAGTCCTCATCCTCCACCGTGACCGAGGGACAGACCCTGGACCTCAACTGCGTCATTGCCAGCCCCACGCAGGCCACTGTCACCTGGTACAAACGCGGGGGGTCCCTCCCGGCCAAGCACCAGGTAAGGGGACATGGATGAGGATGAGGATGAGGATGAGGATGTCCCCAAGGTGGAGGTGGTTGGGGCTGACCCGTGGCTCAATGGAAAGGCCATGGAGCCCAGGTGGCCCCATGCAAGCCCAAGTGGCCCATGCAAACCCAAGTGACCTCATGCAAGACCAAGAGACACCACGGAAGCCAAGGTAGCTCAAGTGGCTTTGTGCAACCCCACATGACCCTGTGCAAGCCTAAGTGACCCCAGGGAAGTCCAGGTGGTCTCATGCAAGACCAAGTGACCCCTTAGAAGCCCAAGTGACCCCAGGGAAGCCATGGTGGTTCAAGTGGCTTTGTGCTATCCCAAATGGTCACATGTAAGTCCAGGTGGCCCCATGCAAGACCAAGTGGCCCCATGGAAGTCAGGGTAGCTCAAATGGCTTTGTGCAACCCCAGATGGCCCCGTGCAAGCTTGAGTGGCCCTGGTGACCCCCATGTCCCCTCCCTCCAGGTGTCTGGCTCCCGGCTGCGGCTCCTGCAGGTGACAGCGGCCGATTCAGGCGAGTACGTGTGCCGGGTGACCAGTGGGGCCACCACCAAAGAAGTCTCCATCATGGTGACCATCCAGCCCAGCGGGGCCAGCGCCTACCGTGAGTGGGGACCGGGAGGTGAAGGGACTGGGGGGCTGTGCATGGCCCTTGGGGTGACCCTCTCATCTGTGTCCCCAGCCATTGGTGTCACCCCTCCGGTGCGCATCGAGTCCTCGTCCTCTTCCGTGGCTGAGGGACAAACCCTGGACCTCAACTGCATCGTGGCCAGGCAGGGCCAGGCCACCATCACCTGGTACAAGCGTGGTGGGTCCCTCCCAGCCAAGCACCAGGTAGAGGGCATTGGAGGAGTGTTTTGGGGTGGAAAAGGGACTTTTTGGGGGATTTTGAGGGGTTTGTGTTCTCATCCTCACTTGTGTCACCCCCCAGGTGTCGGGCACCCGCCTGCGTATCCCCCAGGTGACAGCGGCCGATTCGGGGGAGTACGTGTGCCGGGTGACATCGGGCGGTGTCACACACGAGACGTCCCTCATTGTCACCATCCAAACCGGTGCTGGCTCCTCCTACGGTACCAGGGATGGGTGGGAGGTGACACGGGGACACTGGGACGCGGTGGCTGCCCCACACTGACCCCTTTGCCACCCCCAGCCGTCGGCGTCACACCACCGGTGAGGATCGAGACCTCGTCCGCCGCCGTCACCGAGGGACAGACCCTGGACCTCAACTGCATGGTGGCAGGACAGGGTCACCCCCAGGTCACCTGGTACCGACGCGGGGGAGCTCTGCCCCCCAACAGCCAGGTGGGACCTCAAGGAGGTGGCATCACCCCGCGGGGCACAGCTCCATGTCCAGCGCTGATATGTCCCCAACTTGTCACCTCTCCAGGTGTCGGGCACCCGCCTGCGCCTCGCCCAGGTGGCGGTGGCTGATTCGGGGGAGTACGTGTGCCGGGTGACGCTGGGGACCGTCACGCAGGAGGCGTCTGTCATTGTCACCGTGCCCAGCGCCGCTGGCACCTACTACAGTGAGTGTGAGCGGGAGGGCAGCACTTGGGGACAGACAGGTGCCACTTTGGTGACAACCACCCCGTGTTCCCCCCAGCTGCTGGTGTCTCCCAGCCCCTCCGCATCGAGTCTTCGTCCTCGGCCATCGCTGAGGGGCAGGTCCTGGATCTCAACTGCGTGGTGGCCGGATCTGGTCCCACTACCGTGACGTGGTACAAGCGTGGTGGCTCCCTGCCCGTTGGCCACCAGGTAGGGCGCAGGGGGAGGTGTCCCTGGGCTTGTCCCATTTCTGCTCTCCAGCACTGACGTGTCCCTATTGTCCCCTCCGAGGTGTCGGGCACCCGCCTGCGCATCCCCCAGGTGACAGCGGCCGATTCCGGGGAGTACGTGTGCCGGGTGACATCGGGCGGTGTCACACAGGAGACCTCCCTTGTTGTCACCATCGATGATGGAGCCAACCCATCACACTGTGAGTGCCACCCTTTGAGGGACAAGTCCCCACCGGTGCCAGGGACCGATGGGGACGTTCACTTTACCTCTGCCCACGCAGCCACCGGTGTCACACCACCCATCCACATCGAGTCCTCGGCGTCCTCTGTCACCGAGGGACAGACCCTGGACCTGGACTGTGTGGTGGCCGGCCAGGGACAGGCCACCATCACGTGGTACAAGCGCGGTGGGTCCCTCCCAGCCAAGCACCAGGTAGGTGGGGACACAGGTGGGATGGAGGATGGTGGTCATGGGTGGTTGGTTGATGCCACCGCCCCCTGCCATCGCGTCCCTAGGTCTCGGGGTCCCGCCTGCGGCTGTCACAGCTCTCGGTGGCTGACTCGGGGGAGTATGTGTGCCGGGCGGACACGGGCAGCGTCTCCCGCGAGGCCACCATCACCGTCACCGTCACCTCCCGTGACAGCTCCAGCTACCGTGAGTGTGGCCACGGGAAGAGGGAGGATACCGCGGGGAGATGGGGGACGTGGATGACCTCAGTGGCTTCCCTATCCCTTTGTCCCCACAGGTCTGCAGAGCCCCATCATCTCCATCGACCCGCACAGCATGGCGGTGGCACCAGGGGAGGATGCCACCTTCAAGTGCCGCGTCCACGATGGTGCCCGGCCCATCAACATCACCTGGAGGATGGGACCTGGCCAACATTTCCAAGGTATGGTGGTCTCCAGTGTGGCTCCAGCGCGGTCCCCAGGTTGGCCCTGGTGTTGACGGCTCCTCCTTGTCCAGATAATGTGAAGATCAGCACCAATGGCTCGGTCATCTCCATCAGTGGTGCCCACGTGGGCAACCAGGGCGCCTACCACTGCGTGGCCTCCAACCGCTTCGGCGTCGCCAGTAGTGTTGTCAACCTCCTGGTGCAAGGTGCGAGGTGGACCCTGTCCCTGTCTCCATGTGCTCCACATCCTCCAGGGTGGTGGTGACCCCATCGCCATCACCATGTCAATGTTTTCCACGTGCTTCAAATGCCCCCGAGGTGGTGGTATCCCCATCCCCATCCCCTTCACCTGCTCCAGGTGCTCCTGGAGTGGTGGTGTCCCCCATGTCCATGTTCTCCATGTGCTCCAGGGTCTCCTGGAGTGTTGGTGTCCCCCATCCCCATGTCCTCCAGATACTCCCTGGAGCGGTGACGTCCCCATCCTGATTCCCTTGCCGATGTCCTCCAGATGCCCCCATCATCCTTAGCAGTGATGTCCCCATCCTCACAATGATGTCCTCCCCTTTCTCCAGGTGCCCCCACGGTGTCGGTGATGCCACCGGGCCCCGTGACGGTGAAGGAGGGCAAATCCCTCAGCCTGGAATGCCTTGGTCGTGGTGAACCACGGCCACTGGTGCGCTGGAGCCGGTTGGGCTCCCGGCAGAAGGTGGAGCACCAGACGCTGCTGCACATGGACAGCCAGGCCATCCTGCAGGTGAGCAGAGCTCAGCAGACCTGGGGGGACAGAGGGTCAGGGAAACCACCGAGGTGATCCCCATCTCCCCGTGGGGTGCTGGGTGGGTGCCCATTGCTCACCACCCACCCCACCTCCACCAGCTCTCACCGGCCAAGCTGGAGCACGCCGGGACCTACATCTGCACGGCACAAAGCGCCTTGGGTTCAGCGCAAGCCCGGGTGGACGTCAACGTGGAGACGGTGCAGCTGCACCCTGGTGCCCCCGAGGTCACCGCGCCACCCAGCGTCACCGTGGTGGCCGGGGATACCGCCACACTGCACTGCTCGGCCAGAGGTACGGGGAGGATGGAGGAGGGTGGCAGGGGGAACGCGTGCTGCCGTGGTGCCCCAGCGCCGCGGTGATGGACGTCGACGTTGGCCGTAGGTGAGCCAACGCCCCGGATCGAGTGGTCGAAGCTGCGGGCGCCCCTGCCCTGGCAGCACCAGGTGGTGAATGGCAGCTTGGTGATCCCTCGCGCCGCGCAGCAGGACTCGGGCCAGTACATCTGCAACGCCAGCAGCCCCACCGGCTTCGCCGAGGTCTTCGTCACCCTCGACGTGGAGTGTAAGGGGGTGGCAGGGGATCGGGAGGCCACTGAGTGCCTCCTGCCATCTCCACCATCTCCTTCCCCCCCTGCTGTTCCCATCACCCATCCTTGGCTCCTTTCCATCCTCTCTCTGCAAGTGGCTGTCGCCATTGCCATTCCCACCTTCCTTGTGGATCCATCCTCATTCCATCCCATCACTCATCCTCCTCTCAAGCTCCTTCATCCAACCCTTCCTCATGGATGCATCCACCTAATTGTCCCATCCCTGTGCACATCCATCTATATTTCTGCTCTCTCCTCCATCCATCCCCTCTTCATGGATCCATCCATTGCTCAACCATCTTGGCTCACACCCATCTCTCTGTCTTCTCTCACACCCCTCCATCCATCTCTTCCTTATAGGTTCATCTGTCTCATCCATCCCAGCTCACACCCATTTCTCCATCTTCTTGCAAACCCCTCTATCCACCCCTTCCTGGTGGATTCATCCATCACTCAACCATGCCAGCTCACACTGCTCCATCCATCCCTTCCTTGCGCATCCATCCATCTCATTCATCCCAGTAGACACTCATCTCTCCTTCTCCTAACTTCCTCATCCATCCTTTCCTCATGGATCTAACCATTCCTGCTCCATCCCAGCTCACATCCATCTCTTCATCTTCTCTCAAAACTCTCCATCCATCTCTTCCTGGTGGTTTCATCCATCACTCAACCATCCCAGCTCACATCCACCTCTCCATCTCCATTCCCACTGCTCCATCCATCCCATCCCTTATGAACCCGTCCATCTGTGGTCCATCTCAACACACATCTACTTTTATCTCCACCCACACTGTCCCACCGATGCCCTCCTTGCTCATTTACTCATTCATTGCCCCATTGCCCCATTCATTACCCCATTGCCCCATTCATTGCCCCACTGAGGCACTCATTGTCCCATTGATCCTTTCATTGCCCTGTTGACCCATTCAGTACTCTGTTAACCCATTCATTGCCCCATTGCCCCATTCACTGCCCCATTAACCCATTCATTACCCCATTGACTCATTCATTGCCCCATTGACCTGTTCATTGTCCCATTGACCCTTTCATGGCTCCATTGACCCATTCATTGCCCTGTTGACCCATTCACTGTCCCGTTGACCCATTCACTGCCCCGTTGACCCATTCATTGCCCTGTTGACCCATTCACTGTCCCGTTGACCCATTCAGTGCCCCGTTGACCCATTCATTGCCCTGTTGACCCATTCATTGCCCGATCCCAGCTACGACCGGGTGTTGATGATACTTGGCCTCCCCACAGCACCACCATACGCCACCAGCCTTCCAGAGGACACCGCAGTGCGCGCCGGCGATGCGCTGCAGGTGCAGTGCCTGGCCCACGGCACCCCACCGCTGTCCTACGCTTGGGACAAGGTCAATGGCAGCCTCTCTTCACGCGTCATCCACCGCGCCGGCCTCCTCCGCATCAGCCCAGTGTTGCCTGCCGACGCCGGCGTGTACCGCTGCCTCGTCACCAACCGCGTGGGCACCGCCGAGACCTTCGCCCGCGTGGCCGTCCATGGTGAGCCCCCCCCCCCACCCAACGGTGATGCCGCGAGCCGGGGATGTCCACGTCGATGGGTACCATCAGGGCTTTGCATCCTGCGCAGGTGATGGCGGTGACGGTGGGGACACAGCACACGGTCCCTTGACGGTCCGGGTGACACCGGGGAACCTGGTCAAGGGGGTGGGTGGCACTGCCGAATTCGCCTGCGCTGTCTCAGGGGACCCACGGGCGCGTCTGGAGTGGCTGAAGGACGGTGGGGAGCTGCCACCCACCCACAGCGTGCGGGACGGGCTGCTGCGGTAAGGAGGGGGACACTGGGGAGACCCCCAGCTGCTCCCCGCAGGGTCCCACACGCCGGCCGTGTCCCCACAGGATACCCGAGGTGGCGTGGGGCACGCAGGGCGTGTACGTGTGCCGGGCCAGTGCCCCGGGCGCGCAGGCGGAGGACAGGGCCACCCTCACCGTCCAGGGTAGGAACGGCCCCCCCTGAGCTATCCCCACCAGCCCTGGCACCCTGAGATCCCCGTCTCCCCGCACAGTCCCCACTGACCTGTCCCCCCATGCTCATTGGCACCCCACTACCCCCAGTTCCCTACACCCACGGACACCCCAGTACCCTCCATCTCCCATACCCACTGGCACACCGGTGCCTCCAGTTCTCTACACCCACAGACAACCCAGTACACCCCCCCATTTCCCATATTCCTTGGCACCCCAGTGCCCCCAGTTCCCTACACCCATGGGCACCCCACTGCTCCCAGTTCTCTACACCCACAGACACTCCAGTGCCCCCATCTCCCTCCACACTCCCCAGCATCCCAGTGCACCCCATCTCTCCCCGCACCCATAGGCACCCCAATATGCCCTATTCCCATGAGTACCCCAATACCCCAAATCTCTCCCAGTACCCACAGGTACCCCTATACCCCCATCTCTCCCCATACCCATAGGCACCTCGACACCCTAAATCTCACCCCATACCCATAGGCACCCCAATACCCCCAAACTCTCCCCATACCCATGTGCACCCCAGTACCCCCTGTGCCTATGAGTACCCCAATATCCCAAATCTCTCCCCATGCCCAAGGGCACCCCAACACCCCCAGTCTCTTCCCACACCCATGGCAACCCCAATACCCCCAATCTCTTCCCACACCCACAGGCACCCCAATAACCCCCCGTGCCCATAGGCACCCCGATATCTCTCCCCATACCTACAGGCACCCCAAAAACTCCCGTCTCTCCCCATGCCCTCAAGCACCCCACTTCTTCCCATCTCTCTGGTTGGCACCCCAGACTGTGATGACTGCCCATTCCCAGGGGGACACCCCAAAACTCCTCCTGTCCCCTGTAAGCTCTCCCCAAGGCCCTGATCAACATCCGGACGGCGGTGCAGACAGTGCTGGCGGGGACGGCAGTGGAGCTGGAGTGCCTGGGGTTGGGTGACCCCCGTCCCCACGTCACTTGGAGCAAAGTGGGGGGCCGTATCCGCCCCGGGGTGCTGGTCCGTGCCGGCACCCTCACCTTCGAGCGGGTAGAGCGGGCGGACGCCGGGCAGTACCGCTGCACCGCCACCAACGCCGTGGGCACCGTCCAGTCCCACGTCATCCTCCACGTGCAAGGTGAGGCTGGGGACACCAAAGAGGGAAAGACTTGAGGTGCTGGGGGAGGAGAAGCTCCACATGAGCCAGCAATGAGTGCTCAAAGCCCAGAAACCCCCCCGTGTCCTGGGCTGCACCCAGAGCAGTGGGACCAGATGGGAGGGAGGGGATTCTGCCCCTCTGTTCCGCTCTGATGAGACCCCACCTGGAGTTGTGTGTCCAGTTCTGGAATGTCCAACATAAGAAGGACATAGAACTGTTGGAGCGAGTGCAGAGGAGGCCACGGAGATGATCCAAGGGCTGGAGAACCTCTGCTATGAGGACAGGCTGAGAGAGTTGGGGTTGTTCAGCCTGGAGAAGAGAAGGCTCTGGGGAGACCTTAGAGCAGCCTCCCAGGACTGAAAGGGGCTCCAGGAAAGCTGGGGAGGGGCTTTTTCCAAGGGCCTGGAATGACAGGATGAGGGGAAATGGCTTTAAATTGGAAAGGGGAAGATTTAGATTGGACATTGGGAAGAAATTTTTCATGATGAGGGTGGGGAGGCCCTGGCCCAGGTTTCCCAGAGCAGTGGTGGCTGCCCCATCCCTGGAGGTGTTCAAGGCCAGGTTGGATGTGGCTTTGAGCCCCCCTGATCCAGTGGGAGGTGTCCCTGCCCAGGGCAGGGGGGTGGAACTGGATGGGCTTTGAGGTCCCTTCCAATTCAGACCATTCCATGATTTCTGATTCTATGAGCTGGGGACAGCAAACAGTGCCACTGTGGGGTGGTGACACCTCTGTGTGTCCCCAGCTGCCCCCCAAATCGCTGGGCAGCCAGAGGTGAAGGAGGTCTCCGTGGGTTCGGTCGCTGTTTTGCCCTGCTTGGCGTCCGGCTTCCCGGTGCCGGAGATCACCTGGAGCAAGGTGAGACGGGGGGATGCAGGGATGCAGTAGCAGGGTCGGGTGGCCCCCTGGGGGTGCTGACGCCCCTTAACCCCGCTCTGCCACAGCTGGAGGGGGAGCTGCCAGCAGGTGCCAGGGCGGAGGGCAACGTCCTGACGCTGCCGGCCGTGCGCCACGAGGACGCCGGCGTCTACGCCTGCGCCGCCGCCAACAGCCGCGGCCGTGAGACGGCTTACTACGTCCTCAGGGTGCGAGGTGAGGATGGACAGACAGACGGATGGACAGGCAGGGGAGGGAGGGGGAGGTACCCCCACCCCTCCTGACCTCGGTGTCCCCGCAGAGCACCTGGTTCCCTATTTTGGGCAGACGCCCCGCTCCTTCCTCCCCCTGCCCACCATCAAGGATGCCTACAAGAGGTTCGAGATCCTCATCACCTTCCGGCCTGATGCTGCTGATGGTGAGGACACACCTGGGGTTCCCCCTTGTGTCCCCTTTTCCTCCCCTTGACCCCTCCATCCTCCTCCTCCCTCCATCCTTCTCCCTCCTTTACATCCCATTCTCTATTCAACCAAGCTCCAACTTATGGGGCGGTTCCTCCTCCATCCTGGGGTTCTTTTGGGGTTCCCTGGGACATGACACCCCACCAGGATGGTCACCATCCTTCCTGACCCTCTGTCACCCCACAGGGCTTCTCCTCTACAACGGGCAGCGCAAAAACAGCGGCGCCGACTTCATCTCCTTCGGTTTGGTGGGCGGCCGCCCCGAGTTTAGGTGAGACCCATGAGTTGATCCTACAGAACAGGGGGACACATGGGTGTCAGCACCCTCCTACACCCATTTCCCCCCCCCAAAACCCAAGGTTTGATGCTGGTTCGGGCATGGCCACCATCCGGCATCCAACACCTCTGCGGCTGGGCGAGTACCACACCATCCGTCTCCTCCGCAACCTCACCTGGGGGTCGCTGGCGCTGGACGGACACCCCCCGGTTAATGGGACCTCCCAGGTATTTTGAGGAGGGGGGGGGGGGGCTATGGGGTGTGTTGGGTGGGCTTGGGGTGCTGGAGGTGGTGCTCACCTGCTTGTGCCCCGCAGGGCAAGTTCCAAGGGCTGGATCTGAACGAGGAGCTGTACCTGGGGGGTTACCCCGATTTCAGCGCCCTGGAGAAGACAGGGCTCAGCCACGGCTTCATGGGTGAGTGGTGGGTTTTGGGGGGTGGTTGACCACTGAGAGCAATCAGCAGAAAAGCCCAAACTCTCAAATACCTTAAGAAATCAAGTTTTACTTAGCTTAATAAACCAAGAAAGGAGACAAATAGTAGAATCATAGAACAATTTGGGTTGGAAGGGACCTCAAAGCCCATCCAGTCCCACCCCCTGCCATGGGCAGGGACACCTCCCACTGGATCAGGGGGCTCAAAGCCCCATCCAACCTGGCCTTCAACACCTCCAGGGATGGGGCAGCCACAGCTTCTCTGGGCAACCTGGGCCAGGGCCTCCCCACCCTCATTGTGAAGAATTTCTTCCCAATGTCCAATCTAAATCTTCCCCTTTCCAATTTAAAGCTGTTCCCCCTCATCCTGTCACTCCAAGCCCTTGGAAAAAGCTCCCCCCACTCCCTGCTTCCCTGTACACCCCCTTAGGTAGTGATTAGTGATCATTAGTGATTAATGAGTTAACAATACCAGCTTTGAAGGCAACTACAAGCAAGTCATTATAGTAATTAAGAAAGATCCATCACCAATTGCCCCATCATCACCATCACCATCACCATCCAGATCCGATCTGGAGAGCCTTCCCTTTTAGCAACTGGGATTTAAGAAAGATCCATCACCAATTGCCCCATCATCACCATCACCATCACCATCCAGATCAGATCTGGAGAGCCTTCCCTTTTAGCAACTGGGATTTAAGAAAGATCCATCACCAATTGCCCCATCATCACCACCACCATCACCATCACCATCACCATCCAGATCAGATCTGGAGAGCCTTCCCTTTTAGCAACTGGGATTTAAGAAAGATCCATCACCAATTGCCCCATCATCACCACCACCATCACCATCACCATCACCATCCAGATCAGATCTGGAGAGCCTTCCCTTTTAGCAACTGGGATTTAAGAAAGATCCATCACCAATTGCCCCATCATCACCATCACCATCACCATCACCATCCAGATCACATCTGGAGAGCTTTCCCTTTTAGCAACTGGGATTTAAGAAAGATCCATCACCAATTGCCCCATCATCACCATCACCATCACCATCACCATCCAGATCAGATCTGGAGAGCTTTCCCTTTTAGCAACTGGGATTTAAGAAAGATCCATCACCAATTGCCCCATCATCACCATCACCATCACCATCCAGATCAAATCTGGAGAGCCTTCCCTTTTAGCAACTGGGATTTAAGAAAGATCCATCAGCAATTGCCCCATCATCACCATCCAGATCCACAGTCACTGAGAGCTCCTTTTGTAGCAAAGATTTGGAGAACCTGTCCCCAGCAATTGTCTGCGCAGCGTGTCTGCCCGTAGGTGGGGTCTCCAAAGATCGCTGCAAGAGGGTCCAGCTTTGATATTGTTGAATAAACAACTTACATTATTCTTAAATTTTGGGTTAGGCCTGTTGACTGGGTCCTGCCACTTCGTGGGGCACCAGGGTTGGGGACACCAAGCCTTGTGTCACCCTCTCCCTCCATCTCCATCCCTCCGCAGGCTGCGTGCGCCAGCTCCGCATCCAAGGCGAGGAGGTGGCTTTTGGGGACATGGACCTGCAGGCGCACGGTGTCTCCAATTGTCCCACCTGCCAGGACCACCCGTGCCAGGTGAGGCTGCTTGTGAGTGATGCCCACTCATGCCCACCCATCCCCACCCATCGCTGACACCCATGTGTCCTCCCAGAACGGTGGTGTCTGTGAGGATGCTGAGAGTGACTCCTACATCTGCCGCTGTCCCCACGGCTTCACTGGCAGCAACTGCGAGTACTCACAGGCTTTGCATTGTCACCCAGGTAGGTGCCCATCCCTTGGGGACACCACCCTAATGTCCCTCCCTGGATGCATGAGCATCACTTGTCACCCTACAGAGGCGTGCGGGCCTGATGCCACCTGTGTCAACCGGCCCGATGGGCAGGGCTACACCTGCCGCTGCCACCTGGGCAAGGCTGGGGAGAGGTGCACCGAGGGTGAGCACGGCTGGGGACACGGGGATGGGGCTGGGACCACCCTGGGGACATGGGCATGGAGTGGGGACCACCCCAGGGAGATGGGCATGGGGCTGGGACCACCCCAGGGACATGGGCATGGAGTGGGGACCACCCCAGGGAGGTGGACGTAGGATGGGACCACTCTAGGAGGATAGGGACATGGCTGGAGACCACCCTGGGGACATGGGCATGGAGTGGGGACCACCCCAGGGAGATGGGCATGGGGCTGGGACCACCCTGGGGACATGGGCATGGAGTGGGGACCACCCCAGGGAGATGGGCATGGGGCTGGGACCACCCCAGGGACATGGGCATGGAGTGGGGACCACCCCAGGGAGGTGGACGTAGGATGGGACCACTCTAGGAGGATAGGGACATGGCTGGAGACCACCCTGGGGACATGGGCATGGAGTGGGGACCACCCTGGGGACATGGGCATGGAGTGGGGACCACCCCAGGGAGATGGGTGTAGGATGGGACCACTCTGGGAGGATAGGGACATGGCTGGAGACCACCCTGGGGACATGGGCATGGAGTGGGGACCACCCCAGGGAGGTGGACGTAGGATGGGACCACTCTAGGAGGATAGGGACATGGCTGGAGACCACCCTGGGGACATGGGCATGGAGTGGGGACCACCCCAGGGAGATGGGTGTAGGATGGGACCACTCTGGGAGGATAGGGACATGGCTGGAGACCACCCTGGGCACCACACTGGGGAGATGGGCATGGGATGGGGACCACCCCAGGGAGATGGGCACAAGGGGGAGACCACCGTGGGGACATGGGTATGAGACTGGGACCACCCTGGGGACATAGGGGCGTGGCTGGGACCATGCTAGGGACATGATTATGGGATGGAGACCATGCCAAGGAGATGGGCATGGGATGGGGACTGCCCTGGGGACACGGGCATGGGGCTGGGACCACCATGGGGACATGGGCACAGGATGGGAAACACCTCAGAGAGATGGACATGGGGTGGGGACCAACCAAGGGAGAAGAGTATGGGATGGGACCACCGTGGGGAGACAGGGACAAGGCTGGTGACCACCCTGGGGACACGGGCATGGAGTGGGGACCAGCCCAGGTACATGGGCATGGGGCTGCGACCACTCTGGGGACACAAATATGGAGCTGGCACCAATCTGAGGATACCTGAGGCTTGATGAGGACAGGGAATTAGGTGCCATCTGGGAGATGGGCATCATGGACATGATGGATGTGGGCCATTGGGTACCATCCCAGGCAGGTGGGCATGATGGGGATGGGGGATGGAGGACTGCTGTGGAGACATGGGCAGAAGGCTGGGGATCACCCTGGGGAGATGAGTGCGATGGGGATGGAGATGGGCACCATGGAGATGGAGGATCAGGTACCACTCTGGGGAGATGGGCACCTTGGGGATGGAGGTTTGGGGTCCCACCAGCCAGGCACTGATCTGGGGTTGCCACAGGTGAGGCAGTGAGCGTGCCATCCTTCAACGAGGAGGGTGCCTTTGTCTCCTACCCTCCCCTCACCAACGTCCACCACGAGCTGCGGGTGGAGGCCGAGTTCCTGCCGCTGGCACCCGATGGGCTCCTGCTCTTCAGCGCCGGCAAAGCTGCCCCCGTTGAGGACTTTGTTGCCTTGGCCATGGCTGGTGGCCACCTCGAGTTCCGCTACGAGCTGGGTTCAGGTAGGCTGGTACGGGGACAGGGCTCCTGGTGGCACCACAGGGGAGGCTGGTGGCACGGGGCACCCCCAGTATAGGTGGTGTGGCCTGGTGTCACTGGTGTCCCTTGGCATCATTGGGGTCCCCAGGTGCCATTTGTGTCCCCAAGTGCTGCCAAGGTCCTTGGGCATCACTGGCATCTCTTGGTGCCACTTGTGGTCTCATGGCATCACATCTCTTGGTGTCACCATAATCCCCTGGGGTGCCCAGGTAGTGCCAGTGTCCCCAAGCAGCAATGTCCCATCCCTGGGTCGTCTGGCATCTCCTTGGTCCCCAGGTGCTGCCAGGGTCGCCTGGTGTCACTGAGATCCCTTGGGTGTCACCAGGTTCCCCTGTCATCACTGTCCCAGCACTGGGGTCCTCCGGCATCACTTTGGTCCTTGGATGCTGCCAAGATCCCCTGGTGCCACCAGGGTCCCTTTTCACCACTGCGTTCCCCAAGCATCACCAGGGTCCTCCAGCATCACCCCAGGTCCCCTTTCACCACTGGGGTCCCCGAGCATCACCATGGTCCTCCAGCATCACCCAGGGCACCTCTCAGGTCCCCAAGCATCTCTGGTGTCACCAGAGTCCCTGAACTTCACCAGGGTCCTCCAGAATTACCCAGAGCACCTCTGGGGTCCCCAGGCATCCCTGGTGTCACCAGGCTCCCCTTTCACCACTGGGGTCCCCAAGCATCTCCAGGGTCCTCCAGCGTCACCCAGAGCACCTCTCGGGTCCCCAGGCATCCCTGGTGTCACCAGAGTCCCTGAGCTTCACCAGGGTTCTCCAGCATCACCCCAGGTCCCCTTTCACCACTGGGGTCCCCAAGCATCACCAGGGTCCTCCAGCATCACCCAGGGTACCTCTCGGGTCCCCAAGCATCCCTGGTGTCACCAGAGTCCCCTTTCACCACTGGGGTCCCCAAGCATCACCACGGTCCTCCAGCATCACCCAGGGCACCTCTCGGGTCCCCAGGCATCCCTGGTGTCACCAGAGTCCCTGAGCTTCACTAGGGTCCTCCAGCATCACCCCAGGTCCCCTTTCACCACTGGGGTCCCCAAGCATCACCAGGGTCCTCCAGCATCACCCAGGGTACCTCTCGGGTCCCCAAGCATCCCTGGTGTCACCAGAGTCCCCTTTCACCACTGGGGTCCCCAAGCATCACCATAGTCCTCCAGCATCACCCAGGGCACCTCTCGGGTCCCCAGGCATCCCTGGTGTCACTAGAGTCCCTGAGCTTCACTAGGGTCCTCCAGCATCACCCCAGGTCCCCTTTCACCACTGGGGTCCCCGAGCATCACCAGGGTCCTCCAGCATCACCCAGGGTACCTCTGGGGTCCCCAGGCATCCCTGGTGTCACCAGAGTCCCTGAAATTCACCAGGGTCCTCCAGCATCACCCAGAGCACCTCTGGGGTCCCCAGGCATCCCTGGTGTCACCAGAGTCCCCTTTCACCACTGGGGTCCCCAAGCATCACCATAGTCCTCCAGCATCACCCAGGGCACCTCTCGGGTCCCCAGGCATCCCTGGTGTCACCAGGGTCCCTGAGCTTCACTAGGGTCCTCCAGCATCACCCCAGGTCCCCTTTCACCACTGGGGTCCCCAAGCATCTCCACGGTCCTCCAGCATCACCCAGGGTACCTCTGGGGTCCCTAAGCATCCCTGGTGTCACCAGAGTCCCTGAGCTTCACTAGGGTCCTCCAGCATCACCCCAGGTCCCCTTTCACCACTGGGGTCCCCGAGCATCACCAGGGTCCTCCAGCATCACCCAGGGTACCTCTGGGGTCCCCAGGCATCCCTGGTGTCACCAGAGTCCCTGAACTTCACCAGGGTCCTCCAGCATCACCCAGAGCACCTCTCGGGTCCCCAGGCATCCCTGGTGTCACCAGAGTCCCTGAGCTTCACCAGGGTTCTCCAGCATCACCCCAGGTCCCTTTTCACCACTGGGGTCCCCGAGCATCACCAGGGTCCTCCAGCATCACCCAGGGTACCTCTCAGGTCCCCAAGCATCCCTGGTGTCACCAGAGTCCCTGAACTTCACCAGGGTTCTCCAGCATCACCCAGAGCACCTCTGGGGTCCCCAGGCATCCCTGGTGTCCCCGGTGATGCCACCATCCCCTCCCACAGGCCCGGCTGTGCTCCGGAGCACCGAGCCGGTGGCCCTGGGCCAGTGGCACCGGGTGACAGCCGAGCGGGTGCACAAGGACGGGACGTTGGTGGTGGACGACGCCGCGCCGGTCAAACGCTCCTCACCCGGCAAGAGCCAAGGTCTCAACCTCCGCACCCCCCTCTACTTGGGGGGCACCGAACCCCCCCTGCGCCCCCCAACCAACGCCTCCTTCCGCGGCTGCATCGGAGAGGTGAGACCCCCCCCCCCACCCTCCCCACCCCAACTCAGCCCCTCGGCAGGGAAAGTGGGGGGTCAGGAAGTGACCTTGGTGTTCCCGACAGGTGTCAATCAACGGGAAGAAGGTGGACCTGTCCTACAGGTTCCTGCGGAGCCGCGGCGTGGGGCAGTGCGGGCAGCGCTCGCCGTGCCCGCCGGCCGCCTGCCTGCACGGGGGCCGCTGCCTGCCCCTGCCCCTGCCCCTGCCCCTGCCCCTGCCCCTGCCCGCCGCCAGCGCGCCCGCAGCCTTCCGCTGCCTCTGCCCACCCGGCTTCCGAGGTGAGCGGGGCCCTGGGAGCACGGCGGGGTGACACGCGTGGGCACGCGGGGTGGTGGGCGTGGGTGTGCAAGCGTGGGCACTCTGCACACGTGTGTGTGCTGTGCGTGTGTGTAAGTGTGTGCACTCTGCACATGTGTGCTGTGCATGTGTGTGCTGTGTCTGCATGTGTGGGTACTCTGCACACGTGTGCTGTGCATGTGTGTGCACTCTGCACACGTGTGCTGTGCAGGCGTGGGCACTCTGCACACGTGTGTCTGCTGTGCGTGTCTGTAAGTGTGTACACTGCACACGTGTGTGTGCTCTGTGTGTGTGTGCTGTATGTGCATGTGTGTGCTCTGTGTGTGTGCTGTGTGTGCATGCATGTGCTGTGCGTGTGTGTAAGTGTGTGCACTCTGCACACGTGTGTGCTGTGCATGTGTGTTCTGTGTGTGCATGCATGTGCTGTGTGTGTGTGTGTGCACTCTGCATACGTGTGTGCTGTGCATGTGTGTGCTCTGTGTGCTCTGTGCTGTATGTGCATGCATGTGTGCTGTGCACACGTGTGTGCTGTGTGTGCATGTGTGTGTGCAAGCGTGTGCATTCCACAAGTGTGTGCTGTGCATGTGTGTACTATGTGTGTGCAAGCGTGGGCCCTCTGCACATGTATTGTGTGTGCATGCATGTGCTGTGCGTGTGTGTGTGCACTCTGCATACGTGTGTGCTGTGCATGTATGTGCTGTGAATACATGTGTGTGTTGAGTGGCTGAGCAAGCACGGCACTCTGCACACCTGTGTGTGCTGTGCATGTGTGCTGTATGTGCACATGTGTGAGCATGTGTGCAAGTGCATGCACTCTGCACATGTGTGCTGTGCATGTGTGTGCACACGTGTGTACTGTGCATGCATGCTGTGCATGTGTGAGCTGTGCGTGTATGTGAGTGTGTGAGCGTTTGCACTCTGCACACGTGTGTGCTGTGCATGTGTACTGTGCATCCACATGTGCATGTGTGCAAGGGTGTGCGCTCTGCGTGCCTGTGTGTGCCTTGCATGCATGTGTGCGTGTTGTGCATGTGTGTGTGCTGTCTGTGCCTGTGCACTGTGTGTGTGAGCGTGTGCACTCTGCATGCTTGTGTGCTGGGCATGCCTGCACTGTGCACACGTATGTGTGCGGTATGTGTGCGTGTGTAGTGCGTGCACGTGCTGTGCGCGCAAGCATGTGTGATCTGCATGCGTGTGGGTTGTGCATGTGCATGGGCTGTGCATGTGTGTGCTGTGCACGTGTGTGGGCTGTGCTGTGCATGCGTGTGGGCTGTGCGTGTGTGTGGGCTGTGCATTCATGTGTGCAGTGTGAGCGTGTGGGCTGTGTGTGCGTGTGGGCTGGCATGCATGTGGAATGTGCATGTGTGTGGAATGTGCATGTGTGTGTACAATGCATGCGTGTAGGCTGTGCATATGCATGGGCTGTGCATGTGTGTGCTGTGCATGCGTGTGGGCTGTGCGTGTGCTGTGCATGTGTGTGCTGTGCATGCATGTGGGCTGTGCGTGTGCTGTGCATGCGTGTGGGCTGTACATACGTGTGCTGTGCATACCTGTGGACTGTGCACGCGTGTGGGCTGTGCATACACGGATGAGCACTGCGTCTACATGTGCTGCGCATGCGTGTGCCCTGGTTGTGCTGCATTTGCTGCGCGTGCCCTGTGCACACCTGCGGCCCGCGCGCGGGTGCTGTGCGCTCTTTGTGCACATGGGTGCGGTGGGTGCACCCGCTCTGCGCGCGTGTGTGTGTGCATAGCGTGCACAAGCGTGGGTGCTGTGCGTGCGCACCCGTTCCTCGTTTGCACGCTCGCCTGTGTGTGTGCCAGGGGTTGCCCCCCCCTCCCCCCCAGCCCTGGCTGGCTCCTGCATCACCCGGTGCCACCCTGCGTGTCCCCAGGGCCGCGCTGCGAGCAGGAGGAGGATCGCTGCCAGCACCGCAACCCCTGCCTGCACGGTGGCACCTGCAAGGACAACACCTGCCTCTGCCCCCAGGGCTACACCGGGCCCTACTGTCAGCACAGTGAGTCAGGGGACACCGGGGGACACCCGGGGGACACCCAGGGACACCCAGAGACACCCAGGGACACGGGAGGGGGGAAACGCGTGCCACCCCATCCCAACCCCCTCTCACCCACAGACTTGGCGCTGGCGGAGCTGGACCAGGACTGGCAGGAAGGCAGCGGGGGTGGAGGTAGGTCCGTGCACCCCTTTTTTCCCCTGTTTGGCACCCAAAAGTGGTGCCACGGGTGTGACAGCCGGGTGTGCCCCCCTGTCTCACCCCCTGTCACCCCTCTGCCCCCACAGATGCCCCCGGGCAGTACAGCGCCGCCTTCCGCGATGGCTCCTACCTGGCCCTGCCCGGGCACCTCTTTCCCCGTGGGTGAGTGACACCGGGGATGGGGCACCCTGACCTGCCCAGGGTGCTGCTGCCTCCCTGCAGCGCTGCACCCACTGCAGTGCTGCACCCATCGCAGTTCTGCATCCATCGCAGCATTGCACCCATCACAGTGCTGCACCCATCGCAGCATTGCACCCATCACAGTTCTGCACCCATTGCAGCATCGCACCCATCACACAGCTGCACCCATCACAGTGCTGCACCCATTGCAGCATTGCATCCACCAATGTGTTGCACCCATTGCAGCCTTGCACCCATCACAGCATTGTACCCCATACAGCATTGCAGACATCCCCTCATTGCACCCATGGCAGTTTTGCACCCATCCCCATGGCATTGCACCCTCCCAAAGCGCTGCAACCCTTCCTGCAGCGCTGCACCCATCACAGCATCACAGCTTTGCCATGGAGTGGCACCCATCGCAGCATTGCAGCCTCCCAGGGTGCTGCATCCTTCCCAGGGTGCTGCACCCATCCTGGCATTGCACCCTTCCAGTATGCTGCACCCACCCTGGGGTGCTGCACCCATCCTGACACTGCACCCTCCTACGTTGCTGCAGCATTCCCAGGTTGCTGCACCCATCCTGGTGCTACACCCTCCCAGGGTGCTGCATCCTTCCCAGGGTGCTGCATCCTTCCCAGGGTGCTGCACCCACCGAGCTGCCTCCCTTCTCCTTGCAGCTCACCTGAGGCACCTGAGACCATCGAGCTGGAGCTGCGGACACGCAGCGCCGAGGGGCTGCTGCTGTGGCACGGGGCGGTGAGCAGGGGGGGGAGCCCCACCAGGGAGGGGACAGGGGTGCTGTGTCACCTCAGGGTGGGGGTCAGGGTGCTGCTCCCCCCTTCTCACCACCTGCTGCACCTGCAGGAGCCCAGCCAGGATGGCAAAGCCAAAGATTTCATCGGCCTTGGCTTGAAGGACGGGCACCTGGTGTTCAGGTGAGTTGGGGATCCTGGTGTCATGGTGTCACCCCAGGGTGCCCTGTGTCACTCAGGGGGTCTCCTGACACCTCAGGGTGCCTCCTGCCACCCAAGGGTGTTCCCAGCACTGAGCCCATGTCACCCTTGCAGCTACCAGCTGGGCAGCGGTGAGGCCACCATAGTCTCTGAAGACCCCATCAATGACGGCGAGTGGCACCGAGTGATGGTGATGAGGTGGGTGAGGGTCAGGGTGGGGGTCAGGGTGGGGGTCAGGGTGCAGGTGCTGATGGTGCCGTGCAGGGAGGGCCGGCGTGGGTGGATGCAAGTGGACGGAGAGGAGCCAGTGACCGGAGAGTCACCAGGAACCAACGTCATGGCCAACACCCAGGGCAGTGTCTACGTGGGTAAGGTGGCACCCAGGGGACACGGCAGAGCATGGGATGGGACATGGGATGGACACGGGATGGGTCATGAGATGGACATGGAGTGATATGGAGTGGGACACGTGATGGGACGTAGAATGGACACAAGGTGGATATGGAATGGACATGGGATGGTCACAAGGTGGGACACATGATGGGACGTGAGACGGGATATAGAATGGACATGGGACAGATGTGGGTGTGGCATGGAATAGGCATGGAGTGGGACACATGATGGGACATGGGGTGGGATATAGGGTGAGACGTGGGGTGGACATGGGATGGACACAGGTTGGAACACATTATGGGACATAGGATGGACAGAAGATGGGACTTGGAATGGACTCAGGGTGGGACACAAGATGGGACATGGAATGGGTTGTGGGAGGGGTTACACAGTGGGAGCTGGGATGAGACCCAGGACAGGACCCAAGAGGGGACATAGGATGGACATGGGGTGGGACTTGAGTTGGGACAAAGGATGGACATGGGGTGGGACGTGAGTTGGGACACAGGATGGACATGGGATGGGACACATGATGGACACAAGGTGGACATGGGGTGGTCATGGGATGGGCACAAGGTGGGACACTTGATGGGACGTGGGATGGGACGTATGATGGGACATGGGATGAGACACCTGATGAGACATAAGGTGGGATACCTGGTGGGACGTGGGATAGGACACCTGGTGGGACATAGGGTGGGACGCCTGATGGGACATGGGATGGGACACTGCTGGGCCATGGGGTGGGAGGTGGGCAGGGGCGCCCAGCGGGTGCCCCACCACTGTGTCTCCCCACAGGCGGTGCCCCAGACCCCCGCACCCTGACAGCCACCAAGTTCACCTCCGGCATCACAGGGTGCGTGCGGGGGCTGGCGCTGGCGTCGGCCGGAGCCCCCCTGCACCCCATTGACCTGCGGCACGGCGCACTGGGGGGGTCACCTGCCCCTCCATGCCCCTCCTAACCACACCCCAAAATATTGGGGGGGGGGGAAGGGGGGAATTTGGCCAATTTTATTCTTTTCCAAAAAAACCACAACCCACCAAGAGGAAAAGGTGCTTCGCTGCCCCGGGGTGGCCTGGGGGGGGGGGCCGGGACCCCCAAAAATGTTTACACCCCCCCTCATTGGCCCCCCCCCCCGAAGTTGAAGTGGGGCGGCCGGGCCGCCTGGGTGCCCCCCGGGGTGGCAGCAGGGTTGGGGCGCGAGGGACAATCGGGGTGGGGACCCCCCCGCGGGGATGAGAATAAAGGAGAGAGAACCAGCGGCTGCTGCTTTTGGGGGGCAAGGGGGGCCGGGGGAGGTGGGGATGGAATGGGGGGGGGGGTATGGGGACACGGGGGGTGGTATAGACGTGATAAAGGGGTGGTTTGAG
>JAUMJL010001209.1:0-203678 GCA_033558185.1 Dromococcyx pavoninus | reverse complement strand
AATGGCGTGTGGGGAGGGGCGGAGCAGCCAATGGCGTGCGGCGGGCGGGAAGGCCTGCCTGCAGCGAGGCGGCGCGGGGTGGGGCCGCGGGGCGCGCCCGGTGGAGGCGGGCGGGGCCGGGAGGCAAGCGGCGGCGGTGGAAGCGGCCATGAAGGTGAGGGGGGGCCGGTTTCCTTCAGCTGGGAAAGCGTCGGGAAGGTTAGAGAGAACCGGGATCCCGGTGGGCTGGGCCGTGCGTCGCTGCGTCGCCTGTCTCTTCTCCTCTCCTCTCCTCCCCTCCCTCCTCCTCTCCTCCCTTCCCTCCGAGGCCGCCCGGCCCGGCCGCGGCGCCGTTACCGAGGGGCGCCTGGGTCGGGGGCCGCGCTGCCGAGGGGCCCCGCGCTGAGTCAGCGCCGGGCAGCAATGCCTGGTGCCTCCGCCGGAGGCGAGCCCGAGTGTCCGCGCACCCTGCGGCGGAGTTGGGGGGCGGGGCAGCTGGGAGCGAGCCCCGGGGCCTGGGGGGCACGGGAGGGGCTGGGGTCGGTGGGGGGGCACGGCCAGGGGTGTGGGGGGGCACACATATGACGTGGGCCGGCGGGGGTTCCCGCTCCGCCTGGCCGCGGGGTTCGCCCCCCAGAGGCGCCTCTGCGCGTCCCAGGCTGCCGTTGTGCTTTGGGATCCGACCTGAGGGTCGTGGTCACCAGGTCCTTTGCTTGGTCTCAGGGTGGACGTACGGGTGAAATCTTGTCTAAAAGACAATCAAATCCCTTTTGCTGCTCTGCTGTTGGTCTGCTGGCCTTGGTAGCACATCCTGCTCGCACAGATGCATAAGGAGCAGCACGCAGTCTCCCAGCTTCTTGGCTTGGGTGGGTGTCCTGCTGAGGTGATGTCCTTATTGGGTTCCTAAATGCCCTTAAAGCAAAAAAAATGAGCAGAGCAGCTCAAACGATGTGTTTTGCTCTGATAGGATGCAGGTGAGGTATGGGGAGAGAAGATAGCTGGTGGCAGCTTGTGAAGAGAGAATGTGGAAGTGGTGACTGATGTAGTTGGAAAGGCTGTTGGTGCAGAAATTGGCAAAGTTTTAATTAATTCTCAAGGGAGGAAGGTTTTGTTTTAGCATGTCTCACCAGTGCCTTGTGTTAGTGCTTTTCAGCCTGGTCTTGTGTCTCTTACAGGGCAATATGGGGAGTCTAGACACTGTAATTCAATTATTGGTTAATGACACTAGTGCTAGAAAGAATCCACAGCTGACTTGGGTTAATGAGAAAATTAATGATGCCCATATTGCTTTACCCTTCACCTTAAAATGAGTGAATGCTTGGTTAGTAAGTTTAAAGAGATTTTCTGACTGATACTAACAATGATCATGCATCCAAAATGGGTAACAAAAATTTCCTAGGTATGTATTTCTTTAGTATTTTCAGTGATCTCTGAGCAGTTGTGACAGTCTCTTGAATAAAATAAGTCTGAGAAGCAGATGTTAAACTATTAGGCAGGGGTTGTGGTAGCAACTGTGTTATGTCCTTTTGGTCTTTGTGTGTTCTGCTGCTGCTGTGACCCCCTGAAAAGACCATGGTCATGCAACGAAGCAAGTTGAGTTCTGACAGATCCTTTCGGTTGGTTGTTTTATCTTTCTGTTATTCAAATGTGGCTATTTTTTAATCTTCTAATCATAAAGCTAGTTCATGAATATGTGAAGAATTACGGTAATGTTTCTGCAACTGACAACTTTCCATTAAGATGAGAAAAAATATTTTTCAAAAGTCCCAAGTTCTTGAAACTTGCAGCTCTCTTGGATTAAGTCATTGGTTTTCAGAAGGTATTTCTGAAAAGTAAATTATTCTTGCCTAACCAACTAGGATAATTATGTTTCATATAGGAAAAATTAATATTGATCTGTTTCCACCCTATTATTGAAAAGCAGAAAACAAGTCTTAGGTTGATGATAGTTTAATGATTGTCATGAAAGTCTAATTAGACATCAGCCAGGCTATGAGCACAGGTTGTGTCTGAGCGCAGCCACGTGCTGGGGCTGTCTGTGCCTCTGTTGGAGGTCATGGAAGAGCCACTGGAGTTCATCCATTTGAGCTCCATTCACGGGAGGCTTGGAAAGACTTTCTCCTCTGCGTGGGGTGCTCACAGCATGGAGATTTCCTGTTATACCTGGGATGAATTTTTCTCTTGAAATAAAATTAGACTAGTGAATTTAATTTGTTGCACATACATTTGATGTTGTTACTGTGCACAGTGTTTTGTTGTACATCTTAGAAGCAAAATTACTGTCTTCACTATTTCACTGTATTACAACACTTTTAACGTTGGCTTGCAACAGTAAAAGTGAAGTACCAGGTTTGTGTGGGTTGGAGAGATGTTTTTGATGTTCTGTACTTAAAGCACTTACACGAGCATCTTGCTGTAGAACGTGTTTTCTCCCACAGCATTGTTGCTCACAGCTTCTCTCTAAACTGAAGTGAGGGCTGTAACTTACCTTTTGTGCTCAGTGGTTTGAAAGGAGATGTTCTGGCCTGTCCCCAATTATTGTGTTAAGCTCCCACAAGTGTAACTGAACTGTGTTCAGTTCAGGGGAAATGTGCAATTTAATACAGAAATTGGTCCAGTTACTACAGGAATTAAAGCACCAGCATTGCTGTGCTGAAATGCATGTTCTGGTTGGTTTAGGCTTTACAGCCAGAACTGCAAGCATCAGGAGCAATTATTGTATGTCTTCATGCTTTGGGAAAAAAAAAAAGATGCCTTGGAGTAAAAAACAAAACAGCTCTAAGCAGCATAGAAAAAAATGAAAAAGAAATTCTGTTTAAAGGAAGTTGTACTGCTCAGCTGCCTTTCAACAGGAACCTGATGTGTTTGCCTTTTTTTAGTAGGTTTCAGTGAGCCACATGACAGTGATTAAACATGTGAGCTGAACAACTTGGGAGTCCAAATTCCAACTTTAAGTAGAATATATGCTTTTGATAGAGAATCTACTGCTAAAGGCTTTCAAGGATGAAGAGTAGCAATTTATTTATCTATTTACAATTTTGGTAGTGTTTTAAAATTAAATATGACTCTAACCTGAATGTGAGTCAATATAGAATAAGTTCATTTAGAGTGATTTTAATTTTTGTTAGACATTTTGTAAGATGACAAAGCAGTAGGTTTAGAGGTCTTGAAAAATGTTTCCCCCTCATAGAAACTAGACCATAACTAGTTTTTAATGAAGACTGCTTTGTTACTTTGAAGTGTGAAGACCCAGAAACATTTTCTAGAGAGAGTTTCATTGTGAGTCATATATGAGCTCGGTCAATTCTGGAGCAGATCCTGGAGGGGACAGCTCTGTGCTAATTATGATAAATTGTTTTATTGCAGCCTCTGCTTGTCATCATTTCAGTTCTTGCCCCTCACTTAGGACTGGCTGTTTAATCTCTTCCTCCTTTGCTCTGCTGTCGTGTTACCTCCTCGGATTCCTTGCCCTTTTCGTGCGCAACCGCTAGAAAAGGAGTTATGAAAGGGAGCTCTTTGTGCCCTTGGAAGCAAATCTTTCCTACTTTGGTTTGCAGCTGAGAAGTAGAGATTATCGGACTGTTACAGATGTTAGTGTACAGAATTCCTGGTGCTCTGGGAATTCACACCACGTGCTTCTGGGATGGTAACAGATGGAGTGGAGTAGCTCTGCAGTAGCAAGTCACATCTGCTGGGGGCTTTCAGAGATTAATTTTTTTTTTGCTTTGTGAATGTTTTCAGGCGGGAGCTACTTCCATGTGGGCTTCCTGCTGTGGATTGCTGAATGAAGTCATGGGTACTGGAGCTGTGCGTGGGCAGCAGGCTGGCTTTGGGGGAGCTGCTGGCCCCTTCAGGTTTGCACCAAATACAGACTTCTCAGCTTACCCATCTCCAGCTGCGGCGGGTGCTAACATAGTTTGCAAAGCCTGCGGACTTTCCTTTTCAGTTTTCAGGAAAAAAGTGAGTATATTTTCTATTGTGTCATATTTTTACTCATATGAACTTATCTGTAGGCATGCTGGGAGATGAATGTGTTTTTTTTCCTTAGATGGGGAAGTCTGAGCCAGATAGCCAGGAAGGGAATAAGTGCCTTATCCTGAGGTCACAGGAAATTCTTGTCAGACAGGATTAGAAGTTAAGAGGTCTGACACATTGGATCTGGTCTGACCTAAAAGTTAGTGGATTCTAATTCGTAAGATACGTTTTCCCTTCAGAATCTCAAACATTAAAACAAATCTGGTTTTGAAGATGATAGGAGACACAGTGACTGGTGCTTGAATACGCAAACTGGGGGATGGAAAAGCTAAAAACTCGGAGTTTAGTAGCAAAGCTTCTTTCTGTGAAGTCCTCATTTAACTCGTTTGTTTCCTAACCAGGTTTAGTTCTGTTAAATATTATTGTGCACCACCAACCTCTTCCTTCATTTGAAGGCAGGTTGGTAGGTTAATGCAGATAAATAAAACTCAGATTGTTAATATTATTTCTGTGCATCATGGCTGTGCAGCATCATTATTTTGTCCACGCAGTGACCTTATTCTCTGCAGTTCTTTCGGGTAAACATGAAACCTCTTTCCTCAGTTTTTGTGTTGTTTCCCCCTTTCCTGTGAGTCCTTTGGTTTGTGTGGCAAAAACTTTGTTGGATTAGGTGTTGTGTAGGGGTGTTTTCTAAAGCTAAAAGAATTACCAAAATCCTGAAAAACTTGAAGAATTTGGATTTGCTCACAGCGAATGAGATGACCATTTAAAATCACTGCTGAACACTTCTGTGTATTGTAGTGAGAGTCTTTTGAACACGGCTCTCTGCAGAAATGATATCTGGGCATTTGGGGGTATTTGCCTACCATGTGATTCATCACATTCAAGGCCTACTTTGTATTCTTTGAATTAATTGAGGAAGAAGCATGTTCTTCAAAGTTTGGGGGATCATTCTATTTTTTAACATGAAAGAGCAGTGATACTGGCTATAGTCAAAGGTATTTGTTAAAATAACATAAATTTGACAGGCTTGCAATTTCATTTGTTGCCTAAACTGCAGCAAGAGTACTTTATTAATTTTTTATTCATAGTATTTTTTTCATTGAAACCTCAGGTCAGCTTACAGTAGTGCTACAAAAACCATGGACTGCTGTGGAACACCTGCAAAACTATTTGACAGGGTTGTTTTGTAGCCTTAAATCCTAAAAACGCTGTATGTCAAAACTCATGATTGAAAGACTAACAGTAAATTAGAGAAGGAAGGAGCTGGGTCCAGCTCTGTGTTCTGTGACATGCAGTGAACAGGTATTTTCTCTTTCTCCTCAGCATGTGTGTTGTGACTGCAAGAAGGATTTTTGCTCCGTTTGTTCAGTCTTACAAGAGAATCTCAGAAGATGTTCCACTTGTCACTTGCTGCAAGAAACAGCCTTTCAGCGACCTCAGTTAATGCGATTGAAAGTGAAGGATCTGCGTCAGTACCTGATTCTGAGAAACATCCCAACAGATACTTGCAGGGAGAAAGAAGACCTGGTGGATCTTGTGCTGTGCCATCATGGATTAGGCTCCGAGGAGGATGTGGACGCTAGTAGCTTGCATTCCTCACGGTCACAGACTTCAGGATTTTTCACTCACCCATTTTCTATGTCTGTATCGGTGTCGTCTCAAGGAGAACTTGCAAACAGAAGGGGAAGCACAGGAAATGGAACACCTTTACGGGTACAATTATTAACGTGTGGCTTATGATATAGCATAGCTTTTCTTTTTTTTTTAATAAATATGTATCATTTTAAGATAAAATGCCAATTGGTACAGTTCAGGGTGGCAGGAAAAATGCCTTTTGTATCTCTCACCTGAAACCTGAAGATTACTAAAGGAGATTATTAGTTTAGATGACAGAGATGACTTTATTTGATAATGACTGGTAGCAGTTAAAACTTCAACAGGTCATTGTCATCTGTGCTCAGTTTGGGACAAAGGAAAATGTGTTTTTATCCTGATTAGTTTCATTTTGTACACAGGGGCAAACTGAAACATCTATAAATAATGAAGAAGAAGAAAGTGCAGAAGAGCAGGTGAGATATGAACTACCCAAAGAGTTATTTTTTTGGCATGTGACACCATGAAGTGTTCAGATCTCTGGCAATGTTTATTGCTGTGTTTCAGTTCTTTCAGCATTAGCTGTGTCTCGCAGTGCCTATCTGCAAATACTTGGTTTGTAAAGAATAAAACTTCAGCCAAGCAGCTGCAGCAGATCTGCACTAGAGCACCAGATCTGGTGCTCTGAGCTTACTGGGGTAGTTACAAAAGTGTAATTGATGTGTTTCAGACCCCTGGATTGTCCAGAAAGCGGGCGAGAGCTTCTTTGTCCGATATTTCAAGTTTGGAAGACATTGAAGGGTTGAGTGTTCGTCAGCTGAAGGAAATACTTGCATGTAATTTTGTCAACTACTCAGGATGCTGTGAAAAATGGGAACTTGTGGAAAAAGTGAGCAGACTGTACAGAGAGAGCGAGGAAAACCACAAGACACGTAGGTTTATATTTGATTCCTGCTTTCTTAACTTTATCTACTTCCTGGCTTCCAGTAGCTGGTTCTGTCCACAGAAGGACTTGGTATCTAACTTGGTCTGCTCAGTTGGAACAACTGGCAAATGTTTTTTTTAACAACTCAAGCTGCATCTAGAGTAGTTGGATGTGGTTCTAGTGAGTAAATGAGGCTTTCCAGGATTGTGCTGGGTTTTGAGACTTTTTTCCAAAGCTCGGGGAGCTCAGCTTTCACAGTGAAAGTAAAATTGCACAACTGAGAACCAGTTCCTCAGGGAACATGGAACTTGGCACCTCTGCATCTTTCATCAGATTTCACAGGGTACTGGTGAGAGAGCTTCTTGGTAGCTGTCAGCAGAGCTACACAACTCAGGACTTTTACTGGGGCAGAGAATTAAAAGCCACATTGGCAAAAGTCCAGGTCCAAGTGGTTTGGTCTCGGTCCATGCTTTCATGATAAGGTGGTTCTGCGGTTGCGGTGCAGTGACTGGTGGTGCTCTGCCCTCTGTCGCGCTTCCCAGTTGGAGTCTTTCCCTCGTGTGCCTGCAGTATATCCAGACCCATTCCTGTTCACAAAATGTCACCCGAGGACAACTTTCTGATGTCATTACCAGCTTGAAAAATGGCTGCCTGGATCATCATCCCTGCATCCAGCAGTCAGGCTGAAGAGAACAGGGGACTGTGATGACTGGAAAACTTGATAGCCCTGGGCCAGTGCAGAGCCAGGTTGTGCCACTGCAGGGACTGTGATCACTGGGTGTGAAATAATCAGCTAATTGGAGTGGAGAAGGGTTGTGAAAGTGAGGGCCTGTTAGCGAGTGTCAAAACATGACTTAAGTGAGACTCAGTTTGCTCATGGGCTGCAATCGAACCTGTCAAAATCAAGCTTTAAACGTGAGAATTTTTTTCCAACGTGGTCTGACAGAGCACTCAGTTGTTGATAGAGGATGTTGGCCATTTGCAGTGAAACCTGATGGGTTTTGTTCGGCTCTGCTATCTTTACAGCCTACTTAAGGCTTCCACTTCTTAGTCTGCTTTGTTACTAATTGCATTTAATTTTCTGAGAAGTTCTGCCAAACGAAGTAAGCTCAGAGGTGGAAAACTAACATGTTCTGAATTTCAATCCAGCACGTTCTGTCAGTCATGTTCTGAATTGAACACAGTGTCAGAGTTTTAAGAATGAACTGAAATAGATGTTCACTTAGGGGCTTTCCAATTTCTTTGGGTTTTTTGAAGGAATAAAGTTTAACTCTTAGCTGTGGGTTAGAAAACATTGTGAAGAAGGAGCAGCCACTGCTTCATGCTAAATAAGCTGTCTGTGTACTTTAGTGGTTGCCTGGGCTAGAACGTAACTGGTTTTCCAGGGCCCGACTGCCTGACCTCCCTCTCTGTTGCTTTTCAGAGGGTGAGAAGATGCAGCTGAACGACAACGATGATAACTTGTGTCGGATCTGCATGGACGCCGTGATCGACTGTGTCCTGCTGGAATGTGGCCACATGGTCACCTGCACCAAGTGCGGGAAGCGGATGAGCGAGTGCCCCATCTGCCGCCAGTACGTCGTGCGGGCTGTGCACGTGTTCAAATCCTAAACCACGACCAAACCGGATGTCAGAGCCGCCCTTCCAGGACTGCTGTGGGTGAGAGAGCCCACCCTCTGGGCCTGCGTCAGCTTTTTAGTGCTTGACAAACACAACATTCTGAACATTGGGACGTAGACGGTTGTGAAACATTTTTTATAGCATAGGGAATCCCAGGGCCAGTACCGTGCCTGGGCCTACAGTGACAGCGCTGCCTGCCTGGCCTGATAAACCTGCAAACTGTATGGGTCAAACTGTTTACAGCAGTTCTTGCTCTCTTCTGAAGAATTATCGCCTCCAAGTATCACCTTCAGTACTTGACAAGTGGTCAGGAAACACCTTTGCTCAACCACATTATAGTGTTACGTTGTCTTGTCTATCTGTTGAATATTCAGCTTTTATGCAATTATAGAATGTAACTGCTGTGACACTGTCCCTGCAACAGTGTTAGCAGTATAAAATGTGACTGTAGAAAGCACTGCCATTAACTGCACCTGCGCAGAAGCCCTTAAGCAATCTCTCTTGTGCCGATTGCTTTGTTCAGAATGTCTGCCCTTACACATGTACTGTCTTGGCCATTCTTTGTCACTGTACAAAAAGCTCTGGCACTTGGCTGGGCTCAGGTGTTTTGCAGGGCTCTGCCAGGTGGTGTCCAAATACCAATTACCAAGTGTTTTTAAGTTTAGGAATAAAATATTTTTTTACAAAGAGGGTAGGGGAAGCTGCATTGGTGTGGTCCTCAATCCACTCATGCCTATTGTAACTATTAATCTTCTGTGTGATGATTGTACTCCCATGTGCCGACCCCCTGATGTAACTGTGAATACTGATCAGGGTCATGAAACTACTTGCTGCTAACCTGTGGAATGTATGGCATTAGGAACCTTAACCGGGAGGGTTTAGGAAGGACAAGGGAAATGAAAGACAGTATTTGTTTAAAAACCTTGCTTTCATAGATGTTTAAGCCAGGCCGAGTCACTGTTAACCACACTCCTCTGGCTGTGTGACCTGTGTTGCTGTCAGCCCTTGGCCCTGTTTTCCAGCTGTGGAAGCAAGACCTTGAAGCTGTCCTTGCAGGGTACCTGGCAGAGGGCTTGGGCTGAGAGCAGCAAGAACTGCTCCTGTTCTGGGGCCAGGACTGTATCCAATCCTGTCTACTGTAAAGAGGGAGCAGTGAGGAAGGCCCTGGTCTGTCCTGGATGATTCTCCTTTATGCAGGACTGGTCAATGACGCCACAGTTTGTGCTTTTCATTTCCCACCTGCCAGCAAAGTAACAGACAGGGATGTGGTTTGTGACTCCAATCTCAGCTGTGCTGTCCTGCCTGCTCTTGTCTTTTATGTGAAAAGTTAAGCCGGCTTGAAAAAAGAGAAGTTGCTCCTCCTCA
The DNA here is from genome assembly GCA_033558185.1 of Dromococcyx pavoninus. Taxonomy (NCBI): domain Eukaryota; kingdom Metazoa; phylum Chordata; class Aves; order Cuculiformes; family Neomorphidae; genus Dromococcyx; species Dromococcyx pavoninus. The sequence goes on along the minus strand of JAUMJL010001209.1, from coordinate 194,218 downwards.
AAATGAAACACAGCCTGGAGCTTGCTGGTTATTTTTCAGAAGGGAGCAAACCTCTCCCTGGCTTTATTTTTTAGAAGTAACTTTTTAATGGTACTTAATTCCTGGAGTCTTTGCTAATAAAGAAAACTGTACTCTCTCTGTTATCTCCATGCTGATCATCAGCCACACAGGCTTAATAAAGATTTGTGATGGGCTTTCCCAGCCTCTGTCTCTTTCCTGAACCAGTGTGGGAGGGGTGGTGGTTACTCAGCTTGAGCTTTAATGGTCAGCTCACAATGGGTAAATCTTCCCTCCTCGGTAAAAATGGATCAGCACAGGAGCAGCTCGAGTACTCCTGCTGTTAACCCCAGAGTGCACCAGGGCTGGACCCCAGTGCCTGCTCTGCCCTTGGAGCCCCCCTGTAACCCCCCAGGCCCACAGGGGCCTCCCCGCAACAGAAACCCACAGAGCCAGCACCTGTTTTTGTACAATTGTTTATACAAATTCAACAAAGGTAAAACTGCATCAGGAAGGTCTACGAAAACAACACCGTACAACAATGGCACTTATGAATGCAGAATTTTACAATCAGGAAATAACCATGTTATAAACCTTAAATGAGAACTCAACTCACACTTCAAAGAAAGAGAGACTACGTTTGACCATTTATTCTACGGCTGGACTCACTGTATAAATTAATTTTATATTGAGTACAAGAGCTCATGCTACAGAGTGAAACCCTCCTATGTGCAAAAGCTGAAATTGGAATTCTTTAAAATTTTGAGAAAAAGGTGATTTCTATACAGATAAAACTTGGCAAAGTGTTTTACTTCAACTATAATTTACACCTTATTTCCACAACATGCTTATGTCACTTCTGAAGTATACAAAGCAGGATATAAACTTCCATTAAAACATGCTTTAAGTTGAAAGTATTAACCTACTTTTCCTGACCTGGGCACGTTTGTAGATAGATACTGTCTACGAAGTATAGGTTAAGTTCTCGCCTACCATAAGTAAAGATAAAAATTGGCAATCAAAACCAAAACACTGGTAATGCATTCAAACATTGCATAAATAATTTTTAAACAATTTTTGTACAAAAATAGTTCTGCATAATGTAAGATGTAACAAAACAAAACGTGTTAAGAAGGCAGAAATGCAGTGCGTGGTCCACTTTAATGACACCAACTTTTTTTGTTGTTGTTTTAAGAAATGAAAAGCAGAAATCAAATTTACACTACCAAGCACATGCTGTGGTACTTTAAATAACAGTATTTCTTGGAGATCAGTCATCTTCTGGGTGTGGACAATTATCACCAGTAACAGTCACCTTATGAGTTTGCATAAGAGCCAGTGCAGGACATCCCAGGCAGACTGAATTAGTGGCACAAGTTGAAATCCTTAACATGGGTAGTTTCATGTTGTTCTCTCCTCAACAGGAGTTGTAAAATCCAATTGTGGTATTTGCCAATGTTCCAAGTTCCCAATTGAAAATAAAATCCCTACGTGTTCTTAGTCCCTTCCCCCCACCCCAGTATTTACACGTGTCCTTTAACTAACTCAGTTTCTGCAGAAGTTTCTCCTCCACTTGCCCGAACTGAACACTTACGGACATCTCTGCGATGAACTGCTCGCAGCCTTCCTTTGTCACTTGCTTGCAGTACCTCAGGTCAATCTGGCAGATGTTTCCACAACGTTTGAAGTAAGACAGGCACTGGTCAGTAACCTTATTGCAGTCTGGAAAAAAAACAACCATGGACAGAAATTTAACAGCGGGTCTGGGTTTGATTCCTCAGCACAGGTTGTTTTTCCCAAGGGCGGATGGTCCTTTTCTTTCCTGGGCTGTGCCAATGGAGAAATAACCAGCCCCACTGCCGTGCTCTGATCCCCACGCTCAGTGGAGAAATCACCCAGCCAGCCCCATCCCTGTGCTTGGATTCCCAGGGCTCTGTTGGGTAACTGATGAGATAAAGCAAAGCCCACCAGATGCGCAGAGCGGCAGCCTCGGAAAATCCCCAGTGGGGGACAAGCGAGGCCCAGCACACGGCTCCTGCGCTGGTGGAGGGTCTGGGAGAGGCCAGGCAGCTGCGAGGTTTACATCAGCAGCACATCCAGCTGCTTACATGGAGTCCTGGGGCAGGAGTTATACTGGGAGTACGGAAGAAGCCGGGGAAAACCACTCCCACCCAGGAGTGTTCCACACAAGTAAAATCCCGCAAGGCAGTTCCCATCCTCCCTCCTCCTTTGCATTTGTGCTGCTCACCTGATAAATTAATTTCTGTTAACGAATCCCGCGTGGTGGTTCCGACCGCGGTCAGCAGGTTAATAGACTGATCCGTCACGTGGTTACAGTAACTGAGATTGAGCTTGGAGAGCAGCGGCATGTGCCTGATGATCAGCCGCAAAGACGCGTCGGTGATATCCAGGCCGGCCAAACGCAGCTCAACGATGTTCCGTAGCTTACTCCGGTTGTCGATCTGACCTGGAAAGCAGAGGCAGGAGGTCACTGCCAAAAGCCTCATCCCACGCTGCAAACATCTGCAGGTCTATACGAAATGCACTGTGACACACAACACTGCCGCCCTACGACAACTTCAGACGCTTTTGCCTGTCTGGAGCTTTGGAGGGGACATCAGCAGGAACACTTGTCTATTTTTGGAACAGGCACGTGGACAGAGCCACCTCCTGATTTCAAAACAAAAGGGATGAAAGTAACTGCAGGGGCCCAGCGGAATTACAAGTCGGGAATAAGCAGTAGGCTGTGCAGTGCATGCCAGAAAGCAGATCTGATTTGCTCAAAATTTCACCTGAGCTGATATCCGGGCGAATGTGGCATGACCCACAGAACTGCTCCTTCCCTGAACTGGAAGAAAGTGTTTCCATACTCTCTAAAGTACACCCGTTGCAGCCTGAAGAGAAGAAAGTCAGATAGAAAACCAGGACAGTGGCTCAGACGACTCAGCAGCCAGTGAACATCACTCGTTACCCAGGGCCTTCCAGCGAGGAGGTGGTGCTGGTCACTACTCTGCCCACCTGGCACCACCGGCAGAGCCCAGCACTGCAGCGGCTCGGGCAGAGGGGTCTCTGCCGCCTCCTCCAAGGGGGAGCAGCAGCAGAAGTGGGACAGGGCTCCCGTGTGCTCCTCCCATCCGTTACCTGGCCGGTTATCTGTGGGTGGTGACAAGAGGTCTCTCATTTGTGCGTCTTTCAGTCCTTCTGCCCACTGCACGTCCAGAGTTCGGAGTAAAGGACAACTGGAACTACAAAGTGCCGACACTGCTATCCATGAGCACCCTGATAACAGCAGGTCTCGAAGACCTGCAGATACAGAAGAAGTTGGAGCACGTGGCCTACTCGGAGACATCCACACTGATCTCTGCTATCACGCGCGGGTCAGGCAAAGCCAGTGCTGCTCTGATGAACAGCCCCAGCACTCCAGGGCAAGCAGGGACCCCGTAAGCCTCCTCCTGCCCAGGTCTCCATCTCTCCCATCATCTGGAACTTCACTGCTGTGGGTGAGAGCCGACCCCTACCACCACCCCCTGCCACTGGTTGCATCAGCACAGGCACTGCCCACTGCAACCTGACCTGGGGAGGAAGACCTGCCTCATTAAGTTATCATTTAATGGCTCAACAAAATACAACTAATTTTGGGCCTGTTTTAACCTACTAATGCTTCACTCCTAGTTCCTCTCGTGGGATACCCAGATCCCTGCAGATATTCTGGTTTAGATAAAAACTGATTTGGTAAAATCAGTGAAGCAGTCAGAAACCATCACTTACCTGGCAGTCGGTTGATAAGCCAACTCAGCTGCTTTTTGGATATATTTGTCCAGCTAAGATCAAGGGTTACAGGCTGTCTCCTAATAATGCCACTAAGCATAAGTGGAGTGATGGATTTACAATGGTTTAAATCTATTTTGGTCCATAATCTTTTGTCACAGCACCTACCCAAAAAGAAAAAAGCCATCAGCAGCACTGAATTTGGTACTTGTTTTGGTTTCTGCAAGACTTTAAAAGGTGTCATTAAACAGTAGCAAAACCTACAGTATTTAACTGAAAATAGCAAACCCCAAGGCTGAGCGATGCTCAGCTAAGCACAAGACCACACAATGTTACCCAAGTTTCAAGCTTCTCCATCAAATATATTGTGCAATAAAGCATGGCATTATTTCCACAGGATTAGGAGTGTCAACAACCCCAGATCCCATTTTAAGTCATCATGGCACTAAAATCCATCTTCTGGCCTGAAGCCAAGCTACACCTCCTTGCTTACCTTTTGAATACAAAGACTGCTTTCAAATATGAGGGCCCCGATTTCCCCTGTGCTTTCCCTACTTCAGCCAAGTGAATTTTGTAAAATTTCCCTTGTCTGTGTCTGTGTTATTCCTCTCTATGTGGCTTATGTGGTTTTACACTCTCTAACAAGCAGGAAGCCCCAACGAGCGTCTCACTTTTCCAGTAGAAAATGCTACAGTGAAGTGGAAAAGGCATTTCCCAGCTTTCTGTGACACCGAGCAGCCCACGGGAGGAGACTGCACACACATATCTTGCACCGGATTATCAGCCTCTTGCCCCTTCTGTCATTTACCCAGCGTGCTGCTGGGCTGTGCTAAGCAGTCTCGGCTATGATTTGCCCGTCTGGGTGCAGACGAATCCGAGATGACAGCCAGCAAGTGACCTGATGGCAAGTTCAATAGAACACATAAATCTAACGCTTCCTGCTGCCTTGGGTCACAGACCGTGTCAGTGTTCTCACTCTGGGACCCCGGGCACCGAACAGACACGCTGTGAGGAAACGTGGTAACGAAGGATTCCTCCAGCAGGCTCTGCTGGTCGGGAACATAGCGAACGGGATCACTCTCTGTGTTCCCCCGAAGGGAAACAATCAGCTTGAACCTTCTGAGGGGAACACGGAGGGCACTGGGAGATCTTCACTGTACCTCAAAAGATATTAAATAACAAACAACTGCATTAGCAGTCAGCAAGTCCTGGGGGCAGAGTGACACCAAGACTTCCCACGACCTAGACTTGCTGTTGCAGCAGACCAGAACATTGTGGTGTCTAACTACAGAACAGGCTGCTCTGGGGTGTCACCGCCCGGCAGGCTGACGCCCATGCCCACACACGATTTCCATCAGAAACGCTGGAACTGCTGTTTCTGAGAGAGCACAAGACATGCTGCTTTTCCAGACACTGCTTGTCACCCCTTCTTCTCCTCAGGTACCTCAGAGCTTCAGGGTTGACCTGCACACCTCTTCTAGGAAACATCAGTGCCTCCATCACTCATTTTGCTTTCGAGGTCATCCCACTACAGACCTAGCTCCGTCCCCCAGTTTCCCACCCTCCTTACCATCTGTTCCAGGTCTTGCAAACTCTCATACAGATGCACAAGTCTCTATGACTGAGGTAGCTAAAGACAGCCATCCAGACTTCCCTCTGCATCACATGGGCTGCCCCATCATCCAGGGGGAGCGAGTCCGGAGGGGGGCTGATGGGAGGTGGCCGGATAACGTGCCGTTCCATCTGAATGCATTTGGGAGGAGAGAGCGAAGGCGGTGGCCGGGTGATTCCCCGAGGTGTGCTTCGCAGGCTGGGGATGAGCTGGTGCCTCAGCTCCCGGGGAGTCCCGTTCAACCCTTTGCTGAACCTATGGAGTCTCTCGTTGTTGTTCAAAGCACGCTTAGGTTCCTCATTCTCGCTCTCAGGTTCAGATTTGATGGGTTGGTGATTCTCATTGGCAAGGCTGTTCTCGGTTTTTTGGATCTCCTGATTAAGCTCCTTGCTGAGCTCCTTGCTCAGTTCCTTATTGGGAAGCCGCCGTTTCCGTCTCATCTTGAACTTCTTCTTGTCCCTGGGCTCGGCGCCCTCCGTGCTGGGACCGGCAGTGGGCGAGCTGGACCGCGACTGGTCACTATCCTTGGACCTGGGAGGTGCTTCTGGCAGGTCGTCCTCTGGCTCCTGCTTCAGGCGCCGCAAGGGTTTGATCACACCAGTTCGGTCATCCGGAGCCTTCCACGATCGCCGCTGAAAAGGAAGAGACAAGGGCTGACTATGTGAGCAAGAACATCCTCAGCAATCCTTCGCGGGCCAATGCTCCACACAGGCAGCCCTGCCCGGGGGGACAGCGCCCGCCCATCGGGCCACAAGGGGACATTCACCGGCCAAAGGTATCAAGTTCCAGCGCCATCATATGGATAAGGACTCCAGCTACTGGCTGAGGACCTCAAGAGAATAAAATGCTTTTATTCACCATGCATAATCCTGCAGATTTAAAGGCCTTACCCATTACACAGTGGACAATTTATACAGAAAAGATTAGCAGCACATAGAGACAGTTTTTTCCCCAGCAGACCAGAAGAAACCAGGCTTGGACAGAGCTGCTGGGTAACGCACCCACGTTAATGACTGGTTGACACACGTTCACGCCCAGCGGCCAAAAGGCCAAATTCTGAAAGCTCCTGAACTGCAATCACCGACCTGTGCTGTGGCTGTGCTGTTGTGGCCCTTATTGCTGGATACTCAAAGCCTCCTTTCGTTTTGCTTTAGCTGCTCCTTTACATTCTACTAAACTCTGCTCGTTTTCTCAAGCTCCCCCCACCTCCAGCACACACAGAACAGGGACTCTTGATGGGTCTGACACACTGCGAGCTTTATGAGGCCTCACACTGACACAATGCAGGCTGACAGGGTTGAGCTGGCACCTTCTGCCCTGCCCTGGTCACTGTTCATAACAGCAAACTGCACTTCACTTGCTCACATTCATCAAATCTCTCTTTGAGGTTCACCAGACTGAAGTGTAAGAGCTGTACAAACTAAGACCAGGGAAGACTCCAAGCCTAACCTGATCACTCCAAGCAAAAAAGAAGTCACCAACTGTTAAATGAAATAGCTCTAATAAGAAGATATCTGGACTGGGAAGAAAAGGTGAACTGCTGTGAACACACTTGTTATATCAGAAAGTCTACACTTTTGCAATAAACTAATTGGCTTGTCATTGGATGTGCTCCTGTGCTGCAGACTGTGGCGCACAGCAGAGAAAGCTGATCACTCCATCTTTAAATTAACATATTACAAAGGGAGAGGTCACTGTAAGTTAATGACAGGTTAGAATTAAAAAAATTACAACATCAGACTGCTGCCAGTTTGCAGCATCCTTCACACAGGGAACTGAGAAGCACTTAGTTTAAAGGTATCGGACTTCTGTTATCACGCCAGGCTGTGCCAAGTCATCAATACCTGTGTGCCAGGTCATCCCTGGGGCGTCAGGGTGGGACTCCAGGGACACATAGACTCAGCACAGAAATAGAATTTTATCCCTTGGGTCACCAAAACACAGCTTGCTGCTGTACTTTAACATTGGACACCAGAACAGAAAATATAAAACCAGACACTGCCACTGAACTATCCTGAAGTAGAAAGGTTTCCATGAGAGAGATTCTGTAATTCAAATTTCAATTCTGTAATTTCAAGATGTAAATAGGACAATAAAAATGCCTGCAGTGACACAAGGACATGACTGATTGAGAAAGTGGCTCACCTTCAGCTCGCATGAGGTGAAGGGATTAAAAGAGATTGAGAACACATTAAAAAGGCAAAGTACCTTAGTCCTGAAGAGTTTGTCTTCTCTTCCAAGTTTTAGCTGTTGGAAGAAAGACTAGTAACAACCCCAAACCACATCTGTCACGCTATATGATGAAGGTCTGGTGAGTCACACTGCCTTCCTCACACACTGAGAGGTTTTCATGGAACAATTCAAGCCATCCTTGACACTGCAGTAAGTCCAAAGGGATGGGAAAAGGAAATCATGGCCCCAAAGCAGACAGGCATGAACTGGTATCGTGAATTTTGCTCTCTCACTCCACCAAAGCAACCCCAGTCCCTGTGTTCACTGCACTGCACAGTGCTCCCACTGTCCAGCCTTGCAGGACATACTGCCTGCCTCCTCATGAACCACAAGGCAACACAAAACCAGCCACTGATTCTGATTTCAAAGCCATCAGCTATTTTCTCATGAGATGCACTAAATCTAGGCCCTCATTTCTATCTCTGCAATCCAGCATTTCTATATATCCCAAGCACATGACAATTCAGAGTGTCCCTGCCTGGCCCAAGAGCTCCAACTGTCAAATTCAGGGGAAAGCTGTCTACATCACTGCTGTGCACAGCTCCTCCTCTCTGCAGGCTACAGAAGGTGCCATTTCTAAAGGTCCTCTGATGGGCGAGTACTGCACATCCTGGAACCTGCCACAAAAAGCACTGCCGTGCGCCACCAAGTGGGTAGAGATGAAAAGCCTTCCGTTACAAACTGACTTTCACCTTGTTCCTACTCCAAGCATCCTGCAGGGGCTTTTCAGCTAAAAGTGGGGTTTCCGGTACTTTCAATAAACCAGCAGCCACAGCCCAGTGTTTTCAGCCTCTGAACATCAACCCGAGTGTCCCTGTTCAAACCACTGCCCTGTTAGATTAGCAGTTTTCAGAAAGGAGGGTAAAACATTGCAGTTTATTCTGTAACAATCTGTGATTTTAAGATGAGCTATAAGCCAGAAGGCAGGAGACATCAGCCCCAGCCAGCCCACGCGCATCTGGGTAAGCACACAGAAGGATTGGTTTCTCATACCCGCTTTCTCATGGTGGGTTCCTGGGGTTTCTCAAATTTCCTTTTCCTCCACAGATGTACTTCATCTGATTTTCTCCTCAGTATTGAGTCAACTGGAGCCTTTTTGGAATGTTCCTCCGATTTCCGCCTGGGAGTTTCTTCACAATCCCCTTTCCGTTTTGCAGCATCTGTCACTTCCTTGTTGTCTCTGTTAATTTTCTGCTCCTTCAGCAACGAGCCTGGGAGATTTGATGCGTATTTGAAGCCTGGTCCGCGCTTTTGCTTGTACGCCAAAGAGACACAAAACACAAACAAACTTTATATCTTACGCCTTTTTTTGGTCTTTATCTAAGCTGCCTCCAACATCAGGCTGAGCACTTTCTGAACAGACAAAATGACCAGAAAGGAGAGTAATTTTAGCCTTCATGAAATTATTTTCATACCTTCACACTTTAAAGTGTCTGTCTCAGTTTGCAATGAAATAAAGTTTCACTAATTACAAAAGACACTTCAGGTTTTTCACAATTGCTTCTGGATTTTGGTGGTTTTTTTAAGGAAGTATTTTCATCTTCAAAATGAACATGCAGCAGGGCACAGCACTCGCTGAAATACTCCCCAGGTTTTGGGTGAAGTATTGGGATACGGAACAAGAGTACAAAAAATATTAAAGAATAGAAAACCATCAGTTTAAAACCAAAAGATGGTATTGGACAAAATTAGATCTATGAGCCCATGCTGGTTTGGGCTGGGGTAGAGTGAATCTTCTTCCCTGCAGCCACTACAAGCTGTGTTTGGATTTGTGCTGGAAGCAACACTGTTAACACAGGGCTGGTTTAGTCTGTGCTGAGCAGTGCTTACACAGAGTCAAGGCCTTCTCTGCCTCTCACACCACCCCAACACCTGCCAGGAGGCTGGGGGCGGGGGGGAAGGAGGGCACAATAAGTTGGGAGGGGACACAGCCAGGGCAGCTGATCCCAACAATCCAAGGGATGTCCCACACCACACATCACGCTCAACATACAGAGCTGGGGGAAGGAGCAGGAATGGGGATGCTTGGAATGATGGTGTTTGTCTTCCCAAGCAACCGTTACGTGTGACGGAGCCCTGCTCTCCTGGGGATGGCTGAACACCTCACTGCCAATGGGAAGCAGTGAATGAATTCCTCGGTTTGTTTTGCTTGCACGCACGGCTTTTGCTTTGCTTATTAAACTGTTCCTATCTCAACCCACGAGTTTCCTCACTTTTACTCTTCCAATTCTCTTCCCCATCGCACCGGAGGCGAGTGAATGAGTGGCTGCATGAGGCTTAGTTACCGACTGGGGTTAAACCACAACAAAGCCAGAGGGAATACTTGAAATTACGTATCTCATTCCAGAACGACTTATTCCCATTAAACTCACTTTTCCAGTTTTCCCTGCATGGTTGCACTTTGGACACTCCCAGCAGTTCGGCAGCTCGTCGTTAACCACACCATCCGATTCCTTCACCTGGTAAGAGAGAGACACAACTCAATTCACAACTGTGCTGCAAAAAGCTGCAAAAGCCTACATGTAGGTCCTTCAGAGGCACTTTTACAGCTCAGCTTTCTCTGAGTCACTGTTGCTCTCCCAAAGGCTACAGGAAAGAAACTCAGATCACTGCAGGTGCTGCACCATCCTGATGGTGCAGAGCAAGCCCTGGGTCCTGCACCATTACCCTTTTGATGATGTCAACAGGAGAGGAAAGCACATTGGCCAAACTGGTATTTGACACAGGGTTCAGGTCTGGGCTGTTTGTGACAATCCCAACTAGTATAGGACACATTCTGCTCTTGGAAAAACACAAACCAAAAAAACATCCCAGCAACGCAAACTTAAACCCAAACTCCCATCACACCATCTCCAAATATCCTCCCACACCACTTATTTGAAAAGCTCAGTTCCGTCCTCCCCCTGGAGTGAGGCACAGTCCAATCTTTTAATAGGAAAGGATTTTTCCCATACCCACATTCTCACATGCATTAATACTGTTTGGCATTTTTAGAAGCAAAGCACCCTGCACTGTAATCAAGTGTTCCTTAAAATACTTTCCTTTATGGAGCAGAACTAGCAGTACCATGCCTCCAGCCCATGTGCCAATGGAAATGATGGCTGCCAAGGCAGCGAGAGAACAGGCACTTTTATTCACAAGACTGGACACACGAAGGCATTTTTAAAGTTTCTCACACCCACAGTCACCCAGTGAGTGTAAGGAAGAGAAATGCTTACGACTTCACTGTCCCTGAGAGATTGACATTCTGCTTTTTCAAAGAGCAGACACACATGCAGTGCTGGGACCCTACAATAGGAGCACAGTCCTGCCCTACGCAGCTGAAAAGCTGCTGGTTTCTAGATTTCCATGTAGGAGTCAGTATTAATTTCCAAACAGGAGATGCATGTTTCTGAAAAGACATTTCTGTGAATGAAACTGAGGATGAAAAGTAGGTAAAAACACCCTTCACACACACACACACACACACTCAGTGATGGCACAGTGACTTCTAAGGGTTTAGTTATACACTCAGAAAAAGGCCTTGGGGGAAAGAAAAAAAAGACAGATGAATTTATTACTATTGTAGGCAACAAAAACACGCTACTGTCAAGACAAATAGCTGGGCCCTGGCATCAGCAGAACAGTAGCAGGAGATTGCTGCCAGAACAGGCAGGGGCAGAGATCTGCAGACTTTTCATGTTTCTGAAACATCTCCTCCTCCCATCTCAGTGAAAATGCATCGGCTGGGCAGGATCAAGCCCTAGGTTTTAGGGGAGCTGCTTCCTCCAGTCCCTGAGCCAGACAGCAGCCATTCGAGTTTCACCATCCAGCAAGAGCGATGACACGTCAGCCTCTCTCGGCAAGTCTTTGGGAGTTAATAAATGAGTAAACCAAGTAGGCAGAATTTAAATACTGGTTTTATCACAACTCTGTGCCTTTGAACCTTCTTTCCCATGGTAGGTGCAAGATACTCCAGGAGTTGTTGTATACATCTCTGCCTCAGGGGAACAATTCCTGGCCCAGGCCCAAGTTGTGAACAAGTTATTTCCCGCACTGAATATAGAACAAATGTTACTAAAGGGAAAGCACTGCAGCTCTGTCCCTTCTGTGAAGTTTAAGGAACTGAACAGATGTGAAGAACTGTAAGCAAACTAATTAGACACACACAAACTTGCCACTGAATCTGTCCTGAGCCTTTCAGGCTGGGTGGGAGCCAGTTCTGAGCATTTGCTACAAACAGCAGGTGAGTGTCAGAGCCACAGCATCGGCATCTCCAGAAATGTACCTGCAGCACGAGGTCAGCAGTTCAGAAAGTCTAAACATGAGACAACACTACTGCGCAGTTGTCTTGTTAAGGAACATCGGACATCGCTAAGCGACAGCCATGAATTCTGGCAGCACCAAGACTGAAAACACAAGGTAGTGAAACACACCCGGGCTGAAGGCACAGACAGCTGTGCAGTGGTGCTGGAAAAGGCCTTTTTCTGCTGGTCTGACAAGGCACCTGAATATTCACCTTTTTCATCCCTATCGCTACATCCACCTAAGATGAACAGGCTCCTACTGGGGAAAATTAATCCCTTCTCCTTAAAGAAACAGCATCAGACGTTGCACTCACTCACTCACACACACTAACCAGCATTACTAGCTTGACATGGAGCAAGAGAAATCCATCAATACTGGTTCAACTCAAACGCTCGGTAACAACGAAAGGCAATATTCCTACAGAATTCTCACCAGCTCCCTCTGGAAACAACGCTGTGCTTGCGGAATGCTTGCCAAGATCGTTTTCATAAACTCTTCAGCAAAATGAGCATTTGTGCTGGGTATTGTGTTTTCAAGGAAAGCAGCACATCAGAAACCTCCTGTGACACTTCCCAGTACATGGAACATCCTGGCTGTCCTTAGGACAGTGCCAGCACAAGCACCTAACGTGCTCCGTTACCTGAGGCTCCCCCAGCAAGAGGCACTCACAGAAGCCTCTCAAGGCCGAGAGCGGCAGAGTAGAGACATACCTGAGCTGCCCTCCATCTCCTCAAAGAGGTCATCCCCTGATACTGATTTCACAGAGAAAACCCACCACCAACACGTACAGTCAAATGAGGAAGCTGGAAGAGGATGGACTTCAAACCAGGAACAACCTACCCTGGCATACAAATTGCCCAGTGCATGTGCCAAACTAGTCCACAAGCTTTGGAGATGCATCTTGGAGGGAGTAAACTCCACATGGAAATAAGCCAGGAAAGGACACTCCTCCCTTCGCTGATCCAGTTTATTCCAGTCTCCTCCAAAGGTCCATTTGCCAGACATTTAACTGGAGATGACTGACAGTTCACTACTGCCTGTTTACCATGGAGCAGAGGAAAGGATGTTCTCTTGGTGGACAGTCAGAGCAGCTGCCCTGGGGCTGTGTCTGCATTCAAAGGTGCTTCCCACTAGACTATTTATGGGCTCCATCTTCCAAACGTAAGCCCATGTCAAGGGCTTGAGCAACATGCAAACATGGCAACAGATTTGTCTGGCAGAAAATCATGGAACCTGGGAATAAAGAGCAAGGAGGGATCCAAGGAAGAGGCTCCATTTCCTTTTGCTGTTCTCCTGTGCGTGGTCTCATCTCACCTTCCAAGACTACTCTGGAACCCTACCAGTGCCCTGTTGTCTCAGTAAGTGAACAGTACCGGTCACCCCACCAGTGCAGCTTGACAGAAACACTGAGAAATTAAAATACAAGACACACAAGGCAGGCTGTAAATCTCTCCACTAACACCCAAAGCAACACTGTTCCTAGTTACCAAAACAGCACTAGAACACCACACACACGAAAGAACAAAGACCATTTGCTCGTTTCTCAGATCTGACCCACATCCTGTGCAACCAGTCCCAAACATGGTATGGGGAGAGGAGACCATGCTCGAAATGCCACTAGACAACAATCGTACCCTGTGGACTGGGCCACGAAGTGTCACTGACACTGCGAAGCGAGAGATGGGGGAGCGCAGGGCATTTTCAGCAAGGACCAGAATAGCAGAGCAGCAGCTACAAGCCAAAACTGAGGTACCTCTGAAAACAAGCAGCTCCTTCCCTTGCTTCATCAGCCCCTGAAGCCTTGTTTTAAGCAGAGCCAAGCAAGCCAAGCTCACTTTCAGAGCCCATCTGTGGCCTGAGCTGTGAGCACCAATTTCATGAATCAGGGAGACAGTCCCGGCTCTGGTGTGCCAGCCACCAGCTTTCTGCTCTAATAAACGGCAGGCACGGAGCTCAGTGCAATGCTGGGTGCAGCACAAGGAAAACAAAAGGCCAGGAGAGCATCACCCTAGGCCTGCACAAGGAATGTACCTCTCCTCCCAGAGACCCCAGAAGGGCCAAAAGCTGCCTTCTGGGGCATGGTGTTTCAGAATACATTTGCTTCGGCAAATCACTTTAACCATAAACAAATCAGCAACAGGAAGTGGCGGATCAGCTGAAACAAACCAGCTCTGGAGAAAGGAGGCTCTTAATGCTCACACACAAAATATGCCCAAAACAACACTTTTGTTCCCAGCAAAGAGTACAGCTGCTCACAGGACTCAAGTCAGCCAAGGGTGAGCACTCGTGCAGCCTGGAACTCAGTTCGTTCTCCAGAGCTGCAGTCTTCCTGCTGCAACATTTGCTCCTAACATCTTTCAAGCCAGCTGCCACTGAAAGGCACATCTGTGCCTGGACAAACGTGAGCAGCAAACAACTCGTTTGTACTTTGTGGAACTTGGGAAGGAGCTACCAATCCTGGGATTGTGACTAACTCATCCAAAAGTACAGGCACAGTTCTCTGTCCTCTTGAGCTTCTTGTCCCAACTGAAACTCCCCACTTCCTTAAAAAGGAGAAGAAAGAAACAAAAACAAAACAAGAAACACCTCACAAGACATTTGCATGCACACACAATTCTGGAGGCTGTCCAAAGCAAGTCTCTGCTCACAGGGGATGCTGTTACATCAAAGGGTCCTCCCCTGCCAGGGCCGTGTGTACCACAGCTCTCACCCTGCTCCTCACACCAACTCTTGGCTCACTTAGGTCTTCCAAAGGTGACAATGCAAAAGCTTTCTTGTTTCTCTGCCCTACTTTTACATTAAGGTGATAACTAATCCAGTTTTTGTTTCCAACATGTATCATATCCTTGTACCCACCTTAAGGCATCCTGGGTGTATGATTTCATTACAAATGGAGCATTCCATTAGCATGAGATTAAACTTGCTCTCCTCCTCTTCCACAGTGTCCTCTTTCCCAGCTTCTCCACACACCAGACACACAGCAGTATGAGGCAACACCGGCTGTTTACACATATCAGAAAGAAGTCTTGGTCAGGACATGGAAGACATATGGAAACAGAAGAACTCAGTGAGCGTTTACAGCATCCTCATTTCAAAGAGGAGATAAATGGGGATTGATCGTGCAAACTGCTGAAAGTTCCAGCCCAGCAGAGCAACAGAGGCAAGAAAAACTGGTAACAATCAGGGCTGAGTACCCAGACCAAGCATCACAGGACATGTTTCATGGCATAAAGTACCCTTTCTGTAGCAACACAGATTCATGGGGCATCCCAGGGATGGATGAAAAGGTGTTTTTGTGGGTCCCTTGAATCTGTGAGCTGACACAGACATTGTCATGCAAGTCACTTCACCAGCGTACAATGGGAGGGAAAAGAAGCAACCCAAAACATCACTGTTCACATCCATTAAGCTTCACAATCTGACTTGCAGTTTAGCAGCTCCCCTATTTTACAAGCAGGGCAGACAGATGTTATGGGACCTGATCCAGGTCTCACAGCAAACCCACAACAAAACCATGAACATACCTTTTCCTGACTGATAACCTATTAACTAGGGCCCTGCTCCCAAACTGAGCCTTGCAAAAAGCCCTGCACAGACACTTTATAAGAGAACTCCTCTCCTGCAAGTGTCACAAGCCAGAAGCACACTGTTCTTTCCTGTCTTTTGCTGAGGCAGAAAGGGAACTGCAGCATCTTACACATCTGTCACCTGTGTCAAAGTACTGAATGCCAGTCTAATTAAAAAGCCACCTTTGTGCTAATGAGGAACAAACTTCTGGTTTGCGGCAATAAAATATAAGCCTCGTTAGAAGAAAGAAAAGGAAGATTCTTACAAGAACTGGCTGTAATGTGAAATGCAATCGATTAGGTTGCAAGTCTTTAACTATTAAGCAGCCAGAGGGAAAAGATATGGACATTCACAAGGATCTCTTGTAGACAAAGCAAATAAAATCCATGATCAGATATTTGCACACCAATAGCGCACCCTTTGGCAAGTTTTAGATAGGGAAAAACCTGGCTACAGTAGGCCATTAGAGTACAGTGTGCTGCCCCACACAGCAACGTCTGACACACCAGCTACAGCATCACCGTCCTGCTTTCTCATGTCAGTACTTACCCACGCTCCATTTTAAAAGCATTTTGCAAATGCTGTTTAATTCCTACCCTTCCTCCAAGCACAGAATAGGAATCCCCAGGATCCCATTCCATCAGCAGGTAAAGCACAGAAAAGTCAAGTTGGCCAGAGCAGTAAGAGCTCTGTCCACTTGTTTTGTCTCATCTCCCACACAAAAAGTATTTATAACCACACACAAAAGAACAAACATCCCAGGAGCAGTACAATTTTTCTTGCTGGGAGCAAGGACGTCTACAGAATCTCCTCTGTGCCCCAACCAGCCCTGTCCCATTGATGGCTAAACAGCAGCCACACTGTCACAACTTGTCCTCCTGACAGAGTCCCACACTTCCCTCAGACCTATTCAATGCAGCAGAAAGTGTCCCAGGCACTCCTGTTTCCTTTCTTGATTGAACTAGTGATGCAGAGGCGTTTCCTGTTCTCTGAATGGCAGTACAGGCTCTCTTAAGGCTTCTGCGTTTAATGGAAGTCTGTATTTAGCTAATATTGTCGATGTTATTAACCAAAGGAACCCACAATCCCAGAACCATAGGGATCATTACTTCCACAGAGCCTTGCTTTGGTGTTTTTGGCTTTTTTTTTTCTTTGGCTGGATAGGTACCAGGTACCCCAACATATTGCTACTACAACTCTTAGAGAACATAATAAACATCAGTAAAGACAATAGGATTGCTTAAATAAATCAAAAACATCCTCAAAAATTGTAACAATTCAACTTGTTAATTTTCATGCTTCTGCTGCTGTAAGAAAATCTGCAATACTCTTCCTGCTATTTACACCACGGGAATCTATTGGGGCAGAGATATCTTCCTCAGCACACACAGGGGTGGGACAAGGAATCAAAGTACCCCAGCTGCCAAGCCCTGTCCTCCAACCAGAGCTTCTGGAAATAAAACTGCAAATATGAAGAAGAAAAATACTTCTCCCTTAGAAGAGAGGGGATGAGAGGATGACTACACTCAGCCAGAAGAGAACCCAGCTCATCTCCAAAAGGCTCAGCCTGTGTATCAAGAGTCAAACAGCTTAGTATCAAAGTTTCCTTCATCAGTCAGGACAAGAAAGCACGCTGCAGCCCTAATTTAATCCTTCCTCTAAAAAAGCAGCACGATTTCACTACTTCTTCCCCTTGGAGAATAATAAATTCTTCATCCATGCTGTTCAATTCATGCCACACTCCAGGAAATGAAGTGTTCAAAGAAAAGACACTTGAGCTGCAAAAGCACTCTGTGGAAAGGTAGACATTCTATGTGCTTTACTGAAAGATCCAGCAGAGCTGAATCCAATCCGCTATGTCAAGAACAGTGCACGGTTTAGAACAGGACATGGAGTGAGCTACCAGGAGCAGCTACTGGAAACCTGAAGTGCTTATTAGGTTTTTATCAGTGTCAGACTGAGCCATTTAATGCCTTCACTTCAGTTTCCTCATCAGAATTAACAAAAAAAAATCCAAACTAAAATGAAAGGAACTGTAACAAGAGACAGAGACATCAGTATAGATGGGGTGATACTTCAGATATGAATAAACAACGTTCCTGTCCTTAAAAAAAACAAAACAAAAAACCCCAAACCCAACAGAAACCCAAACCCTTACCAACAGCACTAAACAAGACCTTCCAAAACACTAAAAGAAAAGCTACAGCTAATCTTTACCCTTGAAAGGGTGGACATGAGACCTGAGGAGAAAGCTCCATGACAGTCAGTATGAAAGCAACAGATTCAAAAGGTACTTGGACAACTTAATGGAAGATTAATCTGTCAATATTTGTTAAATACAAAGCTGTCATTTATGACTCAAGCAGCTTCTAGGCAGTATATCACAGAAGCCCAGGCAACTGTCTGCCCAACTGCTTTCCCTGCCCTGATGCTCACTCCCCAACAGCCATTTCCAGTCCCTGGGAAAGACAAGACCCTGGCCTGAAGGCTCTTTGGCTCATTTGGATTGGATCCCTCCTATATGCCTAGGTAATAGCAAACAAACTGAAACTCAGATCTTGAGTAGACTGGGGCTGGGGTCACCAATGACACAACTCTTGGAGAACGTCAGTCAAAGATTCCTCCATATCTTAAGCTGGTTAAGTAGTTAAGATGATAAATACAGTGGCAAGGCAACTTTTCTCAGGAAATTCAGAGATCCAAACTAAATAGGCCTCTTCTCCCTTTGAATCAGAACTTCCCTGTCTTTCCATTACCCGCCACATCTCAGAATTTCAGAGTGATTTTAGTGCCGATTTCTGGTGTAATGGTAATCTCCCCATCTACCTTCTATATTACTGAGAATGTAAAGCCATGCTATTAAGTTTTAGGAGTATTCTGGTTTATAATTTGTGGGGGGATAAAAGGTGATGGTAGGAAGAGGTCTGAGGAGGGCAGGGATTATACTGTTCTGCCTGATGTACTTTAGAGACTACTCAAAGCAGTTGCTCAGCTCACACCCTGCCACCAGGAGACCCAGAGAGATGCAAGAAATCTCCAAAGGAGCTGCAGCAACAGGCACACTTACTGCGATACACTGCCTCATGATGCAGGACTGTTTCATCCTGCCGGGTCCCCCGAATTTCTTCATGTCCTTGCAGAAGTGACACTCGCCACACTCTGTCCGCAGACACGCCTCGCACTTGCGGCATCGCGTCCTCCTCCGGCGAGCTCCCGCAGTTGTCCGATTAGCTGCGAGCTTTACCGCAGAAGCAGTGCCCAGCTTCCCTTTGGGCCGTCCGACTGCCCTGTTCTGGAAGAGCCAGACACACAAGGTTAGTTGCACATCCCACACACTACACTACAGAACTTCCTTGGACAGGACTTGTAGCCCTCTTGGATGTAAAACTGACAGATGTGTCAGAATTATGCACAGATGGAATACTCAGCAGATGCAGAAAATCACTCTTAGAGCTAAAGGAGTTCCATTACCTTTTGAGGAAAATATGCTCACAAAGACAAAGAAACCAAGGCATAAAGGAGAGATCCCAAGCCTAGAGCAACCCTACTTCAAAAGAAGGCACAGAGAATCAATTTATGCACAGCTCAATGCAGGACCAAGTCCCAAGCGATGGGTTTGGCTTAGGTCAGGATACAATCTGCACCACCACCAGGCTCCAGGCTAGGGAGCTCCTAGGACTGTGCTCAGGTTAAGCCAGGACTACTTTCTTCCGTTGGAAGCGGAAGAATCCAAGGAGGCAGCAAAACCAATTTTCAGGTTAGGTACAGTAGAGAAATATTCAGCAGCAACAGCTCAAACTACTCCCCCAAAAAACCCAGGAGAGCATAAACTACTGCCTAGTGGTAAAGTAGGAAATAAAACACAAACACTACAAACCCCTTCCAGAGCAGCTCCCCTCATATCCAATACTAGCAAGTGCTCAAAATAGAACACTAACTGATGCTGTGCAAAGGCTAAAAAGGGCATCTCAGGTCTAGATTTCAATGACCTTTACAGCAGAAGCTAAAGGAGCATGAAAAGATTTTAAATGATTAGGTTAACTGCAACATATTCACTCTGGATATCTAAATTGCATGTTCTTATCAGAAACTCCTTGCTAAACACAAGGACTTACAGTTCAATCCAAACATCACTAAATACCATGTAATTGTATGAGGTTAATTACACAAGAATTGGCTTGGTTCATTCTAACCACTGACCACTCTCCCCACAAAGATGATAATAATAGCGCTGCAAAGCTCATCTGGTTTAGCACTTATGCCATTTTTCCAGTTTCTGCACATCTCCACATATGACCCACAGAGCACCCAGTTTCACTTTCTGTTCCTGTTGAATTCTGGGAAATCACCAGGGCAAGGAGAGGTTGGCTATGGAAAGCCAGGCACAATTTCCACTGCAGGTTTTCAAAGAAAGGGGATGGAAACATTCTACTTGGTATTAGAAAAGCTTCCCAAAGCGTCCTACTACACAACCGTGAAGAAAAGCCTCACTGCCAAGTATCTGATCTACCTCCCAGCTGACTTCGCGAAGTTCCAATGACTCTTAAGATGCAGAAGAGTGATGATATTTCAGCAGTATCCATCCCAGGACACTCAGTGCTGGGAAAGCAGAGAAGCCAGGAGCCAGACCTCTGACTTTTCTCTCCCACAGACCTACTATCATACCTGAGGTGGGAGAAAACATCGCTTAGTGGATGACATATCACAAATTTCAGCAGGTTTTTGTTTTGCTGGCACGCTGAATGGCTCCGTGCTGTGTGAGCAGACAAATGTTGCTTCCTTCCCATCAGCAACCACACCAGACACCTGGATTTCAGATCAATTTCAGACACTCTGAAGAATAAATATTTACCATTTAGACCAAGTTTTCAGCCTCACAAGGATAAAGTCAGCTCTGCCAGGACTGGCTTAGATGAAACCTAGATAAGAGATAACTTCCTTCACTCCTCCGTTCTCTCTGTTAGAGTCTGTTCCCACCAGCAAGGGAAGCGAGAGACACGAGACAAAGCCTGGATATCTGTGGGAACAAGTTAAACTGAATATATAAAACAACCCGGGCAGCTCCCCTCTGACAACAGCACATGGGAGACACTGTATGAGCATCTAACTCCTTCCCACTAGGTTTGAATAAGATTAAAGTTTTTTAACAAGGCAAACAACACCATTAGAACGGTCTTTTAAAAACACAATGTCTTTCAAAGAAAAATCAAACTCGGTACTTTTCCAGCTGAAAGGCAACTCCTGATTCTGCCACAGAAACATGAGCCAAGTCCTAATTCTGAGAACAGCATCTTAATCGCCAGGACACTGTACAGACACAGCCGGTAAAAAGGCATCGCTTCAACACAGAACCTGAGAATCCTAAAAAGAAAAAGGCAGGAAGGTGAAGGTTCAAAGTCAAGTCTGAAGCCAGATGACACCATGCAACTCAGATTTCCTTACAAATCACCACTGCACAGCAGATGGCACGGATGCAAACCTCTGATCTCACCATATGTATCATTTCTTACCTACCCAGACCTGATACACTGCTCGTTAGGAAAACCAAGGAACCATACTAGCTGGGTTTGCACTGATTTACCAACCGACCAATCCTCAATCCAAGCCACGTTTTCACTCCAGGATGTCGCAGCCATAAAGGCTAGAGAGGCCTTGCAGGAATTCCCACTAGTATCTAGTTTCAAGGGGCTCCAAAGTGGTCGCTTAAAAACGTCCACAGAATAAAATCTGGCCTGTGGGTTTCTATCCCAGAAAGGGGCTGGGATTCAAGGGGGTAGAAGGAGCCTCCAGCATCACTTGGGGTTTATTTAGCACATGGCAGCCAGCCATAAATTCCAGGTCGATGTTAGCGAAGAGATGCTGCAGGATTTCTAGCTCAGACTGCAGTTTTACATTGTACCAGCCCTGGTAGCAAAACTAAGTAAAGATTTCCTTCCCAGCTTGTTTTCCCATCTCTGGGCATAAGTTCACCACCCTCCTTACACAACTCTGCAGAGCTGTCTTGTGAATAATGGGCAAGTGGTAGGGGAAGCCAGGATTCCTTAACCCAGGTTTACCACAGTGGCCAGCAAACTCCAGCACTGTGGCCTCAAGCACAGACTGAGTGCCATGCTAAGCCCTAAACTGGGTTCTGGATAGATGCTGTCTCCCACCTGTGTAGCAGATCCTACATCCCTTTCCCAAGAAGGAAGAGTTGAGACTCTCAAACACGACCTGCTGACTCTGCAGTCCCCAGGAGCCACCTCTGAGAACTGTCAAGAAAATAAAGATCATAACAAATGTGAAAAGATTTTTTTTCTTACAACAGATCTTCCTTAATTCTTAAAACAACAGAGTTGAGACAAAGCCTGCCCAAAATAATACCACAATCAATCCCCTAATGTTCTCCAACACCTCCACAGAAACTGTGTCAAAGCAAGAATCTTCAAAAGCATGGTAGGAGGATGCTGAAGTGATGACAACAACTACTCTCCCAAGCTCCTAACAAAGGCTGTACAAGGAGCTGCTGAAATATATTAGGATTAATGTATTGAATACCTACCTATTATACTGAAACCTAGAAAGCGTGTGGATTTGCATTTGCACTCTAAAACAAGACACATTAACAGGACACCCTGCTAGGGCTTTTTTTGTCCCTCCCCAGATTTCTGTGATGGAACACACACAGGATACAAAGGTGACTTGCTCCTGCCCCAGAATCAGACACACCTGACCGCTACAGCAGCCGGTACTGGTAGCAAGCTCTGGCCATCAAACAGAATGCACTTATTAACTGCAAGGCCATTTACAAACCATGAATTTGGGATTACTCTTCCACCCCACGGTGGTTAAACACACCCCCCCCTCAAACAGGAAAGGGGGCAAATCAGCAAACTGATTTTCAGAAGTGCTGAGCTCCTCCAAACCCCACCGAATCCAATACTGCTTCAGGTGGATGACAATTATGGGGCTGGGCGGGGAGGTTATCAGCAGTTCAAGACTCTCAAGAGGGCTGTGTAGTTCTGGGATTAAGCCAGGTACCACACTTCAAACTCTATACAAACTCCTAGGAAAACGCTACTTGGAAGAGACCACTCGGAGCATTAGTTTTTCTTGGCTATGGGCAAACATCTGGCTGCTGGGAAGTTTCACTGCCTGCTTACAGGCACCTTAACACCCTTTTGCCATGTCCCTTCCCTGCCCAGCAGTCACCTAAAAGCCACCCACCACCACTGCAGTTCTGAGTGTCAGCTCAGGGCTGAGACTGGGAGTCACAAGCAGCAGAGGCACCAAGAGCCTCTGCCCTGAGCACAACGCTTCCTACAGCAGAATCACAACAGCAGACTTCTAACCTTCACAGTTGCAAAGACTATCTAAAAAGACCTGGTGAAGAAAACAAGTTCATCAAGCTTTGAAGACAACACTGTTAAACACATCATTAAGTAGGTGCTGATGTTCTCCAATTGCCATCTCAACACCACCAGGGCTCTGTTGGAGTTACCACCAGCCAGCTTCACATCCAAACTCCTTTACTCTGGAGAGAAGACCAGCTGATGCTGTGAGACAGTCCAGAAGGAAGAAGGTCCTGGTCCCAAAAGCGAGGCTGACAAAGCCTGCAGCCTAGAACCGGCTCTTCTGCAAGTGGCCTCCACCTGGGCACTGGTCTTATTCCATCACTTAGCTTCAGCAACCTGCTGGAATTGCTGCCAGTGGCACCGTACTGTTATTTCAGACTCAACGTCTCTGGAAAAAATCCAGGACATGCACAGTGTCCTTCTGAAGGGCTTATCACACGGGCTGCTCAGTGAGACCCTGAAGCACTACACTCCCTAACCAAGTGCAATCTGAACAGCTTCTGTACCCACTGCATAAATCTCTCCAAGACATCTTACATGCGTAGTGTCAACTGCTTCCGGGTGCTGTGCCACATAAATAGATTCCTTGCATCTGCAGGACAGGACTGAATTCCTTCTGTAACACATGGACAGATTCTGATTTGCTGTAGTTTGGCCAAGTACACGCAAACATCTCAGCACCAAAAGACAAGGACTCAGGACCTTCTGCGTGCCAGTCATGCACTTAGAACTTTCTATGGCACTGCATCCCAATATAATTGTTTTAACAGAATTAGAATAGACGAATTTAATTACCAGTTGTTTCTTTACAACACCTGATAATAAGAAAAAGCCTCTTCCCACAGCTCCAGAGGTGCACAGATGCTGAAGTGCGTTTTACAATTCAAACAGAGTGGAATCTTGGAGGACCAAGCTCCCTGCTTGCTGCCCAGGGCCAGCAAGCAGCACCATACTCTACTGCTCCAGGGACACATCCCTCTCCTACATGCCCAGGCAAGCGATTTTGGCCTTCCTGTTAGCAAAACCAGTCAAATTAACAATTGCCAGCAGTGGTGGTGACCCGCACCATACCAATGCACTGGGTTGAGATTCACCAAAGTCATTTTACCAGAGGGCTCCAAAACAGACAAATTCCACATTAACTCCGAAATACAGGGACTTGCATTAAACTCCCTGGCAGCCTCTTAAACACATACTGTCTTGCACTAGATAATCACAACCAAGTCAAGAGTTGGTCAGCGTTAAACCTTTACATCTCTTCAGCAATTAAGAGAAACCTTTGTCAAGTAAGAGCTTTGAGGAACAAGGAAGAAGGGATAGGATGGTGCGATTGCAGGAATACAGCAGGGATGAGGAAGAAGCAAAGATCAGCAAAAACCACACTGATGCCAGTAACATCCTCAAGAGCTGTATTAACTGAAGAGCAGAAGCCAACACCACAGATCTGACACGTCTCACTAAAGGGTATCTGCCCAAAAGTCTCCACGTACGAA
Organism: Dromococcyx pavoninus; assembly: GCA_033558185.1. Taxonomy (NCBI): domain Eukaryota; kingdom Metazoa; phylum Chordata; class Aves; order Cuculiformes; family Neomorphidae; genus Dromococcyx; species Dromococcyx pavoninus. Next base: position 169,928 of record JAUMJL010001209.1, on the reverse strand, counting down.
CACTGGGAGAGCTGTGATGGTCTACAAGAGTCACATCACCCCTCACTGGCATATGCTTCTGCTGAGGTGGAGGTGTCCTGCAAGACAAGTCCAAGGGCACCCATTAAGCAAGGAGCATCAGAGGCAAAGGGAAGGCAGTGGAACTTTTTCAAGCCCAGCCACTCCTAAACAGGATTAAACTTCTCCAGATGTTCATGGTTATCATCTTCTCCAATTCCTGCCTACAAACTTTCTCATCCTCTCCTGCAACAAGCGATGTAGTTCCTAGTGACCCCTGTAAGGTGACTACACAGAGCTCCACTACGGAATCTACAGATTGATTTCCCACAAGTAAACAGAAAAGTTTATACCTTGTGAGTTCATCTGGGCATTAGTGACACTCCAGCAGCTTTCCTGCCAGCATAGCTATATTGTTTAGGGTGTGATAAACAGGCATGTCAGTGCCAATGCAAGTGCCTCCATTTATTTTCCTGTGGTGGTAAGGAGGCAGAAATTAGGTCTGGAGGGTGGAATAAAATATGTTGACAAAAACATGCTTTTGTAGTTAAGCTGCATTCAAAGTAGGAGCTCTTAAAAAGAGTAAGTTACACAGACTTGAGGCACCTTGTGCAAACGTGGCTTCTCTTCTTGCCTCTGCTTCAGGACAAATCACGTTACCCCACCCAGCAGCGTTTTTCTCAGCCTATTTACACACACTGAAGTGAGGCATCACAGCCAGAAATTGAATTTCTTCCTATCCTGAGGGACCCAGCAAGGCTGTGGCTGCAGCAGGGTGCTACCCTGCCCACAGGCAGCACCAGGCAGGACACACATGCTCCCAAAGCCCCACTGCTGCTGGCAACTGCCCAGTAAATCCCACCCACTCTTATGCTGGGAAACCTGATGGTCTTCTTGCCCTCCTAGTTCAGACATGGACTGGCCAAAGTGGAAAGGCTGAAGGTGGAAGTCAGAAGAAAGTCTGAGTGACAAAACCTGCAGCTCCTACCCAGGCACTGAAGCTGTTGTTCAACTACACCTGTAGAGTCAAAGCCTTTTACCCAATACACACCACGGATTATGGCCACAGAAAAGCTACGCGATACTGATTTGGCACATCCCACGTAGAAAAATACAGCACGGACGCGTGTTAACTTGGGCTTGTATGAAAACACAATTGGGTCCACACGAGGGTTTTTACTACCCAAACAGTTTTGAACAAAAAGAAAAACACACACCCATGTCTTAACCACACAAGTCATAGCACTGCTATTCAGGATCACACCAAGCCTTCTAATAAATCCCACAAAAAGCATCTCCATTTTTTTGCATTCATTTTTGTTCTAAACTAGTAAGATATAAAAATGCTGTTGAGCTCCAGGTTTTAAAAGAGCTGAAGAATCCCAGAACATAACCAAGTTTCTAAATACGTTCAGCAAGAACGAGCACCTCCAGTAGCGCTTTCACACAATGCAGCTCCCCTAACCATTTTTTCTATAAAAGCCTCCAGTAATCACACCAAAACAGAGCAGCAAATGGCAAAGTGTGGGACAAAGTTTAAGAGAAGAAAGGGGGCTGGGACATTTTAAGTTCTGGAGCTGAGCAGTATACGGAACAGCAGCACAGACCTGCATTTTCAAAGGAAAGCTTCACAAAGTTACTCATCCAAGATCCAGCAGAGGTCCTTGGGGTGACACCACCACAAACACCTCTCCCAAGGTTTCCACACCAGATTTGCCATCCCTGGGGAGCACCCAAGCACCACCACCATCACCATCACCACTGCCAGTCCAAACTCTTTCATCTCTGCTTTCTTAGTGCAATTATAAAGCAAAACACAGTAGAGTTATTAGAAATGAGATGGGTTTGAGTACTCAATATCCAGCCTATGTACAAATTGTCTCTAAAAGCAAACTATTACACTATTTTAAAGAGCAAAACACCTTAAGTTACGAACAAAACTATCAAGTTTATATTCAAATTGCGCACACATGTTTAAGTTCTATTCCTGATACATTCTTAATTGCTTAGGCAGTGTTTAGAGAATAAAATACTGTTTAGAGAATAATAATCTAGAACACATGTTCCAGATTATTTTTCACAGATTTTCATAAATTTATAAAGTTTATTCCCCTTCCCCCACAGGGGAAAAAAACCCAAACAAAACAACAACCTTCGGAGAATAAACCCTGGAAGTATTACTGAAAGTTCTCTTTCCGTGTCAGCACACATCCTTCTCTTTATCCCACATTCCCATGGCCCTGGGAACGGAAAGGGGTGGTTGCCCATGGATCAAACTGGACGAGGCATCCAGGCTCAGCATCAGGGCCTCCCCGAGTCCTGCAGCCCCTCGGTTGCAGGACTGGGGTGGGATTGGGGGGGGAAACAGTGGTTCTAGGAAAGATGGGATCGCGGGGTGGGGGAGAACAATGGCACGGGGGGGGGGCCGGAGGAGCCGAACGCGAGTCGCCCGGAGGGGCCAAGCCCCCCCGTGTTCCCCCGGAGGTTTCACAGCTGTGGTGCCCCCAGAGGTACCGAGCCCCAGAGGTACCCATCCCCTCCGGAGGTGCCATACCCGAGCCGCCCGGGGCGGCCGAGCTGTGATGTCCCTCACAGGGTCCGAGCCCCCAGGGCTGCGATGCCCCTGGAGAAACAGAGCCACCCGTGCCCCTGGAGGCGCTTGTGCCCCCCGGAAGGTCTGAGCTGTGGTGTCCCCGAAGGGACCCCCAGAGGTGCCGAGCCCCAAAGGAGCCGAGCTCCCCCGTGCCCCCGAAGCAGTCGAACTCGAGTCCCCGGAGCCGCGGTGCCCCCGGAGGGGCCGAGACTCTGTGCTTCCCCCCCCCCCCCCCCCCCCCCCCCGCAGAGAGGCCGAGCCCCAGAGATGTCGAGCTGCCCGTGCCCCCGGAGGGACTGAGCTACGGTGTCCCTCGGAGGGGCCGAGCCCCCGGAGCTGCGGTGCCCCCAGAGGTGCCGAGCCCCTCGTGTTCCCCCCCAGAGGCGCCGAGCCCTCCGCTCTCTCCCGGAGGACCGAGCCGCGGTGCCAGGCCGAGCGCCCCGTGCCGGTCCTCGCTTCCCCGGACCCGCCCGCAGCCGCGGGGCCGCTCCCCGCGCCCACATTGTTCCCCGTCCCCGCGGCCCGGCCTCCTCCTCGCCCCCTCCCTCCCTCCCTTCCTGCCGCAAACTTCTCCGCCCGCCCCGGACCTGCTCGGGCTGCTCCGGCCCCGGCTCGGGCCGCGGCCCCGGCTCGGGCTCCGACTCGAAGTCCTCCTCGTCGGCGCTGGCGGCCGCGGCCATGGCTCATGGTGGGCCCGGGCGGAGCCGCGCTGACATGGCCGGAGCGGCGCTGCCGGCGGAGCCCCGCGCCCCGCGCACACACACACACATGCGGCGGCGGGCGGAGCAGCAGCGAGAGGAGAAGGAGGAGGAGGAAGGGGGGCCGTGCATATTCACGCCAGGCAGCCAGGAAGGGGCTGGCCCTGCCGGCGTAGCCAATCGCGGCTCGCGCGCACAAAGCCGGCCTGGGGGGACAGCGCGGGGCCCGCAGGGGGGCGGGGGGGAGTGGGTTTAACGCCCCGCTGGCAATTAGCCCCCTGCTGGTAATTAGCGCCCCCACCCCCAGCCTTGGGTGCCCGGCGGCTGCCGGGCCCTGGCCTGGGTGTGCCGGGAGGGGAGGGATGCGCGGCCGCCCGCGGGGCGCGCGGGCTGCGGAGACAAAGGAGCCGCGCGCAGGCAGACAGACAGACAGACACCCGCTACCGAGACGGGACGGGTGCAGGGAGCCTCCATCCCTCGGGAGGAGGAAGGCACCGAGCAAACTTCAGGATTTCAAGCGATGCCCTTGCTGCTGGGGGAGAACAGTACTGGGATGTGACGGGATGTGATGATGGGACACGATGGGACGCAAGGGGATGCGATGATGGGATGCTATGGGGTCAGGAGGCGATCGTGGGCTTGCAGAGCTGCCCACATGCTGCTCCCTGTGCAGGCACCCCTTCTTTGCTTGCTCCCAAGGAACCATCTCCATCTCAGCTCTGAGCATCCTGACCTGGAGGTTTCCAATAAAATACTCTCACTACAGTATGGAATTGTTACACATCCGTCAGTCCAAGACCTATTCTGGATCCAAAGGTCAGAGTAGGGCCAGAGCTGAACACGGATGCTGCCTTTGACCTCCAGAGCTTGCAGCTGAGGGTCAATACACACTGGTCTGAATCTGAGTGCTGGGAATTAAATCTTCTGCATTTATGGGCCTGCTTTTTCAGGGGAAATCCCTCTTCCACTCAATTTGTTAGGATTTTGCCTCTGGCTTCTACACCTACTACACGGAATTAAACATGAGATAAAATATTTGCATGTGCTGAGCAACCAAGAAGGCAAAAGCAGCACAGCTCCTGGTCCTTGCATCAGGATTTGTGCCAGACTAATTTCAGTTCTGTCCCTTAGCCTTAAGTACCACATGGCCTCACAAACGCTTTGGGTAGCCCAGGAGAAGAGGCAGCAACAGGCAGGAGCAGGCACAGAAGCAAGCAGATCACAGCCCTTCTGACACCACGATCTACACCAAGTCTGGTCCCTCAAGTTTAAGTAACAAAATACTGCCAAACGTTAAACACTTATTTACAGGCAACTGCTGATAAAGCCAAATGAATCATGTAATTATGCCCTTTCTTTATTTTGACTACCTTAAATATCCATTTTTTGTTTGTACTTCTGTCCTCTCGCCCACTCAAGCTCAAATCATGGGTGTGTGATGGTTGTTCTCCCAGTCCTGCTCACATTTACTTGCAGCACATGACGAGGCTCTCCAGAATAGGATTGGGTGGTTCAGGCTGTCTCCTCAGGTTTCTCTCTTCCCCCATTGTGTTCATACACAACTGAGAGCAGGAGCAGATGAAAGCTGAGGCACGAAAGGCATGTGCCTAAGGCCTTGGCTTTTGGAATCACAAGGTAATACCAGAACCCAGCGTTTTCTGGAGGAAGGGAGGGGATGCATATCTCACGAGAGGCCTATAAAGGACAGCTTTAAACTAGGAAGCAGGGATAACTGACACGATTACGATTGGGATTATCCACGATTACAGCAGTGTTTGTGGTTCAATTATGCAGCTGGCCTCCAGCAGAGGCAGGAGAACAGATGACATCCAGAAGGAAGACTCCTGGTCTCACACCTGCCCATGGGCAGACCAAGTCTCCACTCCTCTGTGTTGGTTCCAGGCTCTGTGTAACCTGGCTCGTGCTTGTTCACCCCTCTAGCCTTTTGGCTCCGTAATCCAGACAGAAATAAAAAAATAACTTGTGACATCCTCCAAGGAAAATCCACCAGTCACACCACAGCAAAATGTCACTCGCAACGAATTAAATAATGACGTAGATCACCCTCCTCCTTTCATCTGCAAGGCATACTAGTGCTCCTCATCTTTGTGTCTGGTCACCAAGTGTAAACCACATCCAACCTCACTCGCTGTGCTTCTCCAGCCTTGCCATGGGAGAGCAGGTTCCAGTCTGCTGCTTAGAACAGCAACAACACGATTGACAAATGAACTCTAATTACGAGGCCTGCGTTAGGAGCGAAGATGCACATGCCAAGAAGATCTCAGAATGATTTCCAAATGCTAGGTAAATTTTGCCGAGCTGGCATTTAAAAAAATTGGATGGGATAGGATATAAAATAGCAAATAGGGAATCAGTGAGGGGGAAACAACACAATAAAATAAACTTTTCTGATTATAATTGCTCTCCAAAAAAATCTCAACTTGTACAAGAGCAGCTAACCATCCAAAGAAATATTTAATACACAGAAAGAAGTATTAAGAGAGCATTTCCAGCTCAATTCTTTCACCTTGTCTACACTAGAGAACACTAAATTACGACAAATAGTGAGCAACCCTTGTGTGAACAGCGTACGTTTGCCTAGCCTGGTGCCATTTACATCACCTTAGGAAACAAAATAAGCAGGACTGACCCTAGTCATGCCTATATTGGCACAACTGTGTCCATACTTGAGCTTTGCGTGATATAATTCAGTAATAAATAACATCTTTAATTATACTGCTGAATGGGCCTTAGTGAAAACTGCACGAAAACAGAAGTACCTCCTATTCTGAACTGTTGCTTTGATTGCACCTCACCTGAACTCATATATAAGTCTCATCAATATCGTAATCTTCTCCACAGAAACCAATTATGTTGTCACAAACTGAGACAATAACCTCAAGCGAAGAATAAACAGCAGGAGCAGATGAGTGCCAAAGAACCAGATTTTATTCGCATGCAAATATCCTTAAGTAGTAAAACCAAAATGGGGGGAGGAAGACTCCAACCCCTGTGCTGTACTCACTTGCTCCTCAGCACCTCTTGCACCAACAGATTTCAGCTGCTGCAACCAGTGCTAAACAGGATCTGTGTTTTCAGGTTAAAGTTTATGATCCTATGATTCTCGATATGAGGTGAAATAAAGTTTTTAATGTGGCACAAACACAGCTTTGATTTAACCTTCCCTTGAAACCTTTAACGCTTCTTTATAGAATATTATATTTAGCTGGTATTATAAAAAAAAGTTTACATGGAAACAATTGGAAAAAACAACCTCAAACTGGTTTATGTGCAAGTCCTTGAAAAAAAATGATGTGATTTGAGCTGCTGCTGCTGCTTTCTGGAGGCCAGCACATATGTTTTTGAAAAGGAAACCCACTGGGATGTTTATGAACCATGATTCTTGACCTGTATCAGCATAAGAGAGTTACCCAATAGCTTTCTAAGGTTCATTGTTTTGGTGTAAGTGTCCATTCATGTGAAATATGACCTTAATTGTTGGGCCTGGGCAAATTTCATGACACTTTTCTCAAGAGTTCTAGTTGATATTTCAGTCATACTCCCAGCACTAGCAGTGACATGCCAACAACCTAAATACCCATCTAGTATCATGATCTTACTACTTCCTCCTATCTATTTTATCTGAACTATGACATAGACACTGAATTATCAGAGACACTGAGTATCCATCGTGGCCTCTTTAATAAACAATCTGATTGAGCATCCTTTAGATCACATAAAGTAACTCAAGATGAAATAATTACTGCCTCCACATACTGCCCACTGCATGTACTTTCCCTATCAGCATCTGGGACAGGAGAAGCAAAGACAGCAAGAGCTGTACAACCACCTCTTGGAGGCTGTCAACCATGGACTGTTACAGTGCAGCACAGTAGCAGCACATAAACCAGCAAGAGCCCAGGCAGAACGTGCTGGTAGTAACTTGCTCGCTCCGTCTCTCTCATAAGCCTTAAAATATAAAACACACCCCAAAAAATCCCAACACCCCATCAGCTTAAAAATACAATAAATAAGACTACAGAGTAGTGGAACATGGAGTTCATCTGCCACACAAGATGTGCACTTCATCTGGGGAACCTACTGATAATCAGCTGAGGTCGTCCATTTTCACAGCATCAGATCTGTGGAAACAGAGAGGAACCAACAAACTCGAACAGTGCATGAGATCTGAATCTACCAATGTACTCGCCGGAGGCAGAGGCATGGCATGCTTGAGATTGTCCATTGGGAAATGAGGGAAATCCTGCCATGCTTCCTTCTTCCTCAGATCCTTACACCACGGAGTGTTCCCACAGCACAGTTTGTGTCTGTCTGTGGCTGCAGGAACTACTGACACAGGCTCCTAAAAGGACTGCCGTGCTGTGGAGGAACATGCAAGTGGATGTGTCTGCAAGCCAAAAGAGTGGATGAACCAGAGAAAGTGTCTCAGTGCACTCTGACACACGGCACAGAATGCTGTACCACAGTCTGTTGTGAGCAACATCTGGGCAGCTGTTCTATAAAAATCTAGAGACCAAACCCAAACATTTAGAGCCAAACAAGAAGCAAGCAAAGCAAGAGCTGAAGTACAGTTCTCATGAGAGCTCAGGTGTAAACCTGACTCGGAAGCATCCAGGACATAAACAACCAAACCAAGCCAGATTCTCAAAGTTGCTTTGCTTTTATCAGACCTTCTCCATTTCTTTTGTTACATTTGCTAAATTTCAAAAAGGAGAGCACTCCCTAACTTCTTCCATCTGGTTTACTACTGCAGGAAAGTCCTAAAGTTGAAACAAGACCCTATTTATATTCTCAGCAGACTTTAATTTCATTGTGCTATGGAACTAAAAGGAAGGCATCTTGTCAGGGACAGAACATACAATCCAATTTTGTTCTGAAAAGTACATGCAGGATTAATGTCCATAATTGCACAGCAAGGACTGCAGAATGACAAACGCCTTCCCCACTGCTCTGCCAATGTGCTTCGATCCAGAAACAAAACTACTAAATCTCAGATATGTAACTCAAAGCTTGAATGGTTTTCATGTTGGGGTGGGGGAGAGCACAAGGATGCTGGAACACTTAAACAAGGGTCAAACCTTAGCTTCTCATTTGGTTTTGTTGGCCAACTCAGCAATGAATGTAGTGAAGCTCCTGGTGATAAAATTTGAGACCTGGCAACTTATTTCACGTACCCTCCCTGAGAAACGAGGTCTTAAGATTATAGTTTTCATCAGCACTTTTACTGTCATGAAATAAAAAGAAAGCTGCTATCTTGAAAAATGGCAGTCAAGACCTAGTTGGGAAAAAATCATGTTACTGAATATTCATTCATATAGCAGAAGAATGACAATGGGGAAGAAGACATAAATCTTCTCGTATGATACTTGAAGCATAACAGTTTGAAAATAGAGATGTCTGTTCATTTTTTCCAATCCGTTCAAATTTATACTCAGAGTCAAAATGGCTCTAATTTACCTGTTTGATGTATTAATCACATAAAGGCATTGGTCAGATTTCAAAGCAGTGACTGAGAGTTGGTAAGAAGGAAAAATATTAAGTCAAAGATGGAAGATTAAGAAGGTGCTCATTCAAGTCCTTGCTATTTATAATTATTCCCTGAAGGGACACAATATTTCAAGTAGAGCCTCTTGAGGTGAGAAATAATTTGTCAAGTCACCAGGCAAACTTTTAGAAAAACTCTGAGGCAATACAGGGTGAAGCATTTTGGGCATGTTATGTATGATACACATACAAAAAAACCCTGAAACTCCTTTGGCCTGCACAGAGTCACCACGGAAATGAATTTGTCTTGAGGACTGATGTTTCTAAGAGACTGAAGCAGCACTCAAAAATAAACAAGTCAGGCAAGGAGCTCGTTCCTCGGCAGCGCTGCCCCAGGAAAGCAGATGCTTGACAGAAAGTCCCAGTGGCTTCAGCAGCTCTGCCTCCTTTGCATGGTACCTGAAGGATTCTTCAGTTCTGGTGCATCAGGTTTTTTCCTGTTCCTAAGTGTATTTAGCAGGGAAAGGGCCTCTTTTCACATGCGTGCAGCTACTGTGGGAAGTCCCCTAAAAAAAAAATCCCCCAAACCTCAACTATGTGGTTTTGTTTCTTAATGGATTTGTCAGGAGCCAGAACTGAGTTATCTTTCTGAAAAAATTTCAGCACTCTCCTATCTCATGGCATCTACTATCCCTATAGTGTAAAAGAAATTATTCAAAATTATTTAAATCACTCATTCCAATCACAATGTAAATTAGTAAAGAGAAAAACAAATTTAAGTTTATTTTAATCCTAATCTTCTTTTGTACTTATATTATTTTCTGGAAGATAAATTAATTATTAGCATCTGATAACTACCAAGAAATGGCTGATTTGCAGCAGATTATGAACTTTATAATCAACAAAAAGGATTCAAAATACACAAGTTTGTATATGCAAATCTTCTCACAGACTGTTGGCATTTAAAATTGTTGTTGACACCGAGCAGAGTTCAGGCAGTGCTGTGTGAGATCACTTCAAACACCTTTAAGCTGGTGCCTGGCAAGGACAAAAATGTGACAGTTTAAATCCCCTTTTTGCTCCTGTGCCACTTGGAATCACTGCTGTAAAAGTTACTGGAATCTCAACCAGAAAAATACATCTTATAACAATTTACATAATGTTGTAATTCTTTTGCTGTCTTTCTACCTTCCTTTTTTTTACCCTTCCCAGATTTCTTCCTGAACTAGGACTCAATTTTTACTTTAATTCTTAAGTGCTTGTCTTTAATTGTCACTATTTGCTTCCTAATACTTTCGTGTCCCCACAGGAAGATCCCTGAATGGATCTCCAAGGACTGGTCTGTCTTGGGGAATTTGCCAGAGTTTTCCCACTGCTGCTATAAGGAATGTTGCTTTCCTGGTGGCAGCCCCCGGCAGGCTCCTGAAACTGATGCTGTTTTGATGTTGTGCCATTCGTACGTGCTCAGATCTGTTTCAGACACCACTCTGGTTTAAACACTAATTGCTGTAACGAGCAACCTCGGTGCTCTTGGGGCTGCGGGTGGAGCCAGCCTCGCCATAGCTATGGCAGGAATTCTTAGTAAGCAAGCAAGTAAAAACTGGAAGTATTTATTCAAAGGTTTTCAGGAATGTTCTTTGTCCACCTAGCACCTCTTCCTCTGAATTTAAAGGAAACCTGATGTAAAACAACACTTCTGAAAAATCACATTGGATTAAAGTTGAAGTTTACCAAACTCTTGGATTTATGCTTCCACCCCTCCCCTTTCTGCATACATTCAAATTGTGTCCACTAATTCCAAGTCTATTTATTTACTGTTTCTTAAGTTTGATCCAAGGCACAATGTTGCATATGTGTTCATGCAATTTCAGCTATGCATAAAGAAGCTCTGTTATTAAAAGCTGGTAGATCTTCCCTTCACAGCATTTTTAAAGTGAAAGACATGAAAAGGGAAGAAGGTTCCTTCCTGGAAAATGGCAGCAGACACATGAATGTGCCAAAGAATTTCTATGAGCTCCAGATCTAGAGAGGGTGACTAATACCACTGCCTTTTATTATTTAAAATGCGAGTTATTTCTTAGAATTTCATCACAGTTGTCTACTGTTTTTCTTGTGTGCTGTTTAGTTCAGACTATGAACAATAATCAGAACCCTTATTTCCAGCCTAAACCTATTTATGGTGTTTATACTCACTTGTTCTCATGCCAACATTGTCCATCAGCTTAAATAACTCTTATCCTCCCCTGGTGTTTATACTCCCTGAAGTACTTACACAACAATCATCTTTGTTGTGCCATGCTGAACAAGACACATTCTCCTACTCTCCGCTCTTAAACATCACATTTTTAATACTATTTGTAGTTCTGGAGGTATCCACCCTCATCTCAAAACCACCTATAGTGGAACTAGAATAGAGCGAGAACAATGATCAAGCATATAATATGGTTTGTGCACCAGAAAAGACTGAACTTCCCTAGTGTTTTCCAGCTTAGAAGCAGGGCAAGGGGAGACAGAGGAGCAGTAACAGGGACATAAAAAAATCACTGATGACACAGAGAAGGTGAACAGAGACCTCATTAAAATCTCCCAAAATGCATGAAGTGTATTTATGATATTAAGAGAGAGATCTGAAACAACACAAGGAAGTACTTATCTGCACAGAGCTTTATTAAACTGCAGGAGACACTGCCACAGGATGCTGTGGAGATCAGAAACATCAACTGGTTCCACAAATTAGTAGGTAAATTCACAGAATAAAAAAAATTTCATAAGGAGACCCTAAACAGAAAAGATGAAGATACAATCTTTTAGTTCGACCAGGAAGATAAGCAAAGGAAAGATGACTGTATGTCTGCTTTGTTCTTACAACTTTTCATAGTCATGACTGGCCACCATCCAAAACAGGACCACACGCCCAGGACCGTCTGGGCTGACGAAGTATGACTTGCTCAGCCTCTCCTCAATCATACTAATCAATCCTTTGCTCTCCATCTCAGAGATTAGTTCTCACGAGTTAATCCTCCTTTTTCAGATACATGGATGTATCTGTAGAATTTTGCACAAAGGTTTCTAGTAAAAACAATGGGGTAAAAAATAAACTGCTGTAAGACAGAACTGATCAATGATTGGAATCAGGTGCTGCCCACAGTAACAGGAAAGTAGAGTCAAGGCCCCTTTCAATTCCGTGCCCACCCACCACCATCTCCTAACACAAAAAAAAATAGAAAAAAACAGCCTGAGAGATATCTCCCCCCCCCCCTTTTTTTTCATGATCGCTTTTTCTTCCTGGTTCTCATGCACTGATAGATAGCTAGGAACATTACTGCATTGCCAATTGCAGGGAAGGTTGGGTTTTTTTTGTAAGAAACACATAATCCAATTAAAATTTCAGTTTGTGGCCTTTACTAATTAATAACGCTCCTTTAAATACGAGTATTACATTTCTTTATACTGCAAGTATCTCCTCTTAAAAGCAACAGGTAAAAATTACATGGAAGGCATCAGAAAAACAGCCACATATTGCAGCACTGTTAACCAGCTCCTGAAAAATTACAGATTCAGCTGCTCACAGCCAGACCTATATATATTTGGACACTTGCTATCATTACAAATGCAGCAGCTTTAGCTTTGTGCCAGGTAAGAGAGATGAGAATCTGGCTCAGAGTCTGCATTTCTAACTCTTCACAGAACAAGAGAGTCCAAACGTATTTTAGTTCTTTATAGCTGCTCTTCATAGACAACTAAAGATCTTTATCACAATCAAAACAGAAGGCACTGCCACAGAGCGTAACTGCATGCTACTATAGTTGACTGTTGTCTTCCAGAAATAGGAAATGGCTTGTAAAATGCAAGGCTTTCTGCTTGAGCTATACTCTGAGTTCCTTAAATAAAATGCTGCCCCTAATCCCCAGGCAGATAAAATGGTAAATTGACACTGTAGGGCTGAGAAAATCTTGAGAGTTTGGCTTCAAGATTTGGCTTGGTGGCAGCTTTCTGCACCAGTGATGAGTGAGGTGTTGTGCTGCACCCTTTTGAAACCACCCATGAGTTCATATCCTAGGGATGGGGAAGGAATTAGTTTCTTACGATTATTTCTCCTCTTCAGTCAGTTAAGAGCCCAAAATCTGGAGGCAGCGTGACCTGAGCCTTTCTGAATGCAGACTGCCATTCCCCAAAACCCCAGAGGCAACACTCAGCACCGCACCAAGCAAGGACAACTCACAGTTGCACAAACCCCTGGCAAAGGAACAGGGATGGGGTTTACAAATCCACAGCTGCATCCCTGCTCAGCAGCCAGCTGGGAAAAACGTGCTGTCTAGTCTGAAGGTACGTAAACCATCAGCCATCCATCAGGACAAGCAGGTTTCAAATATCCACTCGGTTTCACATTCCTGATTCCTTGAAGAGGCCTAAACTAGGATTATTGTACATATCCTAGGATCCCTGGCAAAGTCAAACATTTTGGTAAATGAATGTTATCAGATGGAGTCTTCTTTTGAAATGGGCTGTTTTCTCTTACTCGATAGCTCACAGAAAAAGGCAGGTTCTGCTTCTTCTAACAGAGCCTTTGCAAAAAAAAAGGTGCCTACTGGAGTATAATTATTGTGCTAAGTAATTATCAGTAAATTAGAAAAAGTACAGAAGACTCAAAAAAGCTCCATAAAGATGAGTAAATATGATCTGGAAGAGAAGCCTATGAAACACACAGCATTCCTCTTGTGCCACAGAACAGTAAGGGTTCGTACATTTTACTACGCAACTTTGTGCTGAAGATGTCACAGATCTTTATAAACATTACTTTCACCTCACAACCTCCCACGATGTGAAGCACCATCTCCATACGGAAAAGCTCCGGGAGCAGAAATGTGCCATTCACCTCACGCAACACAAGGAGGCTGCAGCAGAGCTGGGAACACAACACAGACCCTTGCCTCCCATTTTGTACACTAACCACGAGATCATCAAATGTCACCCACTTGTTTTATCTCCTCACAAAGCCAATTTTGATCATTACTTCTGTTTCTTTTCTCAGCGAGTAATTTTTTTCGGTGCCCCCAAATGCCTTTGGAAAAGGCAGCACAAAGGGGCCACAACATATGGATGGGTCTTCCACGTCCTCAGTTCATTGTCTTGCCCGTTACACCTTACCCGCTGTGAACTGTGATTTAAGGAGAGTGATCATGTTTCTTCCCTAAACCCCAGAATTTCACAGTCTTCAAGCACCCGTTTTGCAGTACAGGGCTGTGTGCACTGCTGGCACGTCACGCCAGCAACACGGAAAAGACACCGTGACTCAGTTTTAAAGGGAAATATTATTTGCTGCTTCGAAAATCATTCAGATTATTACAGGTATGTTCTTTCAAAAGCCAGTCGATGTAACCAAGCCTGCCCCTTGGGTTAGCCATGTATTTTAGTCATTCCCTATCCCTGCTCCAGGGATCTTTCACTAGAAAGAGCTCTCTCCCCCTGCTCTACGTTCATCCCATTTCATCCCTTTTCAGTACTTGCCTCTCTCATCCTGCTCTCTCGCCGTTTCTAGTCTCTTCCCCTCCTTTCTTTACAGTCATTTCCATTTTCTTTGAAATGTTTTGGCATTTAATGCTGGCTTTATTCTTCCTTCTCCATCTGCTGCTCTTGTCTTTCTAAATCTCTTCTGGAGCCTTCACTTGAGAGAAAGCAAGAGCCATGTTTTCCATTTATTGCCTCCTCTTTCTGGATTTCAGTCCCCTTCCTTTTCCTTATGGTCTTGGAATCAGACAATCCTCCTCTCCCTGGAAGCTGATACATCAGCTACATCATCTTCCTACCAGCCCCACAATAGCTGGTCCCGTGCTGTATCGTATCCGCTGCTCCCTGTACACACCAGTATCTCAGGAAAGGCACTCTTCAGTATTTGGCATTTCTGCTGTGTACCACAAGAGCAATACTGAAATCAAAATTACTGTTAGGTTTTACTCTGCTGCCTTGTGCTCAACAGTCATGCAATCTTCTGGCCATGGAGACTTGCTCCACGAGCTACAGTTCAATTTTAAAGGGAGCTGCCCCTTCCCTACGGGTTTTCTTCTCTGTACTCCTTATCAGGACTTAGAGGGAACAAAGGAGAAATAACCAAGCTTAACTGCTAACACTATCTTTATACCAATCTCCCCTGTATTGCCTTTCCACTGTATTTTAATGTGGGATTCAAAGGCTCAACTTTTGGATGTGTCTTCCAGGCCTGTTCACTTGGCCCCTGTCCCCACGCAGGGGAAGGACCTGTAATATGGAAGATGACATTGACATCCACCAGTTCAGAGCACAACAACAAAGTCCTTTTGGGAAACATCCAGCCATACCTGCATGTGCACCATTAAACTAAAACATAGTACAAAGTGGTGACAGATGAAGCAAAGTAAAGCATGGTGAAAGGATTTATTCTGTTATAAATGGTTGCTTATTTGCAAGTTTCAATGTAAAGCCTGACCTTCTGTGACAGTTTTCCTCATAGTTGTTATTAGCTGATGTGTTTAATTGTTTTGTTATTATATCTCAGCACGGGGAATGATACCTTCTAAAAATTTTTGCTTTCAGAAAATAAGCACCAGAAAGTCAGAAAAACACCTTTTGGCCAGCAAAGTGGATTTTGCAGAGAGAGAGAGATAAGATTTAAGTCACAAAAACCCCAAAGCTTTTACAGTTACAGTTATGTTGCCAATTCACAGAAATAAAATATAAGAAATGAACCATTTATCAAGGATTGCAAAACAAAGTGAGCAAGAACATCCGCAAACATCAAAGCTGATAAAAGCCTCAAAACAGTAAGATCCTCACTTCTATCACATGCTCAAAAGACACAGCATGAGAGTCAGTTATCTCTTTGTTTCGTTTCATAAGTTTCACACCCCAGTTTGCCTCTGGTCACAGCGATTTTGCTTTACTCAATGCCCAGCATTTACTTGACTGATGAATGCACAGCAGCTATCAAAGCAGTGGAGTGGAGAATCTGACACCTATTCCTCTCAAGGTTTTCCACTGTTATTTTTAAACAAATAAATACTTTAAACAAAAAGCATATTCCCATAGATTTATTACCATATAAAAGGAAAATATCTCTTTAACAACATATAACACCTAAAACCTAAAAAGAACCGAAGAAGGAACATGATATGCTCATCGTGCCCCATTCTCCCCTGGCAGTTTGATGTTGATGGTCTCAATCTTCCCATTTGAAAATAATAAATTCTCATGGCTACAAGCAATTAAATACAAAGCCATGACAAGTGCACCATCACAAAACATGAGAACAGGGAAAATAATTCACTCAATTAATTATTTGAAAGTTATTTACAATGATAACAACAGACTTTCAGATAGAAGCCTGATTTAACTTGACCAACCCTTTCAGGATTTCTAAAGAAATTCTGTATTATAAAACTAATTCAATGAAAAATGAAAGTAAAAATAGAAGCGATGAGACATCTTCTAAACAAGCAAAGCTGCTTTTACAGCGTGCTGAATAACTGGAGTGTGGTAAACATACCCCTGTTATAAATAACATCCAGCCTTTTGACATTATTCCTTAGCTAATTACTTCAAATTCTTTATAAGCATTAATGAAGCAAACCTCACAGTTCTCCATCAAAGTGATGAGAATTACTGCCATAAAGAGGAGGAAAAATGAAGATACAAGGAAACAACACAACCCTCCAAAGTTACAGTGGCACATCTGGACTGGGAATTCGGGAGGTCTCAGAGTATAAGGGAAAAACCCTCCTCTCATCCAGATGCAAGTGCTTACCAAGTGGCCAGTTTGTAGGATTTACACATCATTTAATCTTACACAAAATGTTGCATCAACATTATTAGATTTAACCATGACTAAGGCATATTGAAGTTTTGTACTGGTAAGTAAGGCCCAAACAAATCCTTTTTAAATGAAAACTCTAATGATTTCTCCTTGCTGAGGCACCTTCATGTTCTGCTTCAACACCTAATCACAAAACCATTAAAAATAACATTTCATGTTAAAAATGCCAGCAGCTGCCAAAGTATCATATACAGCACTTTATAGACAAAGAAACACCAAGACCTAGCACAGCAATGATTAGTAAGTAATTGTGTCTCATTACCTTTGTGGTCTTCTTGGGCCAACTGACCACAGGGACACCCGAAATGGCAAGATTTTGGTCATCATCAGCGTGTTCCTTCAGGATGTTCTGTGCAAATGAAAAGGCCTTTATTAAACAGAGAAATATCTCCAACTTAACACTGCAGACTTACGGAAGACAATACTCCACTCTGATGAAAGACAGAGTGACAAGATCTCTGCTGACTTGTTACATCTCTGCAAGTTACTTCTGCCTCCAAACTTCCAATTCACACTCACACCTGTCATTAAGATCCGAGATGTGAAGTTTCTTCCAAACAGGCAGCAAAATCAGCCATGAATCACCTCAAATATTTCAGACTTCTTTAAGACTGTTGTGGCCAAAAGACTGGTGTTTTTCCACTGGTATCAGTCTAATACCAGTATCTCCCTCCGAACTCCAGCTCACTCCAAACAGCCCCCCCAGTCACCACAACCAGTACCTTTTCTCCTGATGAAGTCTACAAAAGACCTGAGAAGCACCTGGACTCTGCCACCATCGTTTTTGCAGTCACAGAGGATCAGGCTCAGTTTAGAGCAATCCTCAGGTGCCTGAACATTCAGGTAAGTCCAGATACAGAAGTGTGCACTGTAACCTTTCATCTTTCTGCACGTGGCAGTTCAAGAGCACCATCGTTTCCTCTGGCCATCCCTCCCCACCGATGGGCAGCAGAGCTGCTGTAACAGTTCACTTTACGTGATCAGTTCAGGCATTCAGGTTCCTAAGTGTTCACTAGGAAAGGATCTGACTCTGGATAGTGCAGTATTAAGGAAAAAGACTGGTCTCCCTTCCACCCCCACCAAATTCTTTTAATGCACTGTCCTAGAAATCTCATGAGTGGGCTGCACTGGCTTATACAGCTTCTACTGCTGTGAATCTCATGACCATGTAACTCCACACAAAGGCAAAGAAGAACTCTTTCTAAGTGTACTCAACTGTACAGTGGGGTATCGTCCACACTCACTTTCCATGACTCTCTATGTACTTACTAACCTAGCTAACAGCTCTTCATTTGGAGCACAGGCAGCTGAAAGAGACAAAAAATGAAAACAAAAATAAAAAACAGCTGGAAGGAGGATTCTGCTCTGCTGCTGAAAACTGAAGCCCAAATAAGCACTAACAGGTCAAAGGGAAAAAATGCTCCAATAAAACCAACAAGAACTGGAGGTTGGAAATTACCTCGTAACAGAATTTAGGAGATAACCCCGGACAATGAAGTTCAACAGTGTTAGACTCAAGTATACCAACTTCTTGAAATAAGCTTAATTAGACAATGATAGGCACCAGGCTCTCTCAATCCCCAGTGCAGAGCTTTAATAATTAGAGATTTCACACAGTACACAAAAAGAGCTTAAAATACAGTAATTGTTTTAATAGGAAGTGTACTTGGAAATCATCTGTAGCCATCCAGCTAAAGCCGGGAGTGCAATGTATGTTCCAGGCCCCAGGAGCCCAAGCAGGCAGACAAGCATCTACACTGGGGCATGGATAAGTCTCCCTGGGGCTGGCTTTCTCCCCCTGGAGCTCAGCATGGTGCCAGCTTCAGCTCAATTCCCCAGCCTGTGCTTAAATGAGAGGTGCTTCACTAATAGACACCACAGCGCCAGCACAGCGCTGCTGCTTCAGATGCAATCACACCAGTAAAGCTGCTCTTGATACTGGGTAGTCCAAAACCAGTGCCAGTGACCAAAATGAGCAACACCAACATGAGCCCAGTTTCATCAGCCCCGCACTGTGGCTGTGCTCAGGAGCTTGCACAGGCACAGCCTGGCTGGCTGGGAGTAAAACACAGCTTGCTGCAGCCTGACTGCGACGTGGAGCTCATAGCACACCTTCAGCTGAAGACTCCTCAAGTGAAACACCTAGGGACGCTTCCATATGGACTATTCCTTGGCAAATTAACTCTTGGCTGAGCTGAGGTTAAGTGAGCACCTCTTTTCTCATGTACTTTTTATTTTGAGACCCTGGTGACTGCCATTATCCAAACTGTGACCACATTCTGAAACTTCATTTTCAATCCTAAAAATGGACAGGTCTTTTGTGCTCTCATAGCAAAGCCAAAATTCTCCATAACAAGGCAGCAGCTTGAGAGCCGCATAAACAAAGGACAAATTAATTCCTCTTTACTTTACTACTCTCAGATCTGAAAGCTTGTAAGACAGAAAACCTTAACATTTCCACTAACGACTGTCAGAGACTCTGAGTTCAACAGAAAGCAGAGCATATTCCAAGAACTTGGCAGGATAATGAAGGTTTCTTGTTATCATATGTATCACGTGAAAATATTATCCAAGAAGAAATGTAAAACTATGGCAGTTTATCATCTCAGCGAGCTGAAAACAATGGATGTCTGAGCAGCAGAGCCATAACCGAGCCACGTTTGCACTGACTGTAGTGTCAAGTGTCAGCACACAACAGGCTGGAGGAGGCAGACTTTTGTTCACCTGCTTAAAAAAGGAAAAAGAAGATAAAGAAGAGCCATGGGGCTCCAGTTAGACAAACAACCTGATGCTCATCCAGCACAAGGCTGTCTGATTCATTACACTTGAAGGCTGTGGTGACAACAGCAGGTATGAAGGAAAGGAACTGATTAAGTATGTAAGAATTCAGCTTCGCCATTAATTTCAAAAGCACAGCAAGGAATGACTCCCCTGAAATGCATTCAGAAGAGGGAGTTTTTTTCCTGTCATCAGAATGAGAAGGGGTAAGATTTCTTGGCAAGAAAAAGTAAGAACATATTTCAGTAGATATCATCTGTCTTGCACAAGAATCTTCTCCTGGTGCCAAGGAGTTACAGATATTTGACAAACTCTGTTCTTCAAACTGAGTTTCTTCTCCCCTAATGGACTTCCACAGTCCCTTCTGAAGACCAGCATTTTTGCTTTGAAGTGGGGAAGGTCTGTGGCATTATTATGAGGCAGATCTCACAATCCTTTTCCACAACAGCAAAAAAGAAATTGCCATCCTGGCGGTAGCACAACAGAAACGTTCTGTGCTGAAATTCGAGGTGCACACAGACCAGTACCACTGGCAGAGTGTTTCATGTGGGATATAGACTGTCACAATCAAAGGCCTGCTCAGCTTTACCTCTCCTGTGATGTGGGATGCAAACTACACCAAGGAATACGATGGTTGTCTCTCTATTCTCTTCTTCCTAAGTCCACCCCAACTGCATCTTTAGTAGATTTTAATACTATTTGGTAGGTAAATATGAAGTGAAGAAGCCACACAATGAAACTCTTCAATCCCCGAGGCCACCACCTAAGTAAAATTACTTCTCAATGATTTTTTTCCCCTCCTTCTCTTCCTCATCAATGCACAGGTACTTTTCTAACAGTTCAGCTGCTAATTTATTTTTAAATTGGGAGCGAGAGTTGCCGCACTGTTTCATATTTCATTTCAGGGCACGTATAGATGGAAAACAAGGTATGACTGCAGGCTGCCTGTGCTTCCAACAGCAACACCAACAGCAAGGATGTGGGGGCAACAGCAGCAGTGCCTCTGGCTGCTCATTTTGCCAACAACTACAGTGCCAAGCCTTCTGTCCTCCTGCAACTTGGGTCAGCTGAGCACTCTCAGGGAGGGTATGTTTATCTGTACAACAATTTCCCCTCACATTTGCTGCACAGACAGCTCACAGAGCCCAGCTGCAGACATTTGGATACAGACAGTGTTGCATCTCCTTGGCCGATTGTTCAGATGCCATCTGCCACGGAGTGAACGCTGCTGTCAGTAATGGCTGTTTGGAGGCCTCTGAGAAGCTCCTCTGGTGGTGAACACAGGTCTCATGGAACACCGTGCCCGTGAGGCAGAGCTGCAGCCGACTATAATTTAATTCCTTGTTTGAACTGAGGGAAGAACTGACCTGCTGCCCAAGTGAGGGCCACGTTATGCTCTGCAAATAAGCCTCTCTTGTGCTGCTGCACTCCATCCATCATGGTGATAAATGGGTTCTCAATCTGCAGAGGCATTAGCTTGGCACTTCTGGATTGCTGTGTCCCCACTAGATAGCTGCTGTTAGTTAGGAGCTTAGCTGACGTGTAAGGAATTTACACAGGCTTAGTTTAGTTTTCAGTCTCCTTTCTCAGAAGGAAAATAAATTACTTTACTTCAAAGAGTCTCACCTACTTGACATTAAATAGCTGTATATGGCTGCAGTTGTATTTACCACTAAGAGCAGTAATCCAGTTGCCCATCCTTTACTCTATTCTTGCTCAGATGGGAAAGCACAGCCTCTCAGTAAATTACCCAAAATTGTTCCGTGAAACTTCACATTGCTAAATAAAATGCTTTCCTTTCCCGTTTTAACTACCCATATCCTGCTACCTGAAAACATTAATTACCTTATTGAAGCACAAAGACGTTATACTGAAAAGTTTCTGAGTGTATTTCATTAAGAAATAGAATGGCTACAATAAACATGGATTTATTTTCTTGAGGAAGAAACTTGTTTAAGACTTTCCAAGCAGAGCAAGAGCTGTCAGACTTCCTGTGAGAGCATGTTCTTGCTATGCATTTCTTAAAAATAACTCTTAAATGGGCGCACTAAAAGGTACTTTTTATAGGATGTATTATTAATAACATCACGTGCCCAAAACTCAGGTTGCCCATGAAATACACCTTGGGAATACAGCCGGATAGAGCCACAGCACATATGATCTGCACAGCTTCTCCTGCAGGATTTCTGCCTCCATTCAGTCACACAGATGACTGGTGCTCTGGGTATTCATCAGGGTGAGGTAAAGGTGTCAGGTTCTGTTCACTGTACTGTTAATGCTATCAGCAAAACCCCCCCATTAGTCTCTGTACAAGTTGAAAAACTAGTAGTAAAGTAAGAGGGAATAAGATTTAGTGGTCAAGGACATAAACACCATTCTGGAAAAATGGGCTGTATTTCTTCCTCTGCCATTATGTCTCTATGCCATGCAGGGCGAATCTTTTAAATCACGTTTCCACGGGCAGTCATGAATTGTGTGTTCCTGCTCTTCCTCACACCTGGCTTGGGATCTGGATGCTAAAGAACAGAATTTTTGCTCTACAGAAATGTTACAGTTTCAACACCATTAAAATTATCTTTTGCACTTATCGCTTAAATAATGCTAATTTTTCTGAAAATCACATCTCTCTGCCCCTTAGTTCCCTACCTGTGAACCAGAGATAAAAACTACCATCAGTTCCCATCTGTGAGGCACACGACTACTGTAGTGCTGAGTACCACTGCGAAGCCCAAGGGAACTTTCCTACCACCACATTTCAGCTGAGGGTCTGAACACCAACGGATCCAACAGTGAACGAGGAGCGAGGATGGAACAAAATTCTGTATTGCCACCTTCTGCACACCAAGTAATGCAGGAATCCTGCAAGGACCATGGTGCTACCTGAATGCTCCAGGGGCTGAAATCAGCCAGTCAGCAACTTTTCCAGCAGCATGCTCTGCCCTTTTACGGCAGAAGCCCTAAACACACACTGATACGCTCGGGTTTGATTATCTTTTTTTGAAGTCAATGAACTGAAAAAAAACAAGTTCGTGCTTTGGTATCACGTGGGTTACAAGGCAACAGGATGCTTTGGCTCCACTGCACTGTTCTCCACCACATCAACAAAGACAGGGACAGAAAGACGTAAAGGGTTGTTGCATCCAGGGTCCCAGAATGAGATGGGAATGGGACACACATTGTCAGTGGCTGCCTCAGACTGGGATGAGCAAAGGGAAGGCCTGTGCTGGGAGTCCTGGGCTCCACTCCTGACCTGAGTGGAAGCATACTCAAGCAACCATTGATCTGATTACAACTCCCCCCACCTGCCCTAACTCCTCCAAAGCACCAAGCAAGTGGATTATGGGAGAGTTATGGAGGAAGCAGACTGTATGTGGTTTAATTAATTTACTATGCTGTGTTTACTCCTGTCCTCTGAAAACGCAGGCTGCCTTATATGTAGGCCAACGATGTAAAAAAGATGGGTAGGAAAGTTCTTTAACAGTTCTTCAGACATGTTTCAAGAAAATGTTTGAGTTAACATCCGTTTGAAAGGTCCTGCTCTGACTCATCAGTCACCAGCCTGGCAAATACACAGAGGTGATTCCAGAGAAAACAACTCTGCAGCATGCACGACGTTTAGATGTGGTCATGGGCTCTTTAACCAGCAGGGAACTGTAAATATCCAGATGCTGGGCTACATCCTGATGGTTACAGTGTGTGCTGGTAAGGAGAGGAAGTTTAGAAGCAGGCAGTTATCGAGGGAGATGGAACATTTAGACTGCAAGATGCACAAAATAACAGGCATTAAGTGGGCATCTGCCTGTTTAAAGCACAACATCACCGAAAGGGGCACGAGCTGGGCCTTTTTCTTAAATGTCCATTTGCAGGTGTCGGTCTCTGTAGCTGGTGAATTCGTTGCTCTGGAGAGGAATAAGCACACATATACTCTTACATGGTGCTTTAAACCAAATCCACATGGTATCTTGCCACATTCTAGTAAGATGTCTCACAGTGCATTGTGTTCGTCATCGGAAGAGCGTGCGTGATCATATTCTGAACACCTGCACCATTTGTTACGCGTTGTACCCCTGCCTGGGATTTCAAGAAAGGGCAGTTAATTTATAAGTGAAACTTGACCTGCAGACCAAGCTTGAATAAGTAATGCTACCATTCTTTCCCCTTCACCACAAATTCAACTCCTGGTCTCAAAGATTCGCTTTGATTTCTGATTAGAAGATGACGGATCACAAAGCAAGCCAGTGAATCCACAGCCACGACTGAGCACGTGTGTCCACTTTCACACACAAAGTGGCTGATTTTGCAAGAGGAGACTTTCTGAGCTCTTGTGGTTTACCAAAATGAGTGCCATGTATCACACTTCCAGGCTCCAAAATTGTGGAATAAGGTTCCACTGCATATGTTCAGTCTTCTTTAACTGGCTTTGAAGCCGTTTCTAAGCAGCTGTTACACTACTTACTTACACTAAAAAAGTACAGGCTCCCCTTTTACCACATAAACATGTATTTTTCCCCTCAGATTGTGGCTTATACAGCCCTTGAGTATAGAACAGATGTAGCTGAAGAACCGCGCTGTACACAAACAGCACAAAACTAGCAGTCAAAACACGAGACCACAAATCAATACTCACTGTTCCAACTCAGGCCAAATTGCCATGGTACTGGACTGATGGAGGACAGGCTGACAATTTTAGCCCTACTGGACAAGTCCCAGAAAAATTACAAGAGAATGCTACTCTCAGCTTTGTTAATATAATAATTAATATGCCCATTTTATGCAAAGTGAAAATGAGAAGCAGAAAAGTTGACCAAGCAGTCCACAGGGATGCTATGGATCAGAGGCAAGGCTGGGAGTAGAAGCAGCAAGGCCATGCTGGTCTTCAGGAGGAATTTATCCCTAAGTCAGATGAGGTTCCAGTACACTAAAAATCTGAAGAGAATTTCTGTCACTAGTTAGCATTCACTCCTCACACCATCTGCAAAAGCAGTATATTGTACCAGTGGAGAATAATTATCAACCTATAGAGGGCAATGGAGGAAAAGAAAATGAAAAAGGTGAAAGAAAAAAAAGCAACAGAGAACGTTAGACCACGTATCTTCTGCGTCAGAACCACATATTTACATTTTGTATGTGTCAGTTAATCAGATTTACTCCAGAAAGACACGAAAGCAAAAAGGGCAGATTAGGACTATAAATATAAACAGACTTTTTGAGGCATAATATTTACACATGGGACATAACAAGTGCTGAACTATGAGAGGATCTAAACTTTCAGCCACTGTTGCAACAGTCAGAAAGGACTGCATTGATTAAACCACACTGCCAACAGCCACCTCGCCAGAGCAGAGACAGCTTTTGATAGAGCCATAATCTCTCTCTCTCTGGCATATGAGTTGGTCACTACACACAAGCTGCCATCCCTCTGCTGTAGAACTTGTTTTCTGACCTCCTGCTGTCTTCTATGCCCAGAGAACACAGTTTGTGTGGATCTGCAACCTATCACACCCACCTTCATGTCCTCTAGAAGAGCCTGCGGATCTTCGATGCCTTCTGGAACACACTTCTTGTTCTCTGGGAGAGATTCAAGCTTTTCCACCAGGGCTTTTAAACCCTTCAGTTCAAATTCTGTGAGGTGAGTCCATTTGGTTGAAACTTCTGTAGCTGGAGACCCCGTTGGTGTTTTTGGATAGTCCGTGGGGGTCGTTGATTTTATGCTGTCATCTGACTCATTAGACAAAGTTCTTTTTAGGTATCTCATTACTGTGGCTTTGTGTTTTCTTCCTGCACCTTCCTTCCCTTCTGAGTGTGTGCTGTTGGGTGAGGAGGAGCCATCCACCAGGGATTTGGAGTTCTTATCCAAGCTGTCATCCTTCTCCTCCCGAATATGGGCATCACAAGATTCTTCATCCATGTCTAACCACGAATCTGATGAGTAGCTATCTGTGCTGCGTTTTCTTTTTGCATCTGAAAGTTAGAAAAAGAATGCTGAATTTTTACCCAATGTTAATTCACAACTTAAACACTTCCCTGCCACTGGGGCAGGCACTGCCTATTTGAAAAGGGACTGGATAATGCCTGGTAAGTATGACAGGAATGGGCTTTATTCAGCTGATTCTTAATTGGGGGGGGGGGGGGGGATTGTTTGGTTGTTTTAATGCTGGTTTTCATTAACATCTACTCAGTTCAAATGACTGGGAAACATTTAGGGAAAAATTATGCTTCTTCAAAGCTTCAGTCCTCTATGCCTTCAATTAAGAGTAGGCAGAGCTCTTAAGTCACACACAATTAATTTTCCCACAAATCCGAAAGAGACCAGATTCAGCAGCCTTACAGCTTTAAGAGGAGAGTCAGCACAGAAAGAGAAGGGGGGAAATGATGGAGAAGGCACGTTAAAGTGCTGTACATCATCATTCTTCCAGCAGCTCTGCACAGCACAAAATGAACCTCTCAATACTTTTCCTCTCTGTGAGCAACTGCTGGTAAAACAAGACCTACCACTTGTTACTGCGCAAATCCTCATTTCTCTTCTGAGACAGAGGATTACAATTATGCTTATTTTACAGACGAAGTCTAAGCACACTGAGAAATGCAGGGACTGTTACAGTTACATGATATGCTTTTCTCAACGCCATCCCTGATACATTCTAGATACTCCTCAGGAGAATTTAAAGGCAAGTTTCTGAGTCTAAAGAATTATTAATCTTAGTTTTATACTAGGCTTCCCCTAAAAATCCCACCTGTTACCCAACTCCGTGCAAGCAAGTAGTAACAGCAATGTAGGAAACTAGTGGCCAAGCATCCTTAAAGCACACATCTTTTCTTATTTATTAGACACAATTTCCTTTACTAAGTGAACATCATTGAGTGCAGGCTAGCAACAGCAGGAATTTCTGTGGAAAATGCAGTTAACTCTGGCAACACCCAGTTAAGTCAATGTGAGTTTTAATAGTGGCTGGAATGGGTATGGGATCAAGCTGCAAACAAAAACACACTGCAAAGGAAACACAAGTCAGACAGAAAAAGTGAGGGAACAATTAATGAAAAGTTCCTTTCACAGCTTTCATGCCTTGCAATGCCGTAGCTTTGGATTAGGACAATGTGAATCATGCTTAAGGAAGGATTAAATGGACATTAAAGAAAAGGCTCAGCATCCGGCTGTTTAACAGCGAGATTCAAAACAAATGCTGAAGCCTAGTTCCAAGGTGGCAAATTCATCCTTATCACAGAGGAGCTCCTTGCATGCTCTAAACCATCTTCTTGCAAAATGTACGTGTTGCGTGTCAGCCGGGTAACGAAGATGTGATGGGCAGTGGCCGAGCGGCTGGCTGAGCCTAAGCTGCTTAGTTTTGCAGTTTCAAATAAAAACCCTGTGAGGTCAGGTGCACCTCTGTGCATTAGTGCCCAAGGGATACGAGTTGGCCACTTTATACTTAGGGCAAACGTGCTGTTGCTGCAGCATCTGCAAAAAATCAAGCATCTCTCATCTCTGTCCAGTCTACTCCTTCAGCCACGTTTGCATTTTTCCTCAGAACCAAAATGGCCATAAAGTTACTCCTGAAAGGCACATTCAAGCTGAAATGCCTGTGAAAAGATGGCAGTCACAAAAACTACCAGCTAACAGCAAGGCTGGTCACAGCCAAATCCAGCTCCATCCACAGTGCAGCCTGGCTTCCTCCCTGCATCCCTTCAAAAAAGCTTCACCATGAAGTAGTACAGCACAGTTTATTTTGTGTGCTGAGGTGGTGGCATGTAACACTCCAAAGCAGCTCCTCCTCTCTGGTCTGTGCTAATACACCCCCATGTTCTCTTCGAAAGATAAACAGGATCAGAAAATATCTTAACCAGAACATTTAAAAAGCAGCAGGTTATCCAACTTTTATTTAACACTGTTTTTCCCTTTGTCCACAGTAGCGCACTTACCACCTCAAAGGGCGACATAATCAGCTTATGTCATTCTCCCATTTTACAGCTGAGGAAACAGATGCTTGGGAGAAAGCACGATTTGCTCATTGTCACACATCAAATCTAGGGCAAAACCAGGAATCAGAATCCAGGCTCTTGGATCCAGGGCTGGAGCCTCTTCCCTAAGCCACGCTGCCTTGGGAAGCTGTTTTACAATTGACTGAAGCATAAAAGCCCAGTCTAGATGGGAGAAGATGCCAGTGATAAAATAGAAGAAGGTAAAAGCAGATCCACATCCCTATGCTACCAGTACAGTGTCATTAACAGAAATTGGTATAAATTCACACAAAGAAAATTCTGTTTCTGTCTTCCTGTGCTGTGGCTCTGCTGAACAGAACTAACGGCTGAAACTGGGATAATTCACAAGCATTGGTAAGGCCTAACGGAAAGAGGGAAATCACGTTATCGAGGGGTGAATAACTGACTCCAAATAATGATCTGGTGCTCAGAGAAAACAGCCTTCAAGGCAGAGCTCCACTTTTTGTCTCTTGCTCTAATCTAGGGAAACAAAAGGCAAGAGCAGAGTGGAACACCACAGCATACCAGGGGCCTTTTCCCATCAGGAGCAAGCACTGGGAGGGGGTGGGGGCAGCAATTCCCTTCTGCCAGCTGCCACCACTTCCCTGCCACCGGCTGTCTGTGCAAGACAGGCCATGCTGTGCCAGCTACACCTGGGTATGGACAGACAAAAAATCACCTAAATCGAACCTCCAAATGAGCCACCCCCAAATTAGTGCCCTGTGGCTTGTTCTCTGCAAGCCTGGCAGTTACGTGATGCCTTGCCTAGCTTTACCTTTGCAGACAGGGTTTGCTGTTAATCTGAAGGGTATCAGCCTATTCTGGAGCACTGGGGGATTACTGTACTGATGCATCATCAGATTAAGAGTGGATTGCTTTCAAAAGACAACAACTGTCTGCTACTCCTGCTAATTAAAAAAAAAAAACCAAAACAAAGGAATCAGTAATGGAAAGATAACTTCAAGGTGAGAAAGGTTTAATTTTGCATTTTCAAGTGTTTTGTCGTAATGCAACATGCTGTAATTTTTATTTATGCATTTTATGAAAAGAAGTACCTGACTCAGTTACTACACTGGGAGCTGAGGCCCTACATAAGCATCATCTGTATTTACTTTGTTGAGAAGTGCAGTTTTAGCACTGTGTTACCAGAGTTCCATTGACTTGAAGGTTTTTGGTTTGTAAAGTGGAAAAGAGCTCCTGCTAAGTGCAACAGTGATTTTTAATTCTGAGTCAATCCACCAGCCAATACCAAGTCAGAACACTCCAGTTTCAAAGTGGTTATCTAGTCTGGGCTCCCATATGACTTAGTGCAAAAAAGACAGTCTCAAAGCAAATAAAACCAGCTTATACAAAATAGTCAGTGGTACAACTGAGTGAAGAGGAGGAGAAGCACAGGCTTGACAACAGGACAGAGAGCTGCTTCTTCTATAGCAGTTGACATACCTGTGGTTCTGGGCAAATCACTTAACTTTCCCCACAGTTATCCACTTGTAGAAGGAGGATAATTATACACAGTTTCTTTCCTTGCTGAAAAGCAACTTGCTGTGTTACAGAGCTTAAAAGAAAGGGAGGGCAGTGAGGTGTAATTATGAAATCTTTCTAAACTCTTTAGAATCGTCCTGTGTGTGACATCTACTTTGCCATTCCCAGTTCCAAACTCTGACACTGTGACTTTGGAGCTGCATTTGCTATTGGTCTGCTAAAGACAGCAGTGACATTTTCATTAGCAGAAAAACACCTGAGCGTACTGTAAATGTATCACTGCATCGTGCACCCCACATGGAAACCACTCAGTATAGTCTAGTACCTGCCTATCATAAGCAAATCTATTCTATCCCCTGAGAAGAGGAAGGGAAAAAAAAATACATGGCTCCTTCACCATGCCAGAGGGCATACTGTCTTCATCCATCAGGCTTAACATACAGTTAGAGCCATCCTGTTAAAATTTTAGCAATGGGAGTCTTAAAAGCTGCAGGCTACAGAGAAAGCACATTCCTGATAGCCCCGTATCTTCACCCAATTACTCTTTGTCAGCTCGCTCTCAAGATTTGTATCTCACTGAAGGTCAATTGTGGTTGAAAACATCCAGTACAGACTCATTTGTGATAACAGTAAAAAGAATGAAGACATATCCAGCCCAAAACAGTGCATGTTCAGATCTAGTAGGAAACCCAAATAGAATCCCTTTCTGCTTTCAGCCGGCAGGACAAATGTCACAGCTGAGAGGGACAAGGAAAAGAAAGAAGACCGAGGAAGAGGGATGGCGTGCTTTTACAGCAGCCTGTGACTGCTGTCATGTCATCATTCCCCTGAGTGTCTGCCCTTCTGCAGAAGAGATCTGAAAAAGAACAGTCTCGCACACTAACTAGGAGGCAACAGCCTGAGAACTCATTCTGGGCCAAGAATGGGAAAGGAAGCCATGGTGATCATCTTCCAGCTCATTTAGAAGCATGGACATTTTTATTTAGGGAGTGGAAGACTCAAGGTTTTAGCCTTGCCTACGCTGAGGTGGGGTTTCTTCCTGCCTGAAGTTCTGTGAGTCGAGACATTTAGAACACAGAAACACAAAGGACAATCTAAGTTGCTACGCTGGCAAACAATTATCAGGACAGAGGTATCACAACACAATGACAGCAGTACATTCTCATGAGTAGGCAATGTCTTGAGTCACTCTGAATTTAGTCACCTTCACGTTAAAGCAAATAAATACTACATAATGAAAACGCAGTATGAAAAGTCTAAAGCTATCTTTAAAACACCACTGCTGATGAACTCTGTGTTCTCCAAAGATATTCCCTATCATCACAGTAATCTCCTTTTTTTGCATGCAGGAGAACAGAATCTCTATCAATTCTAAGAAAGCTACTACCTTGTGAACCCTAGAGACTGTGGGCAGGCTCCTGCACTCTCTGGTGGGTGGCCTCCTCACTCATAACCAACTGCTGCTTCTTAACTTCTGAGCACTGTATCAGAAGGTGTACAAGAAGAAGAAAGCAGCACAACTCAAGGGTGAAAAATAGCAAGTTCTGTCACACAAAAGGAAAGGTGGAAAGTAGACACTTAGAACAAATTATGCCAAGAAAATTATTTAAAAAAAATAGGAGACACATTAAGATTATTCAAGAGAAATTTCTGAAAATCAATACAAGGATGTGAAAAATTTTTTCTTAAACCAAGAAGGGCAGAAGACACCTAAATCTATTGAGGGGTCTGCAGAGAAGTTATGTACTTTTTTTCATTACTCTTCAAGGAGAATAATGGGAAATTCTTCATCAAGGGATATTCTCGCATGGGAAATCAAGAAATTGCTTGCAGATAAAAAAGTCTCTAAGGAAGAGACAATTTAAGGATCCTGGCAGTTCTGAAAAGCTTAAAAACAAAGCAGGAGGGTTTGGAACACTGACCTAATTTGGATGTCCTATCCCACAGCAGGGGAATGATACTAAGGCACAGACACCACAGAACAAGCCGTGTAATTTCAGGATTACCATTCCTGGAGATTTGAGTCAAGAGGATGGACACTGAGACCAGTTAAAAGAAAAGACAAGCCAGTATTTGAAACAGTATTACTCATGCGGAACAAAGCAGTGCAGCTTTGTAAAGATAAAGAATGTACCTTTACTCCTTTGAATTTGGCCAAAGTGAAAGATCCAGTAGATCTGGGATTTTGAAGCACAATCCCCAGTAATAATTATTTTAAGGTTAAGATTCTGCCAAGAAATTAAAAGCAGGTTTCTGACAAAAAATAAGTAGACATCTGTCTCTCCATGCGAGAAAAGCCCTGGACGTCAGTGTCAGAGATTTTATCAGCATGCTAATACTCTGAAGTCAAGAGACAGCAGGAAGGTGGATGAACTACACGCCATCAGCAGATACCACTTGGCTAAGCTGTAAGCACCAATCCATTCAAGACCAACAGCAGCTCAAGATCTCCCCAGCCAGACACTCCCAGTGCCCACCTCAACTCGGCACCTGCAGCAGCGCTGCGAGTCAGATCACCTCATAATATAATAAATACAGTCCAATATAACAAATATATTCATTTTTCAGTAGAGGTAATTTGCAGTCAGATCACTGAGCTGATTCATCTCACAGGGCAGCTGTGCAATCTCTAGAGTTCACAAAACAGAACAGTCTGGCGAGAGCAGCTCGTTTCTCCAAGATGGCCATAAGACCATGCCCAGACACGTGCATTGTTTCATATTCACTTTCCACTAGGCCAACAACTGAAGCCACCACAGGAGACAAGACCCTGACCATGTCACCACCAAACCATTTTCCTAATAGCCAGGTTCCTTTTCCTGATGCCTTTGCAGCTGGACTCTTTGGTCATGCACAACAATCCTTTTCCCTCTAGACATTGGACACATATGGTTCCCAGTGAGCTTTTACATGATTTGACTCTCTCTCAGTCAGTAACTGGACTGAGGCAGACTTTTTGGGGATCACCAAGCCATTATCAGTAATAACTGAGTTGGGCCGGAATTCACACTGGTGATTAATCTGGAAAAGGTCCCATCTCAATATCCTGAACCATCCACTCTCCACATCTAATTTGTTCTGAAATTACACCTCAGCTATCTGGCACCCCTACCCTGCCTGCAGGACCAGCCTCTTTCCACGCCAGTGGTTCAGACAACAGGAGGTTGTTCCTTATTTTCCAATGAATGCAATTATCAGAGCTTTGCCACTGCTTTATGAAGAGCTGATCCAAGGGGTTAATTCATCCTTTCCTCCAGGATGATCATCTATAACGAGAAAAATTCCTCCACAGAGAGTTCCTGCTTAACTAACCCTTTAGTCCAGGGTCTTATAGAGCTAAGAGGAGACAAAATGTGAAACACCCAAATTGCCAGTGATCCCAAGAAATTTCCCTGGCCTACCTGCAGAGACTATAGCTCGCTCAAGTTATTCTTGGTCACTAAAACTCACTGGAGAGTGAAGTCTGTCTGTAACTTCTTCAATCCCTTCTACTAAGAATTATGGTACATGACCATTTCCTTCCTCTGTTCAGAACCCAGGGCAGTCCCAACCGTGCCAGGCTCCCTCCAAGTGGCATCTCAGGGAGCAAGAAGCATCAAAATACTTTAGTCCTCCCACACGCTTAACATATATCAGTTAAGATTTAGCAGGGAGGCAACATGGCCCACTGTCTTGTTCCATTAAAGGGAGGAAAAAGAGGGCAGCTCAGCAAGGCAACAACTGGAATTGTAACACATTGATATAAAGCTCACACCAGTGCCAAGGTAATGCCTTCCCGCTCCAGGCACTTCTATCCGTCTCTGCTATGATCCATTTTTAGCTATTATTGGAAAGGTTTCTTTGACCTCCCTGCACTTAGGTTATAGATCATGTAGACTTGTGTAGGTGCTTTCTTGGTTTTGTTATTCTGCACAACTAGATGTCAGTCACCAAACACAGAGGACTAAAGCAGAGATTAAAGAAAAGAGAAAGAAGCCAGGTTTAGCCACCACAATGCATTCTGTAGAGGAGACTCTATAAAAGGACTAAATATCCATCCCACCAGAGCACATTTACAATGCACACATTTCTGGGTACTAAGGTACCGTGCCAAACATGGCAGTAAATCCTCAACTGTTTGGCAGATCATCTCAACACAAACATTGCTGAAACCAAGGAACAAACGCATCCAAAAATTATTTTTCTGGGATCCACTTGCTAAGGGAACGCTCAATAAATATACCGTGAAGTAGGTTGGTAGTTCATGGAAACACTTGAGAGTCAAAACCTTCCCCACCCCAAAAATAAAGAAATAGTTCATTAGAATTCCTACAGTTCTCAATTCCATTTATAATCTGCTTTGCAGAAGCAGAGCAGTAACTAGCCCACGGTGCTCGCATCCGTTCGGAATACGCACTCGCAGGATTCACTCACCAATTAACATTGATTCTTTCTGGTACTCTTTGCTGAGGTGGCAGCGCTGGGTCACACAGGACACGTATCTCTCCAGAACATACCAGCACATTTCATAGTAGAAAGGATAACGGAATTTGGCGTGCACCTGAAAGCAAGATCAAGACTGTCAGTCCACGGGGAAGGGAGAGAAGTTTGCAGCACAAGGGCCAGTCATCGTTCTCATCGTGTTATCAAGAGCACAAACAGTGTGCAGGAGGGGGAGGGGAGCGAGGGTGGGAGCCGAGCGAGATGTACGCCTTCAGCATACCAAATGAGGAGCCTGCCTGCCTGCCATGATAGCATCATTTCTTGGTTCACTAATTTGTATCCTCTTGGGGTGGTGGGAGAGGAAAGGGGTTGCGTTCTTGTGAAATCATGAAACTGACGGATGGGCCCTACAGCTTTATTTACCTCCTGTATAAACATAGGGTGGTCACATACAGATGTTAGTCATTAAAAGTCAAGTTAAAATAAAGGTGTTTTTTTAAATTTCCTAAACACTATCACATGATTTTTATCAAAATGGCAGCATTACCTAAAATATGTCAAGCAGGAAATACATCTCTTTCAATGGTTTTCACAACAATTTGATTAAAAAAGAATGATCACACAAATTCTTTGTTATTGATAGCTACACATTAGAAGTAAAAATCCCTTACATGATTTACACTTAATATTTTGGTAGCAAATTAGCTTTTGCTGCAAACAGAACAGAAAAGCAGGATTTTGACAAAAGATCCTGTCAAGCTGTGCACTTTCTTACATCTCAGACCTGTTGTTCTCACACAAAAAGCTTATTCTCCCACACTATGTATTTGTGAGATTATTCCAGCTTTAAAAGGAAACAAAGTGGGTTTCCTTCCTTTCCAACAGTTTTCTATCTACGGGAGGTCACCGTACTAAAGAATCTGGGAAGCTCCTAAAATGCAAGAACACATGGATATTTATTGTGATTTGTTAAAAATGGATGCCAAGCATCTTGCATGCACTCCTACTTACACTGTACAGTTCCTTCTCCTGGTGGCACAGAAATTTGCATTTTGCAGGCTTGCATGCATGCATTGCACTGCCATTATTGGAACTGCTTTCAGGTATCCTGTGCTCACCTAGCCAAGAGGTGCCCACCCACCTTTAACAAAAGGCTGGACTGTACCAGAAAGGAGCGTTATCTTAGAAAGTCCTTTTTAAAAAACAAACCAAAAACCACACCCCAGATCACCCAAAAACTAGTGAAGCCTAAACAGAACCACTAATCCAGCTTCTCGAAAGTCAGATCCAGCTCTGCAAAGCAGGCACTGCCAAAATATCTGTGTGGGGATACAAGGAGTGAGCACACCAGTGACTTACTGGAGTGCCCATATCTGAAAACTGTCCCCAAGGTGGACAGCCAAAGGACTTGCCTCTGTTCCCAGGGCACAGGGGATACAAACACTTTTAGCAAGAAAACGAAACGTAATGAAGGGAGAATATACTGTATTGTCCCACTAAATGTATTGCAGTGCAGGATTTAAACATTCCATGGCAATTCCCCCAAATTAAGATCACTTATATACAACACAAATGTAGCTGGCAAATCTGAGCTGAACCCATTTGTTGCTACGGGTCACACACCCAGCAATGCTGCACCTTCTCAAACGTTTCCCTGTGCTGTTTTTTCCTCAGCACACACACCAAAAAACAGAAGGAAAAAAAAACAAAGCAAAACCCAAACAACATCCCCCTAAATGTAAGAACATTTAACCCCAGGGTCTTTTTGCGTTGGAGAATATTTTTCCTTCGGTTTAGTTATTTGTCATAAGGAAGAGATCGAGTCACTTATCACTATTACAGAACACTTGGGAAATTAGCCATGCTGAAATATATGCTAATAAAGGAACTCAAATTTTTCCAAGAGAGCACTGCAGGAAACAAAATTTGCAAAGAATTGACTTACAAACAGGAAGCCGCCTTCCACCCCTCAGCCTTCAAAAGGTTTTCAGCCACATGCCTGGGAATATTAAAGACATCATTGCTCAACATTTGTTGACAGATTCTGAGCTTCACCAAATTTAGTTGTTACCAATGTTAATTCAATGTGAAAGACAAGGCAGTAATGCATGCAGTGCTCCCATTATGTATATCAATCTTTAATATTCAATTTGAGTTCCTAATTGCCTCACTATCAACGTTCCAACCCACAGCAAATCCCTCCATGCCTCTGTAATTCACTACTGGCCTGAGAAGGCTCTGATTTTTTACAAACCTTCACAAGTGAGAGCTACCATATGTAGCCAGAGATGCTGCACAAAGATCTACAGCACCTTTTGCCAGTAATGGACGTCAAACAGTGCTTTAAAAATCTTTTAAACTTTGTCTTATGGAAAAGAACAGAGAGCAGGTTCTCTATGGTATCCTTGGCCATTTATTAATTGTAATGGATGTGAAGTGCTGTATGTACACGTCCATGCTTTTGCCATAGAGACTTAAGACCAAATGAACTCTTATGGGGAGGGGGAGAGGAATAAAAGAAAGAAAGAAATTAGAAGTGTTCTGTGATGAATTTGAAGTCTAATATCTGCTTCAGACATTGCCAGAGGACTGAATCCCCCACAAGCAGGGAAATACACCAGATCATCTAATAGGCATTTCCAGCTCTAACTTCTGTGATTAATAATTTACAATCTCCTGAATAAATTTTTTAATTATTCCTGTACAGCAAGAAAAATCCTCTCTGGAATATGATCCATCTCTCCAGTTCAAACTGAAATTATTTTAGAGACTTATATGCCCCTCCAAAATCAAAACAAAAACCCTAAGTGACTAAGGCACACACTTTCCTCAAAAAAGTGTTAGGCTCTTCCACAACGCCCTTTAAAATCATTACAAACTCTTGTGTTTAATCAATTTAATCACAATATTGAAACACAATCAATGATTATTTACAAAATAATAAATCTATCCACTTAAAATGTTATCTCATACTCTGGAAAACAAAATCAGTAGCAAACACCATCATCTGTGAGTGACCACCTTACGTATATATTTTGAGTGCTTTTGTTCCTATCCATGTTTGAGTATTTTAAAGCAGTTAAATTTAGATGAGTTGGGAGTAAGTTTGACACGTTCTTCCTCTTCAGTAACACAGAGCTGTAACACCCCTGTGCCAAGATGATGAATCCCTGCATGGCAGCCTGCTCTGCAGTTGTTCAAGCTGGTCTAGCAGAGAGCTCAACAGCTTGGCCTATTTGACTGGCTGTTAATTGGCCTCTCGGAAAGCCAGACTGCAAAATGAGAGTCTCTACAAACTGTATGGCTGGAGAATATTTGTTTATCTCAATTGCACATTAGGAGCTGTTTCCTACAATAGACATGTTTTTTATTACTCCTTAAAACTATTTTTAAATGGCTATAACCTTCTTAAAAAGTCTCCCAGGGATATAAGAAATTAAGCTAGAATAAGCATGACAAGTATATAAACCAGGCAATTTTATCAGGCTGTAGATCAGCATTACTGTTTCAACCATGTATTTATTCTTGTCTTAGCAGCTAAGACAATAACAACTACACCTAGCATAAAAATGACTTTGAATATCAGCAATCAAAGATGATTAAGCATTATATAGCAGGTCTAAACACAGTGAAACCTCCATAAAATCTCTCTGTGCAAACTGAGGAGGGGAAACACACCTGTATTACACTGATTTGAGTATGGCAAATTACTTCGTCAATCACATTATGTAATTTACTTCTGTGCTATACACAATGGAAAGATCAATACTGATGAGAAACTCATTTGCAGTGTGTTCACACTGGTGAACTACACACTGTACTGAGTCTGTGTACTCACCAGTGGATGGATAAAATTATTTGAACAAAGAAAGTACAAAATTTGATTGGCAAAGCAAATCAAGTAGCACACCCTAGAATCCTATTTGGAAAACATTTACCCCTTCAAGATTCTTGCATGATTTTTTTAGGCTGGGGATGCATGTGTTATTATTTCTAAACAACAGTAATCATTTTCCTGCCTTTTATAATGCATTGCTAACACACAGCGACACACAAGCACTGAAATTGTTTCTATGAAGCTGTGGAAACTCTGGGCTGTTGGCTTTCATTAGACTTTCTCGAAGCATTCAAGTATTTTTTGATGGAAAATTATTAAAAATACAGGCTTTGAAGAAAATCTAAACCAAAACTGACAAGAGGAAGGGTATGATTTGGGACTTCAAAATGATGCAGCATCCCACTCCAAAATACTCTGGTATGATATTTTCAAGGAGGCAGATATCCAACCTGTACAACCTTCCCACGGGATCAAGGTCCTGGTGACTTCTCAAAGGCATTTCAGCGTAACTGGCTGCTAAGTTACTAAAAGTTACCAAACACTTAACTATTATGTAGACCTCTGCCTCCTGGCATAAAAGCTTAGGAGACAAAAGCTTCCCCTGGCTTCCCAAGAGAAGGGCTTGACATGAAGCACCATTAAGCAGCTACAATCCAAGGTGTGCAGCCTGGGGTTGCTCAAGTTCTGTAGGAACAAAACGTCAGCTCTTCTACTGCTTCAGGAAAAAGTGCTTCCTTCCCATCTTCCTCACAGACATGGATATCTCTTGCTTCTGGCACCAATCCTTCCTTCCTCCCAGTCCTTACTTCTCCATTCTCCATGCAAGTTGCCTGTGCTAGCATCCTTCCTGGCAACGTCACACCCTCACCTTGAGCACCTGCAGCACAAAGATCCAGGATATATCTCTGGGTTTTATTTACAGTCACTCTGAAAGCCCCTTACCTCTTCTGTCATCACAACTTTTTCCTGTCCAAGTCCCTTTTCTCTTTAAGAGACTTGACATTCCTGCTTTGGGACACCTATTCAAAGCCAGGCTGAACTCCACTGTGGTCTCCACCTCCAATTCTGCTCTCTGCTACATTTCCTCTCTTCTCATTCCCCTGTATTCCTGCTTTTGTCTTTATCTCCATTCCACTAAAAATTATTTTTCCTGCTTAATATTGCTTCTTTTCATTAATATCACTCCAGGAGACCAACTGCTCCCACCACCCTTCTGCAATGTGAAGATGACCAGGCCTTGTTCCCCCTGTCATGTCAGGGAGCAGTTCCTGCCTAACCAACACTGGCAGAGAGAGGCTTGGGGGGAAGACACCCTTTCCTCTCGCCGAGTCAAGCATTTTGAAACAATACATATTTGCTCCAGGTCTACGCACTGTCACTGCAAAGAGAGCAATTTAGGGTAAAAGGCCCCTTGGAGCCAGAACTGTGCCCTCTTGTAACAGCAGTGAACCGTACAGATGTCCAAGACACACCATTTTATACCTTCTAGCGAAGAGGCATTGCAGCTTCCTGACCTTTTGCCAGCCCAAATCTCCAATAACACCACAGCTGGCACCCGTGCCAGTGGTTTACCAGCACTGTCTCCACGCAATGCCTCCAAAACAGCCAGTCACAAAAAGTCCCTGTCTGAACTTTCACATACCCCTGGTCCATTTTTGCATCAGAATGTGATTACCTTGCACAGGTTATTTAACAGCCTTATTAAATCAGAGGCACTTCCTTCAGATTCTGCTGCTTATGAGACTACAAAGTACACGACAACTAGGTTGTCCTGTTTCTTAATCAAGGATAAGATTTTTCTCTCCTAAAGAGGTGCACAGTAACCTCCTGCAAGATGCAATATTCTTTCCATCAGGTAGATGCTACAGCCAGATGAACATCACAATGTTCAGATTAATATCCCACCCCAGATTCTCTTTGTTCCAAGAAATTCTTGCATAATATTAAGTGACTGTAGAAGAAAATCACGGAAGGGATAGAAGACTTCACTTCAAATGCAATTTCTGTGCAGCTTTGTCAGTTCTGCTGTGGACGGTGGAACCTTCCCAGTCCCACTCTCCAGACTCAGGTATCCATTCCAGGTGTGCACAGAGAGATGATCAGCAGCGGTTTACCAGAAGTACTCATACAAGTGTCTGTAAATCATACCATGTTTTTGTGCAAAAGGGAATGTGTTTATGAAAGTTTATTAGGCAGACAAAAGACACAGAAGGGACACGTCTGTGGGAAGCAGGGAAAAACAGATGAGTAAATCCCACTAAAAATAGCCAGCATTTCAAAGTCTCATTACTTCACATTTACCTCTTGTTTCAACGACTGACACAGAGATCCCGTCAGTTCTTGTTTGTCAGAAGGAAATTTGAGAGAGACACTATGACAGATCACAGTCACAAAGAACTGTTTGGTTAAAAAGAGAATGAAGTATCCTTACCCTTGTTCTGTCCTCAATTTCATAGATGCGAAGCTGCATGGGAACATTAAAGCTATGCAGGATATTTCCACCAAACACCAGAGAATCTACTGGAGTATAAACCGCATGTATCCACCCTAGGGAGGGAAAGCAAAGAACTGAGAACGTCTCATGCCATGGAGCATAACAGAGCAATTCATAATCAAATTACAACACCACCACGGAGGCCATTCTGCAGGGGATGAGAGGTTAAAGCAGTGACAGGTTAAATGGTGTACTCGTAGCCACGCTTTAAGAGTAGTCAGAGCAGAAGAGCGTCTTACGACGTACAGTCTTACAAACCTCTAAATTCTGTTCTTCTATTTATTCACAGAAGAGTTGCAGTGTTTAGTGAGAACACGCACGCTTGTGACTCAACTACATCCATGACTAAGAAGTGAATTCAGTCCGTTCAGTACCCTTGGCTCTCAGATGTATCTACTGGCACCTCCAGTGGGGTTGCAAATCGTGTTAGCCATGGTGGTGGCCTAGGACTGTGGAATGGAACGAGTCACATCAAGCAGCTTTCACACCAGCACCAAAGCACACATCTTCAGATGTCAGCCATTTCAAATCATTACCAGCCCTTCTTCACAGAGGAAGGCTTCCTATCCTGCTATCAACTTCCTGAAGATACCAAAAAGCCCTTTTCACTGCCAGCCCCAAGTTAAGAGATTTTAATGCATCTAGTACCGGAGATGAGGCTGTTCTGACCCCATCCTGCAAGGGACTGAATTCATTTCTCAGGTTCCAAAGTGAGGGAAAAATGTTCTATGATAGCAATTCAGATAGCCAATGCCAGCTCTTCTGCTTTTGCATTGTTTGCTTGGTATGTCAGCAGTTGAAGGACTGGCTATGCAAGACTGCAGCCTCTGATCTCTGCAGTGAAAAAGGAATTGATCCTGCTAATGATTTGGGACCCACAGAGACCCAGCACTATTTTTTTTCCCTTCTTTTTTTTAATGAAAAGCATTACAGTTCATAAACCAACAGAAGCAAAGCGACAGAGGGGGCAGTCAATTTTCTCCTAACTGTGCAGTACTTCCCATTAAAGCTGTGGCAGCTTTCCTTCACTTCAAGATCAGTAAGGGAGCAGGAAAATGCCATTCAGCCTAAAGGGTTCTCCAGCCAGCAGCCATGAAAGCTCTACTCTGCAACCATCTTTAGTGTGTAAAGGCCTGCAAAGCTGTATCTGAGAAGTCCTTGAGCCACAGCAGATGACAGAAGGCTTTCATTGAAGGGCATATTGATAGGAGAGAAGAAGGAAAAGAAACCAGCCTAAGAATTTTCTACCTGGAAGCACAAACTCATCACTCTGGATACATTTTTCTGAATTTCAGAATCACAGAACAGTTGAGGTTAGAAGGGACCTCTAGAGGTCCAACTCCCCTGCTCAAGCAGGGCCACTTGGAGCAGCTGCCCAAAACTACATCCAGATGGCTTTTCAGTATCTCCTAGGATGGAGAATCCACAGGCCCTCTGGGCAACCTGTTCCAGGGCTCAGTCAATTTACAGGTCTGATTCCACATGATAAATGTGACGCATATAAAAAAAGCAGGTGGCTCATAGCTCTGTCAGCTCTCAGTATTATTGCATCTTTCCCGCTCCAGTTAGCATAATTTCAGTCACACAGTCACTCACGATGATCCAGCTTGTTTATTACCTTCAAATCAAGAACAACCAACTAGAGAGGAATTTTCTTTTTTCGTGTAATAGTAGCAAGGCAACTACATAAATCAACACTATAAAAACTCTTCACAGTTGAAGCAGTTCACCATGTCACATGAATGCATCAGTCTGTACTAAGAGCAAACCTACTGGAAAAATAAATGATCTTCCTGATTACCTTGAGCCAATGCTCTGACAAATGACGTCCCAGACATGACAAACCCTCAACAGGAAGACTGACAAACATGAAGATGGTTTTGATCTGCAGTGTTGAAGAGCTGGTAGAGGTGCAAACTGAAAGTCTTCCCCAAAGTATCCAAGATAACCTCTGGTCTCCAGGTTTAAACATATCTTACAAACAATTAGTATCTTCAGCTCCTAACTTCTGAACTAACTAATCTTTAGGTCTCTCAAGATGCGTGTACTTCTAATAACAAGACTGAAAATACTGCTTTGTATGACACAGTTCTCAATAACAGAACCTTGTAATAACAAAGTGCTACTATCAATTCAGGTTGTAAAAAATAAAAATAAACCAGAGACAAAGCAACAAAGTCTTTAACTGTAAAGTCCTTGGAATAAAAGTTCCTGCTCCCAGCCAAAGCAGAGTGTAGGATGATTTCGAGGCATAGCTCAGAGGTGGGTAAGGATGATGCCCATGGGTACCATCCCTCACCATTGAATGGTGCTGAGCTCAGCATACAGCTAATCCCCAGGGAATCCCCAGATCTCCTGCAGTTCATGTGCTCCTACATGCAGGATCCAGCTTACAGCCCTTCTGCCTGCAAAAGGACACAGCCCTGACAGAGGAGACACCTGCTCACACGACAGATTTTGGCCATTGAGTTGCATAGTGCATTTCAGTCACACTGCATCCCAAAATAGTTTCAAATTGCTTGTGGAACCTACATGCAATACTCAAACTCCAGAGACACAAGCAGGTTCTAGGGATGTAGGACACTATGGGCAAGATTTGGCAGAAAAGAGGGAGAACTGACAAGGTAAAAAACCATAGAAAGATTGGCACAGATGTTACGAAGGGAAAAAAAACAACCAACCTCCTGTTCTAAGTATCAAGGCTATGTACAGAGATAAAAATGAAGAGGTCAGCATCAGAAAACCAGAAGTAGGAGGAAACAGAGACGGGCAGAAAACAGGAAACAGTTTCCATGAGGGTAATCTATTGTGGAAATGAGCTCCAAGAACAGATAAGCCTGGATGGCACATTCAGTTCATTCCCACAGCTTAGATAAAAGCAAAACTCAGAAATAAACTGAGGCAGAGGAATGTTCATTATGACCATTTGCAAACAAGACACTCATCTTCTAAGCTTCCCAATTACACAGGTGCTTAAGTGGGGAAGACAGACCTCCAGAACAGGAGCAAGCCACACATATGTTTAAGACCAAAACACAGGGCCAAGAGGATTGCTTTAGTATCACCCACACCAATACCTCCTCCTGTCTCACCGTCAGCCATGCTGTTACTTTTTTGCTGGATGAACTGACTGGTCTGACC
Source organism: Dromococcyx pavoninus (assembly GCA_033558185.1). Lineage (NCBI taxonomy): Eukaryota > Metazoa > Chordata > Aves > Cuculiformes > Neomorphidae > Dromococcyx > Dromococcyx pavoninus. The sequence continues at coordinate 127,157 of JAUMJL010001209.1, read as the reverse complement.
CCTGTCCATGGCTGGGGGGGTCGAACTGGATGATTTTTAAGGTCCCTTCCAACACAAACCATTCTGTGATTCTGAGTGTGATCACGTCACTCTGTGCTGGACAGCTTGTCATGTCTGCTAATGTATGTTGGCATCTTTTAGCTCTCACAGAAAACATCTGCCACCCAGCCTTCCTTACAGACACCTCTGAAGCGATCATCACCAGTTCTCCCCTCGATGACTTCTTCTTACTGTTTACGTAAACCCTGGTATTACCACACAACCCAATACATTTCATGGTTAGCATAAGACAGAAGGTAACATCTTTTCCCTCACAAAACCTGTAATAGTCTCAAAAAACAGGAAAGCAACAAAGAATAAAACAACACAAATTTAATTTTATCCTTAATAGTAAAAAGGAGCACTGGAGCAATATAAGAAAAATCACCTGCTAAACATTATCTAAGGCTACAATTAAATCCTACAGATGAAAGACACGCACTGTGTGTCCTCAGGGATTAGTCACAAATTAGAAAACTCTTCCTCATGGGTGACCAGTTTCAAACCAGCCTGTGGTAACACCTGTGTGAAGGTGGAACCAGCCCGTCCTTCCCGCACACCAGCGATGAGCCCAGCTAAACGGGATGGCTTTGGGAGCACAGACACTGCACAGTCACTGTGCACAACCCTGTCCACTTTGGGATTTTCTGAAGTTGATCTTTTTTTTATTTCATTCCTGGTGATTGATGAGCATCTTTTCTTTCCCCAAACAATCCCAGTTTATGAAGCCAAACCACCACCGAGCAGCAGCTCTATTCAGGAGGCTCAGAAATACCCTCAGCTCATTTACAGTCAAAAATTATTCCACCACTCCTAAGACCGACTTCAATATTTAGATGTTATCATCTCTAGTAAATCAAGAAGGTAAAATTAACAGCAACAAAAGCTTTTCTGAACAGTTAAAAGAATGATACAATCTCATTATCTTTTCAATTTTATAAAACAAGTATTATTAAACATTGCAAACTTGTTAGAAAATTCCAGGGGCCTACGAATTCCTACTGTAGCTGCAAGGACACAATCATCCATCTGAGAATAATAAAAAAGAATATTAACTTAGAAAGCTACGGGGCAAACAGACTACGAGCTCCAAGCCAAAACTATGGTGCATCTGTTTCCATTAGTAACTGAACAGATATTTTGCTTTGTGATACAGAAGGCACAGACATTTTCCTGCAATTCTACAGCAATTTGGGATGAAAAGATTAAATATGTATTTCTCAAAAATAAAAAGTGACTAAGGAGATAACCTTACAGTGGACATTGCCCGCAAATGAGACATTATTTCTCTCATCTCAAAAGAAGAATGATTGCATCATAATACTACCCACAACCAAATATATCAGGGAAACATCAGGTTTACATTTTAAAAGCAAAAAAATAATAAAAAAAAATCTTTGCCCCAGTAATACAGGTGAAACAGCAACTCTCAATCTTACATCATCTGATAAGAATCAGGTAGAGAACGGGAGAGGCACAGAACTAAAAATCCAATATTATGCTGCCAACTTCTATCTGCAAGCAGACACTCGAGGCGAAAATTCTCCTCTCTGATCCTCCCTGCTGATCTCCACTGCTTGGTCTCTAAAGGTTCCAGGCAAGAAGCTTCCATTAGTGTCAGTGGAAGCTCCCAAAACGAGAAAAGCGAACGGCAACCAAAAATAGCCAGGCAGCTCCGCAGCCCTAGGACAGCTGCCTGCAAAAAATTTACCAGTCAGATTTTAATAGCCTGTCATTCTCCTTGATATAAAGACTATCTGCTCCTTCTGGACCAATTATATAATAACTCAGCAAACACTGACTGGCATAGCAGAGGTGACCCAAGACCACACACTCGTAACAGGCAGAATCCTACTGACAACCACTGATACAGTATCTGAAGCACTTTTGAATCCTTGAGCTACCCAAAACAGAGCACAGAACATCCCTTTACGTCCACTTTTCTTCCCAAAAAACATTCATCTGAGAAAAGTCATTATTTCTGCATTTGACTTGAAACAAGAACCTCGGAGCACTCTCATGTCACCACAACAATCACCACAGACCAACAAGAATATTTTGTTAGACTGCACCTCATTCTTCAGCGCTCAAGAAATTAAGAAAGACTGTAACGCATGTTTCCATGTCGAAGACCCCACAGTGCATTACAAAGAGCACAAGAAAAATAAAGTAAAACAAACAACTTACTGCTCAGTAAGCAACTGTTATAAGAGCATGGAGCAACACTAGTGAGAAGTCTGAAGAACCAGAAAGGAACATCATGTGCAGCAGACAGCAAGTTAACCCCATCTGCATTTTGATCATGGGAATGTCCAATAAACCACACTGCAGAAGTCTTTCACAATATCTCATGGTAGTCCATTATTCAATTTTCAGAAATAAAAAAAAAACACAGTGACTTCGTGGACCATCATTTTATGGACCACGTAGTGGTCTATTACTGCGACCATTACTGTTAGATTTAAAGAACGAACAAGAGTCACCCAAAATGCCCCAGCTTGAGGATTTGTGCTCCCTCACAAAAGTACCTCTCTAAACTACCAGCTCACACACATCACAACATCTCATCTCTGCAATGTACTCACATTAAAGCTACATATTTGGAAAACCTACAGTAAAACACCCGTGCAGCATCAAACCAAAAGCTCACAATGCTTCTGCTTCTGACCAGCAGCAGAGGCTCAGAAAAAAACAGGACAATTAGAGTAACCCTTGGTAGTACGAGCCATCACCTCCCAAAGGAACCCAAATCTCTATGTTTGCAAACTTTCTTAGACCAATCGCACTGCAAACCCTGGAATCAAATTGTATCCACAACAAGTTGGACACCATGACCTTAAAGGTCTTTTCCAGATTTAATGATTCTACAATCCTATAGGTGTGGCCACTTCCTTGGAGGTGAACAAAATTGGTCTTCATAAAAAAAGAAGAAAATCCAAGTTTACCCATATTGTGGCAGACTATGTTGTAAGAAACAACCCAGAACTGGCCTGAATTCACCTTTTCAGGACATGTAATGTTTATACTCGTACTTCACAATATTAACAGCAGACAAATATTGTATGACAAGTCTTCCACAAAGACTACTGGTTGGCCTGTTTTTGTGTGTCTCAATTTTGCATATGCAAACTCTCTTCAAATTCAAGTGCAAGTGTCTGGATCAAGCATAGAGACACATACATGAAAAAAGTCATTTTTTGAAAGAAATGTCTGACAAGAAATAGAGGGAAAACATAAACAAGATTAACATAGTCCAAACTACTGCAAGAGTTGTTTGTAGAGGAAAACAGGGAAGGAGGAGAAGACAATAACAGGGAAGGAAGAGAAGACAATAACAGGGAAGGAGGAGAAGACAATATCCATGTCAGAGCTCCACCACTTACAATAAAAATGATATATTCAACAATACTAAAAGATCAAAAAGAGTAAACAGGTTGAAAAAGGATGGATTTTTCATTTTTGAATGCTTAGTTTTGAGCTTGCATTTAGGTAACAACAGGGATGTTTAGCAGTACACAAGAGAAACTAATGTGGTGTTCAGAGACCCGATCTAATGATTCTATGATCCTAAAACAGTCAGATTTTTACAGAAAATAATAATCATTCCCTGACACTGGCAGCAACCAGAGCTTCCTCCCCTCTTGAAGCTTCGGCTGTTTTAACATCTTGAATCTACATCTGGCCATAAACTCAGCATGGCACAATGTGGTATATTTCTCAATCAATAATTTTGCTGACATTAGTTTAGATGATTATATTCATAGAAAATGCCAGCTTCCTAGTTGATTTTATCACTTTACCACAGACTTTACCAGAACTGATCATCCTTGACTCATCAGTGGGAACTGGTAAAGTGGGAGGTGAGAACTTGTAACAGGGCATTGCTTGTTTGGAGAATCCTCTGGGGTCACGAGGAGTACTGCTTGGCTTCTACACAAGACCCCAGCCACAGTAACCCTCAGAATCCCAGCTTACTTCCCCCCACTCCATACTCAGGAGGGACTTCTGAAATGCTGCAAGATGCATGTTGGCCCATAACAACTCACTATGCTGACAATTTTGCATTCAATTTCTGCTCGATATCAAAGCTGTGATTGTGCCTCTCTGTGCTTTGCAGGGTTAGAAGCACAGGTAGAAATTAACTGGTTTAAACATAATCCTGAAAGGATGATGGGAGTGAGAGAGAGGAAAATACCCTGAGGCCCTGGTGAGCACTATAATTATGCCTTCTGTAAGAATAATTCCCATTCCTGTCCAAATGGTTTGTAGTTTCAGGGATTTACTGGATCTACTGCTGATCCTAGATTCTCAGAGAAAGCTTCCATCTCCTCCAAGCCTATGATCTCATTCCCTCATTTCTAGGATCACCCTCAAAAATGACTTGAAAAGAGCAACAGAGTAGGGTATTTCATGGAAAGGCCCTTTGCTGAAATGCTCTCCTTTCACAGTTCAGCTGAGCACTAGCAGCATCACCCTACACTTCCTGTGACCAGATCTGTAATTAGAAAGTATTTTCCTTGTGGATGAGTTGAGGCTGGTCCAGAGTATATCAGGCCCAACTGAAAGCACAGGACACACTCACTTTACAGCCACCCGTTACCAGAACCTAAACACTATGAACACTTGCACATACAAACACATTCAGACATCAACTAATGTGATACTCACACAAACCACATCAAAGAGGCAGCAGGAATTGACCTGTTTTACACAGCTACGCTCAATTCGCTGACCCGGAACAGCCTTTTAATCAGGCATTTCTATACTCTTTAAACAAACATAGAAATAATGCACTTTCACATAAATAAGAGATTTGCAAGTAAGTTTTCCAAACAAAATACAGCAGAGAAAAACCTGTGAATCCACGAGGTGCTTAGGGAGAAATTATTCATACATGCCTTTCAAGTATGGCATGGAGCCTAAAACATCTGAGGTACTGGCATTTCTGTACTTTGGGGTTTCCTAAGAAAACAGCAACAACAGTCAAAACCCACATTTGGAATCACTTCGCTTCAGCCACCACGTTACAGCTGTGTCCCGTACAAGCTCCCACAACTTGCTGTACTCCAACTGCTGAGCATGACTAAACTAACACACAGAAAGTCTTACTCGTAGGAGGCTGTTCACAGGGGATGAAGAGAAAATATGAAGATGCAGTAACAGGATCTAAGCAAACAGCACAGGCACACTCAAACACTCAGTTCAAACAGTAACAGCACATCCTGACCTGTTTCAAGGGAAGACCTAATTCCTTTCATGGATTAACTCCTCCACCCTCACAGTCATTTTGCCTGTCACCTCCCAGGCTGATTCTTACCAAATACTTACAAATGTGCAAATCTGTGGCCTTTGGCTGATAGAAACAACACTCCCTAGTCGGCAAGATCGTTGTCACTCTCTTTGTATGACCTGCATTCTCTCTGTCTGCACGATTAAAAAACAATAATCCTATCTCCACAAAGTAATTCTAGAGCTGAAAAACTACCAACCTGTCTTTCTGTCATGTAGAAAGGCTACATGTATTTATTCCCCTGGAAATACCCCCTAGACAGAGGCACCGTGTTATATTACAGACAAACTGATGGTCCCATAACAGCCAAAGAAAGCAAAGCCTGATATCATCTTAAATGAGGAGAGCTACATCCTTAATCCAATTTAGGCAGGAGCAGAAAAGGCTGAAGCCACCAGCCTTCCAGAGCAGCAACTATGTGGTTGTTTTGCAAGAGGAGCCTGAATCATGCAACACAGCTACCGAGGTGGGCAGCAGTGTAAAAATTAAGTGTGGCTGGGCTACTGGAAGTTGTCCAGATTCAGCACAATCTCCATCAGAAGAAATTCTGAGGAGTTATGACACTAAAATAAAGTGGTTCCCCCAAGAGGCAACCCTGAGGGAGCACAGTGCCTGCTCTTCCATGTACTGGGATCTCCACTGAGCCTCATTAGGGAATCAAGACCCACATCTGGCTCCAGACAGAGGCAAAGAAGTTACTGAACTGCAGGTGAAACTTGCCAGAAGAGATCACAAAACCAGAAAAATATTTTTCCAAGAAAGCTAACAATTGCAGAGCAGAAGTCAGTGTGACACTGATGAGAGGTGATGGGCTGACAGCTGCAGGGTCACAAGTCCTCTCCCCTTTTCCCTGGTACAGCACAAGTGATCACTGCACACGCTTCCTCACAGCTCATTTTTCATCAGTCTGGATGGGTTAATTTCTGGAATATTAAGTGCATTCAGAAAGACAAGTCCCTTGCCTTTCTACCATCACAGCAAAGAGAGAGGTAAATATGAGGTTTAGAAGTGAAGAATTGTTTTACAGAGAACTTAGTCAAACACAATTCCAGTGATTCCAATAACAGTTAACAAGTGATACCTGAAGGAATGAAGAACGTATAGCCTTGTTTCAGCTCAATTCTTTGGCATCGTTCCACCCTGTCTCCCAGAAAGATATCACTTTGCTTTCCTGAGAGAACCCATTCTTCATAAAGTTCTAGATTCTGCAGAGTAGGCGGAATCAGCCAGAAGATCTAAAAATAAAACAAAGATTTAACTATTACCAATAATCAACAAAAATAAATAGCCGAGAGATTCCAACAAAGCTATCGTGTGTTAGACAAATGAACGCGTAACACCAAGCCCACTTTCCGTATGAAACACGTTTTCCAGGTGTTGTACACAGAGACACAGCAGCAGCAATTAGTCCATGTGCTGAAAGAGGCAAGATAACTGTTGATTGTCATCTCTCTTCTATGAAACACCTCACTCAGAAGATGCCTGCACAATTTATTTCAGTTCAAAACAGTGCATTGGTACAGTACAGATTCACTGGTCTATGCAGAGGAACAGCATCTGTACCAGAGATCTTCGATCTGCTGTATTTATTTCAGTTCCCACCATACACTGTCTATACTTGAACTGGGAAAAGCAACCTAAACCAATACAGATGCAACTGTAGCCATTCACGCTGTGTATTTTAACATTTCTGCATCCAGTAATATTCCAGTTCCAGCACAGTGTGCATGTGCACACCAAAGGAACATGGAGTCTCTAAAAGGAAAGAGAAGCTCCAGCTACAGAAGGAGACTTGTGAGGGCACTCTGACCCAACAAGGGTACACACAGCCACACACTCACTGCAAGACATTTCTAAATCACGCAGCAATAAGCAGGCTAAAAGCACCACCAACAGCGAAAACCACATTCGATATTTCAAATAAATCACTGGTTTCTTTGATAAAGGTGAATCACGTCCTTCTAGTTCAGCAAACTTCCTGTATATCAACAAAACCAGCTGAAACAGAGTGATCGCTGACCAGCCTCCCCCCTCCAAAAAAAGAGGGAAAAAAAGAAAAACAAAAATAAAGCAACCTCTCCCCTCTATAAGAGGCACAGAGAAATAAAAACAAACATCACACAGGGTTCACCTACCTTCCCCCCACGGAAAACGTGATACCACACTGAAGTGCCACCAAAATCAATATGAAAATCAGTGAAGCATCCTTTCACACTCATCAAACAGTACCTGTAAGCAGAGTGAAGGACAACAATGAATCAGTCTGAAATAGTATTTTTCACATCTTAATTTGCAGAGATTAACTACGAGTGTAGTACTCTTTCCACCAATTAAGTTTCTGCATTTACAGTACTGGGATTTGTCTTATGAAGTAACTATAAAGCAGGTTTCAGCTGGAAGGAAAGATTTCAGAGTTAAGGAATGGAAAAACATTAAGTTATACTGTTTACGGATATTTCTTATGCCACTGCCAGTCCCCAAGGTGATCTGTTTAATGCTACCCTTCATCACTTGAGAGGCACAACCATCACCAAAAGTTGTATGTAAATTGCTTCAAAAAAGCAAAGTTTTGAGAAATCTCATTTGCTTAAAAATCCTCCTAAATGTTCTTTACCTACTTGCCATTTTTGCAAGGATTGGGGGACAAAAACCTCATCTGGCAAACTAACTCCTTTTTGTTCACATTTCTAGGCATCTCTGCATCAAAACACGCAAAGGAACCAGCTGGCAGCATCGCTAAGTATCAAAACCACTATTTTTCACGACATCTCGATTCAGGTTTTCAAAGCAGTTTAAAGTCGGCATCACTGGAAAGAGATGCACGAGCTCTCATCTTGCTGCACAAATCTCAAGCCTCCAGCCACCATCTGTAACTAATGGCTGAATTACAGCTGCCTCTCTCGCTACAGGCACCTTTGCAAACGCAGGAAACACACACCACTTAACCCACTAACCTCTTTTCCTTGTTCCGGTCTCCGTTTCATGGCTTTATTATTATTTTTTTGGTGGAGGGGGGTGGTTATGGAACCGGTACCAGAAGGGGATTTGTTAAAAAAAAAAGAAAAAAGAAAAAGGTTTCATTTAACTGTGTCTTTTTCTCATCAGATTCAGGTAGGGAGAATCTCAGCAGTATGCAGACGGCGTGCAAAAGTCCCTCTAGATGATAGGCTGGAAAGGACCTTACCATGTGTCTGCAGAAGGCTGGCAAATCAGAGAGACTATAGGTACATAAGAGCCCGCTGCCTAGCAACCACATCCTGAGCTGGAGTTGACAGAATGATACGCAATGCTGTCATGAAGACAGTCAATTTGTGGGCTTCAAAAAAGGTCCTGCGCCTTCATCTCACAGTTAAAACCTCTCTTCATGTAATCACACGTCTCTCCTCTTGCCCACTCTGGAATTTTTAATTTTTTTTTTAACCTTCAGAAGCAGAAAAAGAGCTTTTTCTACCCCTGGGGTATTTCAGATGCTTCAAAAATCACAGCTAGCCAAGAAGCTGTCTAGACTCTCAATATGCTCCACTTCAAAATATGAGTCCCTCCCTCCCAAATACTTTTTTTTAATGTCTTCTTTCATGTTTTCTCCACGAAGACGTTGTTGATTACAAGTCAGATAGAATTTAACAGCAATAAAAGAAGCCCAGAAAGGAAGCTGCCTTTCTTCCAGCCAAACTGCAAAAAGTCACAGATTGAATAATTGCTCATAAACCAAGAAAATAACATGGAAACTCTCAGTTTGAGGGCAGTGTTGAGTATTAGAGGTCCATGTTGTTTTAAAGTAGAAAATTCAGATCCTTATGGATTTTAAGTTTCCAAAAGGTGGGATGTAAAATACATCACACTAATAAAAATTCTATGAAACAGCGCTACCTATCTACAATTACCCGTTCATATTTAGATATTCTGAAAGAGCATAAATGGCCTAAGCATTCGCCAGTTTTATTCATTCCTCACCAGTCAATAATCTAAACCTGACACTGTCAGTTTGTATTCAGAGAGGAAATAATAGGATTGAATTCTAAGTCAAATCAAAGTGCTTAGAATTTAATTTTGTGACAAAACACCAAGGCACAGATAACTGAACACGCAACTCTTTCCTTGTTTTTCCCCATTTTCCATCTGTTTTCTTGAAACTCCTCTAAACACATTTTCCATTCCAATAAAGGTGGTTTGACTGAAAGAGCCACATACGGAGATTAATAAAACTCTACAAAGCATTTGGGGAAAAAAAAAAAATCAGGGTTTTTTCTTTTCCATCCACAAATGAGCCATTCCCTGTTTAATTTCTGCTGCTAACCTTACAGGGCCGCTTTTGTCCAACCCCAACAGCTACTGAAAGGCTCAGGAGCCTGAAAAAGCGATCTTCCGCCATACAGCGATCTCCCTTGTTGCCAGAGTCTGGCACAATGCCTTTGCATTGACCTCTACGGCTTCCTCTTCCAATGTACACCGCAGTCACATGGTCCCAGCGCAGCTCCACGCCACAGCTAATCCCACACAGCGCTCGGATCCAGCCTCGGCAAGCGGCTCCTCATCACCCACAGCTGCTCATGTGGGGAAAAGACTCAACTTTACAGGTTGTTCCATAACCAAAAAAACCCAAACCAAACACCACCAAAAAAAACCCCAAAAGCCATAACAGAGCATCCATGTTGAAAGAAATCTAGGAGCTACATCCCACCGCACACTCTGGGCCACAGCAGGTGAAGTGGGCTACAGGAACATGATTCCAAGTGGGGCACGTGGAGACAATCGGAATAGTTACATCCTGAAAACACAGGTGATGTCAAAGATCTTTAATCTTTTTCCCAACTGCCACCCCATCCAATCCCTGCACGCTCCACTTCATCTCCCTGCACAGCCTCAGTGAGGGGTTTAAAACATGCAGCTGCTTGTAATCTGTGCTGGGGGAGCTTCCCTTCCCAACTGAGGAGCTGGTTTATGCTCTCCACCGGCCTGAAATCGTTCCAGTTACTGTATTGTTATTCTGGAGGGAGGATTTGTGCTGGGGAAAAGATAGGTAGCACTATCTTATAAGAATTCTTGTTTGTGTGATGTATTTTACATCCCACCTTTTGGAAACCGAAAATCCATCGGGATTTAAAAGTTCCCCTTCCCCCTTCCCAGCACAAATCCTCTCTCCAGAATAACAATACATTAACTTGGATGTTTGGGGGAGGGAGAAGTTCCCCTTTCCCCCCCAAAAAAACTAGGGAAACGATGCGAAGAAAATATGGAGTAACCTGCAAAGAACAAACAGACAGATCGCCCCCCCAAAAAAGGAGAGGGAGATGATGCGAAGGATGCTAAAGCAGTAAGCAAGCCCAGCGAGCTGGCACCCGGCACACAGCGCTCCCGGCAGCCCCGCGATGCCCTCGCCCCGCTACGAACCCGCAGGCACCGAGAGAGACAAAGGCGGCGGCGTTCGGGGAGGCGGCGGCGTTGTTGGTGCAGGGACAGCGTTACCGGGGCTCAGCTCCTTCTCTCCCGCAATGGGCACCGCACGGCTCTATTCCCTCTGGCATTGCTCAGCCCATAAACCACTCCCAAAGCCCCAGCAGAGGCTTCTGTTTTTTTGTTCGGGCCAATGAGAAAAGTATCGCTCGCTCTTCCTTCCTCCCAGGAGCGGCGCCGGCTGGGGGAGATCCCTGAGCCTGAAACCCAATCCCTCGAACCCAGCAGCCAACTGCGAGTGCCCGAGCGGGGAGAGGGCGCCGACCCCGCTCCCTCCTCTCCTCCAGGCGGGAAAGATGCTCGGGTGTCGGAGGAGGGGGCTGCATCCCTCCCCTGCTCCCGGGCCTCGCCTCACAGCATCTGGGAGCGGGAGCTCGGAAGGAGACGGCAGGAAACAATGGTGGTGTTATTCTGGAGGGAGGATTTGTGCTGGGGGGGAAGACAGGTAGTGCAATCTTACAGAATTCTTGTTAGGGTGACGTATTTTACATCCCACCTTTTGGAAATTGAAAATCTGTAAGGATTTAAAAGTCCCCCTTTTCCTCCCCCCAGCACAAATCTTCCCTCCAGAATAACAGTACATTACCTTGAACAAATATTTCTGGGGGGAAGTTCACCTTTCCCCCCAAAGAAGAAACCTAGGGAAATGATGAGAAGAAATATGGAGTAACCTGCAAAGAACAAACTCAGAGCTTGCGCAGAAAAAGAGAGGGCTGCTCAGGGACACCCACCAGCCTGCAAGAAGCCCCAGCTTCTCCTCAGGGAGAGCCCCAAATCTACAGGACATGTGCCCCGTGCCATCCCCACAGCACTGAGTCCCTTCCCTGCCTCAGGAGTGGGGGCTGCCCAGCTGTGGCTGCCAACGCTTCCAGCCCAAAGCCAAAGCAAACCAAAATGAAGCCCAAACAGTGACTGATCACGGAACAGGGTGGTGCACGGGGCACCTGGAAAGCCACAAAGGACATGGTTCCTGCCCTGAGTGGGCTACAAGTCCATTGGACAAAACCATAAAATCGTTCTGTTGGAAAAGAGTTTTGAGATCGAGTCCAACTGTGCCTGTCCACTACTACCCCAGATGCCCGAGAAACTTGTCTACCTGTCTTTTAAACCCCTCCAGGAATGGAGACTCCACTACCTCCCTGCACAGCATCTGCCAGTGTCTGAGAACCCTTCCAGTGAAGAAATTTTTCCTAATATCCAATTTAACCCTCCCCATGCTGCCTGCAAACCTCTTAGTATTTAATACACATTCAGCTCACACCACGAAGGCTGCCTTCAAACTGTAGAACCAAGAGGCCTCTTTACTTTTTTAAACTGGAAGCCTGTTGCTGTCAGGAAATGAACCGAGCTGCCGATTCACAGCCAGCTGGGCTTGTCAGCCCCTGGAACAGCATTTTGGTATCAGTGAGGACACAACTCGTCTCTCCACCCTTGTAACACGGCTGTTCAGCTCCAGGCTCACCACAAAACATTTTAAGCACCCAGTGCTTGTTTCAGTTACATGTGTGACACTGCAAGTCCTCCAAGCTCTACACTACAGACGATTTCAGACTAACACACTGACTTGAAGATATTGCATTTTATTTACTTTGCTAGCTTGGAAAGTTTTAATGAGAACTTGTGCTTATTGGTCTAATTTTCTTCTACCTAATTCTATTTCCAGAGCATTTTTGTATCAAAAGCAATTCACAAATGACATACAAAGTGCATACCAGTACCTCACATGCATAAAACAGAGCCAGGTTGCGTTGTGGGACCTGTGAGCTCCCTCAATTCAAAGGGCAATCTCTGTCTCCGGAGGCACACCCTCAGCTTCTAATTAGACCACAGATCAGCAGAGCATTTTAGCATCTGTTTAAATCCATCCCTACTTAGTAAAGGAATGAATAGAAAGGAATGGATGGTTGAATAACAGGCTAGGAGAGGAAAAATAGGGCTGGCTGAGTACATAGAGCAGCATCCTTTTGTGAACAGGTAGATGTTTCATACAAGATACCCCATCCTTTCTTGAAGAATAATGGTGACATAAAGATCTATTACTGCAGTGCTTAGGTATGTTAAGTAATAGGAAGAATTTTGAAGGCAAAAAGGCTGTTGCAGTCACTGAGGCTTTCATTTTCACTTGTTCCATGGCACAAACTTTATCAAGTTGTGAGAAGTGCCTGTTGCTATTTCTATAGCCATCATGTCCTGCCACACTTGCTATTTCACTGCCACTGCTTTGCAAATAGTCTTGCAAGTCTATGATCACAAAATCTAAAATAGAGAGGACAGTAATTTCAGCAGGGCTATCTGTTTTGATAAATGAGAGATCAAATTAATACATTTTTCTCTTTGGTTTAGGCTCAGCTGTATCCTGATTGCTTCAGTCCTGGTTGAATTTAAACAGAGAACTAAATCTGAGCTTGTTTTGAGCTACCTGAAAATGGTTATGGTGCACTATGATGAAAGGAAGCAGTTCTGAGCCCAGTTCTGTTTCCTTTTGTCACAGTTTCCTGCCCTTGGAATTTGCAGTTCCACAGACATCTGAGGTGATACAACAAGCTTCTGCTCCTAAAAGCTGATGTTACAACAGCCCTGGCTTTTCCTTCTGCCCTGGTTCCACAGCTGCCCTTCTCCAATCAGGCTCTCACATCTGGGAAGTCCTTCAGAGGAACTTGCTCCCAGGGATGTGCAAAAGGGGAGGGAGGTGCAAGGCTTCCTTGGTAGCCATGAACTGCTCTTGTCAGCTCACCCGATGCCTCGTGGCCCAGCACCTTGTGTCAGCTGTAGAAAGGCTTTGTCGATGATCCCACTCTGTTTTTTTCACACTTCTGCACTGCCTTTCAGTTGGCACAAGCATTCATGCGGCCATGTGGTGGTTTGGATGGCCTGAAAGGTAACCAATTTTTCTTCTTCATTTCCGAGTCAGTTTTCAGCCAGAGCAGTTCCCAGCCCAGTTTGCTCTGCAGCTGCACAACGGCGCGTTCTAGCAATGAGGGTGGGACAATGTGGACATGGGACTGTTTTTTCAGGGGCAATGCCAACTTACATCAGCTTGAAGTTTGTCACAACTACAGTCTCAGCTAGCTGTCCCCTTAATTTCTCATGTTGTCTTACTGCTTAAGAGGCAGTACTTGGAAAGTTTTACATAGTTTTTACATAAACCATTTCCCCACTTAATTCAGTCCTATCAGGTAAGCAGTCATTTACGTACAGACAGGAAAATAACCTCATTACCCAGAATTTTTTAAAGAAGTTAATGGTGCAAGTCCATGTGAAAGCCAGGGTGGTCTCCAGCGTGCAGAGTGCTCCTGGTAACCGAAGCAGCGCAGCAGATGGAGCGTTCTCTAACTTCACTCCCAGCACGGAACTTGACGTACAGGAGCCAAGACAGACATTTGTGTCTGGTAATGCCATCTGTGTCTGCAAAACCACAACGCTTTCGCTGGAGTGCTTTTTGTTTGTAGGGAACATGTTAATGGTGGGTATCGCGTACTGCAAACTCTTAGTATTATGAGAATGCTAAGAACAAGAATGAAATGAAACAATCCCATTTCTGAGCAACAACAGTCATTAATAAAGCAGATGAATATTGACTGTTTGTATAAATGAATGGGCAACTTGAAACAAGTGACAGCACTGACATTTAGCTCCATAATTGAACACAATCTCTTTAATAAGGGCTCATACCCTCTGGGTACTCACAGCGATAGCTGGGACTAAGTATCTGTATAGCAAGGGCTCAATCTGAATTTCCAAAGATGAAGAAAGCTAATCTCTTGAGGAGTTCATATTTAAACTGGACAAGTTCATGGAAGAGAAATCTCAAGAGTCACTAAGCACACGGAAACCACTTCCACCTCAGGACAGCCTCTGCCTGAACTGCAGGCAGTGGAAGTTGAGAAAACAGTTTTAAAGGGTGGCATCATTTTATGCTCACGCTGCTCCTTTCAGGGCATCTGTGACAGATGCCAACAGCAGGCAGGTTACTGATTCAGTAATGGATTCTCTATGGATCTTTGTCCTGATCCAATACAACTTCTCTTGTGTTCCTAGACTATCAATGTTTGTTACTGCTTTTATCTTTGTTGATTCTTCCGACTGATGAGGAGTTTGTGCCAACAGTGCTGCAAAACAGCTTTCTCTAGTCTTTATGCCAGATGATGCTCACTAGCAACATCTTCCCTCTCATCACTCCAGCCACATCACCCTTGCCTTTAACTCTCACACATGGTAACTCCTTTTCCCAACATCAAACTCTATTGTCACATTTCAAGCGCTTACAGTCTTTCACTGTTTAGCTTCCCTCTACCTATCACATCTACTGGTTTATCAAGCTGTCAACCTCCACCTTCACTTTGCCAGTGACAGCAACCTCAATGGCTCTGTGTCTGCTTCTTTGTCAGGCATCTCCTTCCTTTCTACCAGGCCATCACCCACACATGGGAAAAGCTCCATGTCAAAATCTGTTGAATTGCTACTTCTCCAAAATCCCTCTTTGAAACCTACCATCTGGCATTTCATGATGCAACTAGTGAACTGCAAGAATATACTCTGCTTTTCCTGCTAAATTCTGTTAGTCATGTGGCTACCTTATCCTTTGAACCATTTCTGCCTTGCTTTGTTTACTTGCTACATTTTTTTTAGCATCTGGAGTGTGCCTACTTTCAGAAAGGGACTGCTTTAATTCTTACCTTCTACAATCCATGAATCCTGACGACTTAAATAATGATCCCATTTCTTAGCTTTAGCATATTATAAATAATGTTATTTAGTAGACTAAGCACTTGGGAAACAAGTTGTCTGGGTCCTATTTGCTGTCCCGCCGCCGGCTTATTGTGTGACCTTAGGTAAGTCACTTAGGACATTTCCAGTTCCATTCCTGTACATATCTGGTCACCCTAACAAGCAGCTTACTTTTTTTCAGAAGGACAGAGAATCTTTAGCTTCCACTGAAATCAATGGTGCTGAGCATTATCACAGGACCAGGCCTCCCCATGGTGCCTGCCACAGAAGCTCTCCTAGCATGGAGACCTTTACCTTCCAAAATGTTTATATTTACAGAATAGCGGTAAATCCTGCATATCACTTTCTGCCTGCACACTCCTTTGTATATGTTAGTACCAATCTATTTTAGACATTACAGTTTGGAAACAGTTCTAAGCGATTTGCAAAACGCTAGAGGTCGGTCCAACAGCAGAGCCTGGGCTGCCACCAACATTAGGTCTGGCCAATTAAAAATGCCTCTAGAACAGAGACAGCAGTGAAGGGCTTCCAGGATTACATAGTGTTCATCAGGTCAGTAGCTGTTATATCATTAACACCTATATCAGTCGTAGTAGTTTCTGTGAAACTTACAGTACGCGTTTTTTGGTCCCCAAATTAGTTTCCTTTTCCAATCATCATATAAAGAACATTTTCAAGGAAGACATTCAAACAGAAGAAACAGCAAGGTGAGGTGTACTATCACAGCTTGTTGAAAAACTAGAACTGAGATGGGTAGAAGCAGGACAAATTGCTCTTGTGTTCTCTCAAACCTACCCTGAGTGGGTCCTCCAAACCAAGAAAGAGTCTATGAAGTCAGGCCAATATTTGATCTTGCTGTTGAAAAAGCCAATGGAAAAGCAAACTGGCACAAAGGGCAGTGACAATTTTTGGGAGACACACATCTATTAAAAATGGACTTAATTTCACAGAACACCTCTCAGCTAAGAACTTTTCAGCCATTAGTAGTTTAGAACCTGGGAAGGACCTGAACCCAGCCTACAGAAGCACTTGGACTACACTGTGTGAACTGTAGGACATATCTGTATTCTGTGAAGTGATTTCTTTGGGTAGCACTTTTGGAACTATTTGAGGTCAGTCTGCCATTTTCAAAACAGAGTTGCTCAAAACTGAAAAATAAAAATGTGCTTTTCAAAGGGATTTGATTAAAGATTGTATTCATCTAACTGTAGATTATTTTTAAATTAAAATACTTAAAGGGTGCTGAAAACTTGTAAAATTAATATTTAGAATAAAATCCAGAATATTTCTCTGTTAAAGAGTCCAACCACATGCTTTAAGAACATGAAGTGTCCATAAAGCTCTCAAATACAAAAATCTTCTCCTAAAAAGCTGATACAATCCATGGGTAGGCTCAAGAAGCTCGGCTAAGCCAACCCCATTTCTTACACAGACAAAGATGATGGTTGGTGTTAGTGTTGGGTTATAGGTTGGACTTGAAGATCTCAGAGGTCCTTTCCAACCTTGTCATACTGTGATACTGTGATACTGTGAAATAAATAGATCATTATTTTCTCTCCTACCAGCTTTGGAGTTCAAAAGGAATTAATTAAGAAGGTCAAGAGTAGAATTTTTTAAATATTTAAAAAAAACTTACTTTTTCACTTTGGGGTATTTCATCTCTGAAATAGCGTTGGTAGCATCCGTCTGTCTTGCCTTCAAATGCTGTGGCCACATATTGTCCACCCAGTCGACCAAATCCACCTGAAAGCCCCACCAAAATCAACTGTTAGTTACTGAACACATGGTTGGAGATGCTCCTGCTGGCTAAAACTCTAACAGTGACAGCAGATGCTCACAAGCAGCAAGAACCTCCCTTTACAGCAAAAGTCCCATGGACTCAACTTGTTAGGGTGCAGCACTTCATCACCACAACTCAGCCCTTTGAAACCCAGAGCAAGGAGAGTTTTGCAGTCAATTTAACTGGGTGCCAATTCTGACCTGTGGGCACCTGTGAGCACCTTCTCTTGCAGCATCACCTGCTGCCTGTATTCAGAAGTACTTTTATAGCCAATAACCTAGAAATTGCATTTGTGAACATTAAATTATAAACATAAAAGAGATTATGCTATTCCAATACCTTACATTTCACAGAACATTAACACCATTGTTCTGGCCAAATTCTGATTTGAGTAATTCCATTATCGCCTACTGTGTATTTCCTTCACTGCTGTACTTGGGTATAAATTCACCAAAGTTCTTGTCCAAAAGCCAAACTTCAGGAAGTGTGGGCAGGAGAAAACAGTAAAAGCTGAGCAATTGGAAACATACTGCCAGCAGGGTGAGGAAGAAATAGCAACTGAAAATTGTTTGGGGACATTGAAACGCAGCTCCTGTGCTGGGTGCCAGAACATGAACCGCGATCCGTCCAGCTCAGCAGCAAGGACAAACCTGTGACTCATTCTCTGGTCTGTTCTATGATGGAGCCTCTGTTAGATATCCAGAACACTCCCTTCTGGTTATGCAAGTGGGTCACATGTGCCAGGTTTCAAAACAGGGGATAACACCAGGCCACTTGGGAAGTCCAACCGGACAGGCTGTAGTGCTGCATTCGGCCACAGTGTGGCTGCACATCCCGGCCAGCTCAAAAAAATCATCCTGTGTCAATGAACCGGTCAACAAGGACTGTGAAACCTACCCTAGGTGTTGGTGACAAAGTTCTCCTCTGATTGTGTGCAGCAATGATGGAGAAGTCCAATCCCACCGTGGTTAGCACCCCATTTAACCTCCGGGCTGCTAAATCTCTTGAAAGGCCCACCCAGGACTGTTATCTGTATGAGCCAACTCAACTGCATCCCCAGAGGATCTTTATAATATGGCAGTTAGTCCACGAAATTCTTGCTGATTGGGGCTGGCCCCTGGCTATTACTCCACCTGCGCCAGGTACTGCGGATAACACATGGTACTTTGAGGCAAAGGGAGACAATGTGGCCAGGAGGAACGGTACCAATTCCATGACTATCACAGTTGTATGTAAAACCAAAATGAATGGTTACTACCCCGATTCTGAAATAATTCCCACATCCTGATACTGCAGCCAACAGTCATTACGCAACAGGGAACATGAATCAAGTATTTCTGCTTTACGTGGGCTCAAATTGCTCTGCAGAATTCAAGGGATCCACTTATATAAATATAGTATTCAACTAGTGTCTGACTTTATGGACTGGACTTTCTCTAAGCCCCCAGCTCGCTCTCTTCTATTCCCAAGGACCTAACGGGAATGCAAACCTTTCTTTCAGTGAGATCTAAATAACCCCAGTTTTACAAATGACTGAGCACTCAGGCCATATTAAACAGATACGAGGTATTCATTTACACAAGGTAACAGGTACCTAATTGCATTTTTCAGTTCTAAGCGCCCAGGAAATTCGCACAGATGTTTTAAAAGCTCACTAAAGCATGATATGCTTGGGAAAAATGGGATTGGTTGAACACCAGAAACTCCCCAGAGCATTTCCAAACTGCCCGCCAGTGCTTGAATGACAGCAAAAACCTGCACAAACTTCTAAATATGTGCTTAATATTCAATTTGTGATACGTGCGTAACAGAACACAAACGCCTACTAAAGAATTACTTCTACATATCAGCAATTAGAGCTGTCATCTATTTTTGACCTGTTTTGACCTGTTTAGACACTGCCAATTCTGACATAGCAGTAATTACGCTGCTTTAATTATGTATAAATTTCTACATTTAATACATGTATTTTCAACCTTTTTTTTGCTTTGGAGTCCCCTGAACATTTTTTTTACTTAATAGGAGTGTTCATTTATAAGGAATTTAAGCTTCCTGATAATAGCTTTAAATTTCCTCCTCCTTCCTAGAGGAGGAAAAACAATAGGGAGGTATTTAATTTCAGATGGAATTTCCCCTAAACACCTTGAGAGGAACTGGGTGCAAATTGCATGACTAAGAGCTCATCAGGTACCTAATTCCTGTAAATTCAGTTCCACTGTCAAGGAGACCAGCTTTCTACCTGGGCAAAAAATGAGATCCTAACAGTAAACGGACAGGAGTTACCGGTATTCCACATCATGTTGTTTAAACTCCATGTTTTATTTCTTACAAAGCAACTGGTGAGGGGAAAGCAGCTGAAAATAAACACCATCACCACAGGATCCCTTACCACATTGGGGCGCTTGACAATGTTCTCCAGCTTCGTGTGGCTGAACTCCAGGCTGATGACATTATAGAGTTTTTCACGCTGGGCCTCTGGTGTTTCATAGTACCTCACAAATTGAGACATGCTCATTTCAACACCTCTCTGCGTGTTCACATCCATCACGTCCACTATCCGTCGGCTTCCTGAAAACACGCAGAGACGCTCTCAGAACATTTACCTTTGCTTTATTTATACACATATATATAAAAAAATATATATACAATTGTATATATGTATAAATTTTCAACAACTACAGGAAAACTGTCATTAGAGAATGAGAGACCAGCATCATGGTCCCAAGCAGCTCCAACAGTGAGCAGGGAACTATCTTGGAAGTGGACTTGGTGTCCAATATGACATTGGACAAGTCACTTGAGATGGAGAGTTTCCTCCTTTACATGGCTCGACATGAGCAGGAGTACATTAAAATCTATGAAGACGCGATATAATATGGTAGCAAGGGGCATGAAAGACAAATAGCTCTCCAAATCATACTCTACAATTTTCTAAACATCCATATGCCTCTCAAGATGCTTTTACTCGTGTACAAAAATTATCCATAAAAAGAAAACTGCCTTACATCACCGGATGCTATGAACTGCTGAACACCTAATACAGACTGCTGAGCATTCTCAATTCCAGTCGTCGCCAGTGGAGATGAAAGCACTAAATGCCACGGAAGAGTGAGCCCCCACTTTGGATCTCTCAACAAAAACTACAGGACATACTTTCAGCTTCTCGAGTGGCAGGCATACAAGTCTCATTAGCACCAGAATGTTGAACAGCAGTTTTAGTCGAGCCTTCAGCTTTACACAGATTAATCCACAATCTTCTCTTTGGCCAACTGGAAGGTTTCACCTCTCCCAGCAATTTCATCATCCTAATTAGCAGTTCATTTGTGTGTGAGCAAACGGGAGCCCATGAGAGACATGCCTCATTTCCAGGAGAGAAGGATTCCAGCAAACAAACTTGCAATGCTTCCAGAAAATTATTTCAAAACCATTTGTGCTGCCGAAGAAATAACTCTTTGCATTAAAACAAAATGGAAGGTTGCTATATGCCATCAGAGGGAATTATTAATAATTACAGAACCTGGCCTATCGTGTGCTTGGGAGCAGTATTTCAGCAAGAATGATAGCTTGGATTGCATTACTCCATTAAAAACTTTCTTAGTCACTGATAGCAATGACAGTGACAGATGTGATAATGATTCCAGAAATGAACTCAAGACCATAAAGCTTTGTAATCAGAAAGAAAGATTTATACAGTGTAAATCTGGAATAGTTCCACTGTCCCATCAAATTTCACTACAAGGCTGGTGGACAGGATTTCATCCTTAGTCTGAGCTCAGGATGGTACCTTGTGTTGCCACCTTGAGGCAGGATGGGGAGAAAGTTTAGTTACATGGGAATAAGCACAAAAAGCCTTCAATTTGTTATTTGCAAAAAAAAATACACGAAACCTAGTTTGGGGATGGGGAGTTTTGCTGTTGTTTTTTTAACTGTTTCCTGTCTAGGAAGGAGAGTGTTCTTTCAACTCAACAAGTTAGCAGCTGGGATGAAGTCTGTTAAACAGCCCCTGAATAAAAGCCAGCCTGATTCCTAGCTTCCCGTGCCTGGGGATCAAAGCAGTGGCTGCAGCCCAGAGGTGTTAAGTATGCAGCTACCAAAAAGTTATATTGGAAGGACTGCACAGCAGAGTCTGGGATCTGCCATATTACAGTCTAGGTTTGATCTCAGCTTTGCTGGCAGTGACCTTGTACAGCCTCTCAATTATCCTTTCTGAAAGAAAAATCAGCCATTACCTGATGAATTGAAAATATGAAGCCCAGTTCAATAGGTTTGTTAAATGTACACGATTATCAATTACAGGCAGAAGAGGTAAGATTTGAATTGATAGTCTCTTGACTTCCAAATTAAACAGCAATTTGTGGGGCTGGTTTTTTTCTCCTAAACCACATTACTATCAAACAAGCCCGTACATAATGTCTCCTGGAGTACTGCTCACAAAATCTGAGATGTATAATTACAGGTTAACAGCCTCTTGCTCACTGCCCACTTCCTAGTGGTTCTGGCTTACTGCCAACTTTATCTCTTCTTGCCTGAAGGGATTTGACTCCTTCTTCTATCTCCTGCCCCTAAAAGAAGATTAAAAAAATATCATCCAGAAGGGGAGACAGGTAAAGAACAAGGGAAAGCAGCACACAGCAGCTCCAAAAAGCAGTGGCAGGCTGAGAGATCTCAGATGCAGCTGGATTTCTGAACACCTCCAACATGCACCTTACCTGATGTGCCATTTCTGTTAACCATTTCCTAGAAACCCTCTTGCCACACTCTCACTGTGTCCTCTAAGAAGAGACTCCACTCAATCAAGCCTGATGCAGCCCACCCGGTCTCAGCAGGACCTCAGTGACCCTGGCAGTCTCTTGCCCTCGTATGGACCATATTTCTTGCTTTCAGCTCATCATTTACTGTGTCTGGAATAATGTCTACCTGGATCCCTAGGTAGCAAAGAGCATCTTCTTGCTGCTGACATGGGATCTTCAGTGCACCATACATCATCTCATCCTTTGCTTCCCAGGGTTTTTTTTCCTATATAACTGTTGTCTGGAGAACACCTGGACAGTGCAGGATTAAGAGTGTCATTTCCTCCCCTGCAGCAGATGTGACTCAGAGGCAAAGTGGTGATGCTGGGGTTCACTGGAGGGGATTTTACAGCCTGAAGAAGAAATGTCGTTCTCCTCTACTACTGCTTACTCATCAAGCACATCCCCAAAGGATCACAAAGACAGTAACTAAGAAACAAGCTACTGCCATCTTTGACAAGAGGTACAGACAAAGGCAAGAGGGTGAGGGAAGAAAAAGTAGCAGAGCTATATGCTGGAAAATAAAATCAATCAGGAAGACTTGCTTTAGAACTGTGCTTAATTTGAAATGTTAAAAAGAAAATCAAGTTACTCCAGCCCCAGATGTTGTTTAACAGATTAATTCCTACAGTATTATGATATGTTGTGATATCTTTTTTTTTTTACATAGAAATGAACACCTGGAGGAAAAAGTGTGCAGAGTTCCTGTCTCCCACTGCCACTCTGTACCAGTTGGTTTGGTACAGAGATTTGCTCCCCTCTGCTCTGGGTTTCTCAGAAAAATTACTTCGATAGCAACAGGGAGGCAAACCTTGTTCTCTAGTCAGAAAGAGAACTGCACTTCAGGAATGCCAAGCATAATACACAGGCACCTCCCCTGCATCAGCAAATGCTTTCACAAATCACAGCTTCACCAAGTCCACTCCGGAGAGCCTTCATGAACGATGGGCTCCAGCTCCAAGTGATTCAGCAAAGCTCTCATCAATCTTCCCTGCAGAATTTGCACCCACATTTTGCTTTGCCTATTGAATGTGGTAACGATCTGCTGGAGAGGCAGCTGTGCATGGGAAATTCTGGGACTGTAATAATCTCCCCTGGGGTCCAATCATTTCCCGTTTCTCATTTCTATAAAGGTGAAGCAGTGCTTTTCCCTGCCTTGACCTGGAACAGCTTCAGACTTACATTACCCAGGCTACCAGACTCCAGTCTTCAAAACAGCCTATGCTTTCCCCTGATGTGGATTTAGCTTTGATATTAGGAGCAGTGGAAGCAAGAGACGGCCCATAAGTAAAGCAAACATGAACTATACAGTAAAATATAAGAAGTGGACAAGAGGTGTGAATTAGAGGTGAAAATTACACCTGTGTTTTGTAGGCTGCTGTCTGTTCCTCAGACACCACAAGCAGGAAGAGGTGCAACTCTCCCACCAGAGGAAAGATGAAATGTCCTTTCTGTAGGAATGATTATCAGGCCTGTCCATTAAGAGGATAAAGCTAGCTTGGGGAATTATTTTAACCCTTTGTGACTGAATTAAGGTCCATGCCCAAGGTACAATATAATGTCTTCAAGCAGAAGCCAACCTCAAATGCCAACAGACAGGCCTGCTGGTCCCCTCTAATCTTTATGCTTCTTACTGGGAAAAAAAATCCTTGGTTTGTAAAGCAGGATGTTTGGCAGAGCCTTAGGAAATCTGCTAGCTTCACTAGTGGGTTAATTGGAC
Organism: Dromococcyx pavoninus; assembly: GCA_033558185.1. Classification (NCBI taxonomy): domain Eukaryota; kingdom Metazoa; phylum Chordata; class Aves; order Cuculiformes; family Neomorphidae; genus Dromococcyx; species Dromococcyx pavoninus. The sequence continues at coordinate 103,356 of JAUMJL010001209.1, read as the reverse complement.
CTAAAGACTGAGGCTTTGACTTGCATCCCAGTTAATCCCTCCGGAGCTCCCGGAGCTGGGAGGAACGTATTCTTCTGCTGCCCACAGGAGACTATTATGATACCCCTTCCTCACTGGGAGGGACATGAATCAGAGCAGAAAGCCCTTGCTTGAGTGGAGCTATTCACCACATTCCCCGCATTTCAGAGCCAGGCTAAGAAATGAAGTTAGACACGTACCAACACCATCGCTCCCAGAGCCACCAGAGGGCACAGAAGAACAAAGGGAAACCAGAGTCCAGCTCGGACACTTGCACACATCTCTCCCCCACGCCTCCCGGTCAGTTTTCTCGCCCAGCATTTTCCCCAGCACATCCTGGTCCACCACAAAACGAGTTTCCCCAAGCCACCCAGCTCTCCCTTTGCAGTTCTCCCTGTCCTTCCCCTTACACCCCTTCGCCCAGGTATCTGTCCCAGCCCCCCAGCACATCCCACCTGCAGATCAGGAGCCTTTTCACTGGGGTTCAGCTGTTTCCTTCTTATGGAGATGTAAAGCTCCCAGTACCTGACATGCACCTTCCCCCTCCTTCCCCTCTCCAATGTCTGCAGTTTTATCACTTGGTGTAACGCTGCCAAACCGCAATAAGCCGTGTTATTAGGTTTTTTCACACAACAAAAGGTAAGGTATTTAGAGCATGTCCACAGGAAGAGCTTAAGCCAGCAAAAAGTCTTAAGCCTTAATGCTACAGGACTAGACTAAAGAAAGTGGCTCAGGGTGCTTAATGTGTTTTAGCAGCATTTTATAGAATCAATTAGCATCCTTACAGCTATGAGAAACATAAACTGTAATTTTCAGTGATTCTTTGAAACTTCAGGCAGTGAAAACCACATAGGAAAAAAAATGCCATATAGAAAGAAACTTTTCATTTTTATACAGTATCCAAATGCATTACCCTATAGTATGAGCAAACTCCAGGCAGCTGAAAAGACCCAGCTAGCACACACAGAACAACTACAGAAAGGAAAATAATACAAATTCTGAGGAAAGTGGGAAGTGATAACTTTCTTGCAAATCTCATGTTTTATTTCTCTATCAAATCAGGTTGCCTTTTCTACCTCCTGAAATGTCACCATTAGCCCATAATAAGAAGCATTATAGCCTTGATTTCCTGACACCTGGCAACTGGGAAGTGGAAGAAGACCTTCAACTACCATTCATGTTACAAATAACTTGAGAATTATAGGAACCCTGCAGCTCTCATTTGCCCTAGACTGGCATTTAAAGGGGTCGCACCAAAGGGCTGGCACCACCACCACACATCTAGGATCCACACTTTAATGAGGACATCTGAAGATGTACATGGCTGTGAATCCATCAGACCTCCAAAACATGTTGATATTATTTTTAGGTAAAGGCAGAGCTACACTTGAAGGTCATTTTGGACTAAGATAAATTATGACACAAAACCATAAAAATTACCATGAAATATTTAAGATTTTGGGTGCCATTCCTCCAGAATTAGACAGCTCTTTGGATTAACTAAAACAAAGGATGCTCATTGCAGAGGAACAGTGTGACTATAGGGAGTTATTCTAAAATACGTTTTCTGGTTAATTTCCCCATGTGGACAACTAATTTAATAATCCACTTGTAGACAGAGGCTTTGAGATGACCGTGACCACATCAACACATCAGTTCAATTTCACTTTTTTGTTTTGACATCATGGAAATACATTCTTTTGAGAGGCTGAATATTTATTATAACATTCACTCAGAGCAAATTCACTGCTGTTTATATCTAGACATGAACAGGACTGTTTTTAGCAAAACTGTCCCAGTTTGACTATGATTTTTTAAAGAGTTTGCCTGCATTAGGCAAAGGGCAAACTTAAAGAGAGCTCAAACAGGAAGCTCAGCTCTAAAAATAGAAATGGTTCTACCTCCAAAATGGCAAGTAAGCAGACGTGCTAAACATAGGCAAGAGTGATATAATATTTAATTTTTATTTCTAAAAAAAGGATAAAGAGGTAGCGTTTATGTATTGTATCGCACAGAAGCCCTAACCATGGGTGATTAGGGCTCACCAGACACTCTCCTCATGCACAGGTCCCCAGTGCAAACTCACAACAGAAGTAGAAGGCTACATGCATCACATTTTAGCCCAGCACTGGTTAGGGCTGACAGCTAAACCAGCATTAAAAAATAAATATATATATATTCTTCCCTCTCTGCAAGGGAGGAGTGTGAGTTTTCTGCCTGTTCAACTTTCTGACCCACCTTACTGCAAGAGAGCAAAGGCCATGCCAGCATACAGGAAAGGGACAGGAAAGCAATGCCAGAAGTGGGAAGAGAAGGAAGAGAATGAACAGGACACCAATTTAGACTTGTTCAATTGGTATGGCAAAATATGCAAGTTGTTAGGTATGATGGGTAGCACAGGGAACAGAGACACTACACCAGGGCACAAAAGAGGCAGTGACAGCAAAAACTAGATGCAAGTTTAGATGACAAAAAGATGGTCTGGCACCTGGAGAAGAGTAGTGGAATTAAAGGGCCAAGCTTCTATTTCCAATCTATCAGGAACACTGGGAAATTTTTAACCTCTCTCTACCCTAGGTCCTGGTTTTATGATACAAACTGTTCACCAATACTCACAAAACTGATGAGGCTTAAGTAATTTTTTAAGGGGGATCAGTCTCACAGCACAGTTCCCCAAATGTCCAGGTATGGGATGAGCATCCAGCAGCAGCACCGGTGGCTGCTGTGGGAGATCATACAGTGACACCAAACCGTGGCCCCCAGCGTGCCCTTCTGATTTTGCAGACTGCAGCTTTTATTCTTAAACAATAAGAGGCACAAAACCAGTGCAGGTTAAATGAAGCAATGTTCTCTCCAAGTTTGCAAGACACCACTTTAATACAGAGAGATTTCCACTCTATAGGTGCATTGCTGCACCTTCACGTCAGTGGATGCCCCAGTCCCTAAGGGTTGCTTCACAGCTCCTACAAACCACTTCAATTTTCGACAAATTAGGCAGAACCCTCAGACTGTAGGAAAATCACTAATGTAACCTTGGAAAAAATCCATTCAGAAACTCATAAGTCTAGTTCCTAAATTTAATTCTGCCCAAGAGAGAGAACAGCACAGCTCCACAACATTGTAATTCTTCCTAGACCTAAGCAAACAGGGAACAAAGAGAGGAACAGATCAGAAATCACATTACATTGTCTGAACAACACACAACTGCTGGTGTCCCACAATGAACTGACAGACCCCATGATAAATAAACAAAAAAACCACTTGTCAAGTCCTACAGGTCCTGCTTACAGCAAATTATGTTGCTCTCTCTATCACTATTGGTTCAAGGTTGTAAAAGTATCTGAGTATCCTAACTGCACTTGCTCCAGTCTAGAAGGATTTATCTCTACTTCCTCACAAGCTGCAGTGACATTAGGGATTAAAACATGTTCTGCACAGTACAGTAGCCTCTTCAAAGAAAAAGGGATACAAAGAAAACAGGAGAGGTCGCTCAAGGGAAAAGAAAGACAGGAAGAAAGAAAAAAAAAAGACAAAGACAAAAGGATGAGTCAGAAAGTCTTCAGTGCTGCACTTGGAAAATAGAAACCTATGAGACAGAAATGGAATGAATTGCTTCAATAAAACAGCACTTTTTTATTGTCCAGATGTTTCCTCTTTGTAGTTCTCACATTTAAAAAGAAATGTAACAGCTAGAAGTTTGGCCAGCTCCCACCAACAGTATTTATAAACTCCTTTGTTGATAGACCATGTTTGGCTCCATCTTGGCTTAAAGGCACTTGGAAGTTATAATTTTCAGTGGTAATATTTATTTCCTGATTTTAGTCGAGCTCTGACTTAGCAGATTTCCCAATTACAGAGAAGCTTCAGAGCATGAAGCACGCTGGCAGTCCCCACAGCATGACTGGGAGGACATTTGGAACTTGATCTTAAAAACAAAGTGGTTTTAAGAAAATAGTAGGAGGTTTTAAAACAAGTTTTGGCCACAAAACAATGAGATGGAGGAACTGTTTTCATAAAGACTGGATCTCAAACACATGTTGCTCTAATACTGCAAATAGTATTATAACATCTGAGATAAATCACAGGCCCTGACATACTCTGCTTTCTGATTTTCTATTTTTTCCCCTTGAAAAAGTTTGCAGCCAGGTACACAACTCAGCTCCCTTAAAGCAGAGGTTTTGGTTTTGCATCCTTAAGTCAATTGCACCGACCTGCAATTATTTTACAGTCAGATGTAAGGAACATCCAAGCTCAGCCTCATCCTGCAAGGAACCACCCTCAATTCCTGTCTTCAAAGTGCTCCTGGATACCCCTGCTCCTCTGAACTATTGGAGAGATGTACTCTCTTGTGCATCTGAGTCCCTTGATGAATTTAGGGTGTGACTGGCAGGATCCAGAGAATGAGGTACCCTGAATCCTCACAGGCTGAAGAACATGTTCACAAGTTGTTTTTTCCAAAACTACATCGACATCGGCCTTCCAAACCACAAGAACAATGGAGATGCTTTCATTAACTCAGTTTTGGATAGTACTCATACATGAAAAGGAAAAAAGCAGATCCCAGAGAGCAAGCCAAGCACAGATCCCACCATGGGGCACAAAAATACCCATGGGCAACAAGAGGAGAAATCTTACAATGAATGGAAATATTTCCTACAAGTGGTTCCCCTCCCATGAGATCAATGTTGACTCCTCTCCTGTAGAAGAGCCTGGTCCACTGCATTTTGAAACATGCATTATTTGGACACTAGGAACAGAGCAAAGACCTCACTGCTTCCTCCTCGTCCCTCCCACAGGACTCCTGGAGATACAGCAGCTAATGACTCCTGACTCAGCTCTTCTGCTCTGCCAAACGTGGCTCTCCCATTCACAGGACAAATCCCTGCTCAGGGGGAGAACCATACATCTTAATCAGGACTTCGATGCAAGTCTGAAGGCAGACTTTTGCACTTCCTTTAAACACCCTGTTTAATTTTGGGAAGCACTCCTTACAACAAAGTTTCTCTAATGAGCCTCCCTCCAAACTCCTCTCCGTCTACAGTTTCACAACTTCCTTGAAACAAACGGAGTGTTGCTCTATAGAAGAAGCAACGCTGGGTCCCTATTCAGCAGAAATGATGGAAAGTTTTCTGAACTGCAGTGTGTGGCTGCTTTGTCCTTCTTTTGTATCTGCACGGCTAATTTTCTTTCACAAGATGGAGAACTGTACATTGATTAAGACAAAATTTCCCCTACTTGCCCTCAGACCACACTACGAGCCTCTCGACTTGCTTTGTAGTTCGATGTGAATTCAACCATGATACAATTTTCAGAGCAGATCAATTTGAGAGGGGGAGCAAACACACAGGAGGAAAGAACCAAAAAATCACTAGGAAGCAGTTACAGAGACAGTTTACGTGGTTTGCTTTCAGCTTTTCTGAGTAGCTGCTAACAAAAAGCTGAACACGTTTGCACAGCCAGCTCGGGAACCATTGTGCTAACACACCAGAAGAAATGTATGCTAATGCAAAAGAAATGTTTTACATGCTCTCTGCCCTCCCTCCTGCCTTTACGCACCTGATCTGCAGTCACCACCACCACAATTTCCTCTTCTGTAGAGACACCATTGATGATTCTTGATTCAGTACTGAATGAAACTTATACAGATGGATATGTATACATCTATAAATGTGTGCATAGGTTTTAATATATAGGTCACATTTTATAAACTCAGAATACTCATCACCTACAATGTCTGCATCTCTTTCTGTTCTCCTTTCGTTATTACCTACTTCCAGAAGCATGGATTAGGGGGATTCTTGTCTTTCTGTGAAGTTCCAGGTATACATATTCTCATTCTAGCTGGAGTCCCTGGGAACTGCAGCAGCATATGTATTTAACAAAACAAAAATGGCTAGATGAAAGATACTGAGCCTCACAGAGCTTATGGCTGTCACAGGCAGCAATCCTTTCTGTTCCAACTGAATTTGAATTATTTAAATCAGCCTGCTTACATATACTAGTAGGGGATCTTGTTCCACCCCACTGCAGTCCTCTGTGCAGGAGAGACCATGGCTCACCACATTCAGAACATCATTTATGGTTTACAGAAAAAAAGGAAACTGAGACATCTCCCTGCCCCCAAATTCTGTTTCCAGCACTGCACAGAACAAGCACCCAAGCGGATCATTTCACCTTTCAGCCCTATTTCCACCTGGGAAAAGGCAGCCACACTATTTACTGTGCATCATTGTATTGTGGAACTGCATTTACTCCTACAATGCACAAAATATTGTGATACCAAACTTCAGACACATTGCTTAGGTCTCTTCCCTGTGAAAAAAAAACCACATGAGCAGATGTAAGACAGCAGACAGCATCTCCTTCAGAACCAATGCCTGGTAGCAGCACAAGGGAAGGCTGGCCTGCACTTGCAGGGTCAACCACCCCTATTTATAGGGTTTTCCCCTTGCAGACCTCTGGGGTTTAATGATGTAATTTATTCTGTTATCTTTCTCCACTGACACCATGATTATAAACTCATCGTTGAGGCAGAGACCTTCACACATATTTCTTTAAACACTCAATTTGCAGCTGAAATTTTTGGCTTAGCTCCTGTTTTTTTTTGGCGTTTCTAATGAGAAGGCAAAACTGAGCAAAATTAGGTATCTCTTCAGCTACTCCCAGCAAAGGATGCAACAGGATACAAACAGCCTTGGTTTTCCTTTCACCCTTTGTCTTGGAGATCAAAGCGTGCTGCCAGGTCTTTAAAGATTGGACAGAATCACAGAAATCAAATACTGAAATGATCTATTAGGTCTTATCTTGTGCATCATCTCCTTGGGCCAGGTGAAGATTGCTCTCTGCAACCGTTTTTGGAGCTGTGTCATGTTTGCTTTTTACTGCCATAACTCAATGCACAGATTTCATCACTATCAAAAGTTCTGCTGCTTTCAACTTTACTTGGATTTTTTATAAAGACAAAACCACTAAAGCCCTTCAACTCATATTTTAAGAGAACACAATAACTAAATGAAAAGAACTAAACATTTTCTATCCACAGAAGCATTATGGCCTAGCTCAGTCTACGGCATCAGATTTTAATAGCAAAATACATGACTGATGATACATCCTTTACTGCTCCTACACTTATTTTTTTAATTATATAAATAAACCCTTAGTGAGACAGTTAAATAAAACCCATTGGTGAGTTGATGTCAGTTGTCAGACCACCCCATGAATAGTCCTGTACTTGCACTGTTCCCACTGATACAATGCCCGGCTGGGCACAGTGAATTCCATCCAACAATGCTGCTGATCCAACAGAAGTGACCGCTGTGGTCACAACTTTAACCTCTTCAGCCCAGGGATCACAATAACTGCAAGTCTCTTTTCTTTCTTACAATCCTCAGCATGTTTTGAAATCTCCCCTTTTGCCACGAGCTGGGATTGCAAGCTGGGCTTTGGGGTGTCTGCATTGCCTGGCACACAAAGCTAAGTCAGCTCACAGGGAGAGGAGGCGATGCACATCACAGACCCAGATTTATTTAGTGGGTTATTTAGTTCATTTAGGTATGAGTGTAAAAGCTGGGATTCAACGGCACAGACTGTGAGCCTGTGGCACGGAAACTGAAGAGAGGTCAGCTAAACATAAAACATAAAAGCAAATAGGCCCTGAGTAGCCATTAGTGTGTAGATACAGGCACCACACTTGTGCAGGGGCTCCTCACCTACCCAGAGAGTTCTGGGCATCCCATGACAACCCAGGGAGACAAAGGCAGTGCAGACCTAAATTACAAGTCAAAGGGCGAGATGCTTCAGATGCCACGGAACAGCCAATACTCTTTTAAACTCCATCCGTGCTGATCCAAGAAACTGCTAAAAAAAAGTAATGAAAGAAAAAGAAAGGAGCTCGGACTGATGAACACGTTCATGTATGCTTTCTCTTTCTCTCACCTTTACAAGGTTCACAGCCTCCAAAAGTACTCAGTACTCCCTTCTTCAGATTGTACGATGTCCGTAAAGAATAATATAAAGACAAAGATCAAACAAATGAAAAAATGGAATGCTTTGGCTTTCTGACATCAAAGACTCAAGCAAATGATTGCATTTGGTTCTTGAATTCAGGAGTCGCAAAAGCTAGAGATGGTCAACAGCAACTACAGGAGCCCTGGCTTTCAAACAGCTTGCTGAGCAAGGCAGTTACCTTTCTCCTTGCTCACTCCCAGGTTAACCTTGGCAAGCATACTTTGTTTATTCTTTAGTGTAATTAGCAAAAAGCATTCAACAGGTGCATTTGTTTAGAGATTCAAACAGACACATCCAGGAAAAAAACCCTCCTCTTTTCTGCCCATCTGTGACGGACACCCCTCCATGCTGTAGCCCAGAAACATCACTGGTGGAAGAAGCCAACATGAGAGGCCTGGAAAACATAAATTATTCTGTATAGCTACCTCTTCCAGGAATGAGCAATGTCACTCAGAGTGTGAGGAAAAATCAGTGATAGCTGTTGTGCTGTCCCAACACTTGCCACTTCACATACCTCATAACTCCCCCGAACCAGTTCTTCAGCTAACTTGATCTCTGTTTTTTTTTGTAAAGGCACTTCTGGAGTGTTTCTAGAGGGCTTTGTGACTTACATGACTAGCAGCAAGGGAAAAAGAACAGTGTCTGAGAGTCTCACCAGTAGCCCTGTGTGGGAGAACCCTTGTGATACACTGGGTACTGGCTGGAAGACTGACGGGTTAACACAGAAGAATGGACAATGGGGATAAGCTCTGAACCTCTACAAGCCCTTAAAACAAGGGAGTAGGAGAACATGAAAGAATGAAAAAAATCACATAAACCAAGATATAAAGCAACTCTAAAGATAACAATTGCAAATGTGCAAAAAGTTTGGGAACAAAACAAAGCCCCAGTACTTACGAGCTGCTGCTGTGCACTTGTTTTTTAAGTAGTCCATATGCATAAATGAACATGATCAACACACCAGCATAGCATGCCAAGAGTGAAAAGTAAAGAGGCTGCAGATATAACACTTAAACTTAGTACAGATGTGGCAGATGTTTAAGGAGATATCAAGAGGGCCAATGACCCTCTTAATCAAATTTTAAATCAACTTATGAAGACATGACAGTGACGTTCTGTCCTTCAGAATTAGCAATCAAATCTACTTTAGACAATGAAATTACAAAGCTTAATAGTTATTAAATTACAAAAGAGTTTTTCTTCTTCCAAGAGTTGTCTCAAGTTCCTAAGCAGGCCAGTAATTCCTCTTCTCTATTTGTATTCTTGGCTCATAGCCATTCCAGGACATCAGATAAATTCCAACCACTGAAATGAATCCACTGTCTCAGTTTTAAAAAGTATCCAGGACATCTTTTGTACGGAGGTAGGAGTCTAGTTATAATCATTCTCCAGCTGTGTGGTTTGAAGTGTTTGTTCTCTAAAGTAAAGCAACTGTACAGGAAGAGTGCTTCATCCACACACATTGACGTGCTGGTCATAAACATTACTGAGCTAAATTAAATCTGGTAGCTGCAGTTTTTAAACAATGAAAACACAAAAAATCCAACAAGCACTGGCAATGTTTCTTTCGAAGTCTAGCAAAATACTAAAAAATCCAGACACCTATACTCAAGTAAGCACAAAAAAAGATCCAAAAAATCACTTTTTTATCCTTACTGTTACCATAGACTACGGTTTTCAAAGGGAAACAAAAAAAGCTAAGCTACCAATTGTCAGTATTTCCTTGTCGCTTATAGGTACCAGGTACCAAAATATGGAGACGACAACAATCAGAAATAGAAAGTAAGTTTTCAGAATAATTTAAGACCAAAGGCTCAATAACTTCCTATGAAGTTTATGTGCTTTTGAAAAACACAGCACCTTCTCTTTAAAATGTTCTGTAGCAAATGTGTTTCCCCTGATTTGAAGAAGAAAAAAAGAACAAATGACAGGTTTAAATAGCACCAGCATACTATAACAACGAGCAGCTAAGGAAAATAAACAAGTTTACACAGAACATAACATTTTTCAACCTATGTTCTCCCTCTATTGACTCCCAAGCAGAATGAGATGCAGAGAATTATGATCATTCCATTGTACATTCGAAAAACATCATTCCCTCCCATCAATGCATTCCCCGTTCTCCCTCACAAAAGCATTGAATAAGTTTTGAACACCCTGCACTTCTGAAACGCAGCCACAGAGAGGTTCAGGCAAGATCTGAGGAGTCTGCTAAAAAATGCAGAGACGATCACAGGGGATATTAATAACACAAGAGTTTTCACCTGCTTTATTTGAATATCCAATTGTGAGTGCGACATATATGCTAAGCTAGAACTGGAAAACTTGTCAGGAATGATATGCAATAGGAAAATTGTTTCCGGAAGTCATTAGGAGATAATTTAGAAATCTACATGGAGACAGGAATTGCTCCCATGTGGTCTCAGTGTCAACATGGCCGTTACATATGGCAAAAATTCCTCAGCAAAAGTAACTATTTGGCATAAGGACCACGATTTTCAGATATAACTTACAGTCCACTTCCCAAATGTTTTAGATCTTTTGAATCAGAGTTTCCACCCAAGATGCCAGAAGTCATCAACTGTATTAAACAAGACAGCAGGTGACAATGTTCTTGAGCAACATACAGTGACTCCAAAGGGAGTTTGTTCAAACACAATTAAAAAAGAGCCATGACGTGCAGTATCTGGCCTACAGCACATACATGGATTGCTGAACCAGCTGTGAGAAACCACACACCTTCCATTAATCTCAAAGTTAATTACAATTTTTATTTCTTCTCCATTGTTTTATAAATCTAATTTTATTTATAAATATCCTCCTGCTTTGCTGGCCATGTACACAGGAATCTCCACCCCCCTAATACTTCAAGGGACATCAATCTTGAGGAAACGCAACTCCCACACTTTGACTGTTATACAGGAAAAACAATGTTGTTATGCAACACTGCACTGTTCCAAAAGATCTCAAAGTCAGACCCTCAACTTCAGCAGCTTCGGGAACAGGAATGGCAGTTTAGCAGCTAAACAAACTCACAGGAAATCACCAACAGGGTCCAGATAATTACAAGGTTTATGCACAAGGCTTCTCCGCAGCAAAAAGAGGTATCCATACCTACAAATATGTACATGCAGGTATTTAGGAAGTCCATAAATTTAAGACTTCCAAAATACCCTCATTATATTTCCTAATTTAACTCCAGATTGACCAAGAGAAACGCTACCAAATATCAGTTTCCACACCACTGTCCTAACACTTTCTGCCAAAGAGTTTTGGGCCCCCCCCCCCCCCCCAGCTTATAAATGGTCGTAAATTGCCAAGTTCTGTTTGTGAAGGAAGGTTATCAGAGATAACCCCTCTCTCACAGATAACCCCAAGAGAGCAGAAATGAGACACAAGTTCCTCTCCCTTGTTCTTCTTAACTACGTATTTTCAAGACTTGATATTCCTTTTGATTAGCAAACTCAAGAGTAATTTTCAAAAATTCGTCTTTCAGAACACAGCAGTTGGGCTAATTTAAACAATTAACTCCTGCCACAACACAGGTAAATAAAACCAGTCAGTTCTAAATAGCACAAATGCAGTTAACAAGGCTCCCTGAAGGACTGCAGCCAACACATCCAAACTCAGTTAACCCCACAGCAACAACTTCCCAGAGTGCAGCATCACAATACAGTAATGATTTCAGATAAATAACAAATAACCCATCCATCTTCAGTAAAAGCAGATTTCAAAGAAACACACAGTATCATCTCCGACTCAAAATGTAGCTTTTCTTAGAGTTAAAATGGTATTCTTTTGCAAAAATTGCTAGGAAATATTTGATGATTACAGTCACCACTTCCCTGGTTTGTGTCTTATCAAAAAGCCAGGCAGTTTGCACAGCTTTGTGCTCAGTCTCTCTTAGCAACCTTTCCTCAAAGCACTGACCTGGCTGACACTGATAAAGCCTGTGGGGAGAGCACAGGCAAAAGGTGACACAACTCCAATCATACCTTTTACAAAGAGATGCTCTACAACAGATTAAAAAAACCCAGGAACGTGATCAATAGAGCTGCCGCTTTCCAGGATCACAAAACTGTTTGTAGGACACCTGTTAAGAGCAAAACACTCACTCTCTTTCAAACAGCCAATTATCCAGCATGAGATCAGAATCCAGTCAGCACAACTAATTAGGGTTCTCCCAGCCTTTTTAATTTACAAATTGCTTCTCCATGCCTTCTCCCAGATTCTGAGAGTTATCACAAATGTCTACAAACAGAACTGGACAAGTATTTCAAAGCAATTCTGTTCTGTATAGAGTTAATCCAGTGCATTCAAAATAACTTACCCACTAATAGCTTCACATCTCTGACGGTGAAATCCGGGTCAGGCATTCTATAATTAGCAAAGAAAGCAACGTTAAATACCGTCAAGATAAGTATGGGTACACTTTTGTTACCATAATAAAAGAGAAATAAATGTATAGTGCTCTTTGTCTGCAGTGCCCTAGGTGGAATCGAGCAAGGCCTCTTTGAAGTGTGGACAGTGCGAGTGTTAATGACAGACACAACATCTCTGCATTGGCAAGTGTACAAAAGTTTCTCTACTCCTAATGAAAGAGAAGAGGTGTCTTTTCAAGCGCTCTCCAGCAGCACTGGAGCAGGAGGGGAGGGGAGGGAAGGGGTTGGGGGCGATTTCAATCAAATCCTAAACCTTGATATCTCGTTTACATTAAGCAACTCGCTTTGGGACTGGTGGTGCCTCATGAACATTCCCTGAAGTGAGCATTATCACGTTTGCCAGTGGGTACAAACTGAGGCATAGGGCAGCAAACCTATTCATTCAAAGTCACAGCATCATCAGTTGGATTCACTGCTAGGAAATAAAGCATAAAAATAATGAATTAAAGCCTCATCAGTTTAATGGCTACTCCTGGCAGAAAACAACTGGCTGTATTTGGTTTGGTAAGGAAATTGCTCTTCAATTCAATTTGGGCTAATTCAGAGCTAAATTTAATGGGAGCATCATTTGTTCACCGATGTTGATTCATTTATGGGATCACTTCTAACACAGGCAGCGTTTCAGGGTTTAATGTAATGAGACAATAGCCCAGCACATCAAGTGAGCAAGTTTTACATGTCATGTAGAGAGTAAAATTCTGCAACACGTAGACTGGATGGAAAAAGAAAATAAAAACAGTAGTGGGGTATCAAAGCTGATTAACTTCATCTTATTGACACTTCACATTGCACAAAGACTAAGGAACTGCCAGGAATAACAACCCTGTGCCAGCTGCCTGCTAGGTGTTCCATGCCTCTTGTACTGCCCTGGGTGGAAGAGAAGCCACTTGCTTCTGATCATAAAGGACTTTTGGCAGAATTCAGTTGGAAACCAGAATGATCCAGCCCACAGGCAAACTTTTAGAGCAACAGTTTCTACTAATAAGCAAACACTGAAATGTAAAGTTTAAAAAATGCATTTGCTGTCATGCATGTATCTTGAGAGCTATTTGCCAAATTCTATTTGTCCACTTTCTTTTACTCTTATCGCCTTCCTCTGGTGGGATGTGGAGGCTGGACAATATCTTTTGTTAGTTCTCCGCCAACCCTCACATCTTTGCATTTAGCTGCGAGGGCCCCACAGCTTTGGAATTCACTCCCTCACCAGAATGAAGCAGTCTGAATCTACTGACCTTCAGGGTTCATTCAGAGCTTATCTTTTTATCCAAGCACTAGAAAGTCAGAAGTAGGGGAAGGAGAAACTATTTGAAGGCAACAAGAACACGCAAGGCTTATTTTCCAATGCCACAGCTTGCCTGTATTTTGTCAGACGTAGAATAATTAGATGGCCAATCTCTTCTGCATTTGTATAAGTCAAAATAAAAATCAACCCTATAAAGATAACAACCCTAACGCAGATGCATATAAGCAAATCCAGTCTTTGAGTGCTCCAGCAGCTGACAATAAATATTACTCAAACTGGAAGAATACAATCCTCCCTAACAACAAAAATCGCATGTTTAGGTCTTTGGAGAGCACACCTGGCACACCCTCTGCAATCTCAGGATGTATGATACATTACAGTAGACTAAAGGAAGGATTTCAGACTTCAACACAGCAGGTTTCAAGTACAAGAACATGGTTTTTATGTAGCTGGGTGGCCTTGGGAGGTCCAGCTTTAATTCAACCCATTCTGCAGGCTGCTGAGACCATAAATGACTGGACTTCATCTCCAGTCCCACCCAGCACAACCACCATGCTCACTCTTAGGGCTGGTTTGCTGTAGCACTATGATGGCCAAAACCAGAAACTGTTTTCTTGAATATGAACGGTACTAAATTAATCAGAAAGTGCTGCTTCATTTGTTCTTCTGTGTATAAATTCAAAATAGCAACAATGCAAAAACCAAGTGGAGATTTCTTTTTCCCCCTGTTATGCAATTTTCAAGCAAATGCATCTTGTGTAAAAACATTATGAATGCTTCCAAATATTTCATATAGCATAAAAAATAGGTGAAGAATAGTGGGGTGACTTAACACCAAAATATGACTGACTACGTTAGAGATTTTCAGCATTCTGTTATATACAAACCACATTGCCTCAAACAGAAAATAAATGCGAACACCCTGGTGTGCACTGGGGCAAACCTGCATTTGGCCACATATTTCATATCCGCTGGAAAAGTCTCCTATTGCAGTCCTGCTGAGGAGGAGCTCTGGCTAGCAAACACATCTGATTAACCACAACACAATGCAAGATGATCGCTGTTCTGATAAGAGAGACAACATCTCTCCAGACTGCATTGTCTCTCCAAGTTACAATCCTGGAAACGGCCAAACAACCCTGTGAGCAAAACAGCTCCTCTCCTGCTAAGGTGGACTCTCCTGCTTCTGGCCAAGTAACAGCTCAATATGGTCAGAAATGTACAAGAAAGCATTTCATTATATCAATTTTTCCTCATTCATCTCATTCCTTGCCATTTCGGAGGACCTCCAAGTGCAGTAACCAAACTGTTCAGCTATGCTTTGTGCCTCTGCCAGCCACAGACAGGCAAGCTGACTGCTTAACAGCAAACAGAAGTGGAAGCACATATCGTCAGTTATTCAAAACGTCACAAGTCTAAAAATCATCTCATATCATATATTTTATAGAGTGTATCTCAAAAATCACCCTACATACACCATCTCCCATATCCTTACACACACAGCCTCCTCTGGACAAGGGACAGCAGTGCTAGAAAAGACTCGGTAAAGCATTATATCCTCCAGAGCCTGAACTGGAACGTAAGGTTCCTGAGTGCCATCAGCAAATGACTCAGATCTAAAGGCAAACTGTCCAGTCTCACTCTAGTGACTGAAGACAGCGGACTATGCCACTCATTATTTCAAGCAGTAAATGTCAGGACGATGAGACTAAAGGCTCTCAACATTTCGGATCTGTTAGGCAGGTGTCAGTACTATTTCGATCTTGCTGGAATACATAAATGCTGCGTGCATTGTATCTACACATCCACAAAATTCATATACTGCATGCCAGCTGCTTTTGATAGATACACGGAAGAAGTGGAAATGTAAATCAAATTAAATCATGTTATCCTGCAGAGTGCCAAAAAGAAAAGTTTGCTCATGCATTTCACTTCTGTCACTGAAAATTCATATAAATTGTGTTTCCAACCTTCTTTCACTCTACTGACATTTATGCCCATGTGTACAATTCCTTTACAGCATCTTTTCAAAGTAATAAGTCACGCTCATTTAAATAAAAAATATTACAATACTGAATGTCCTATAAGAGATTAATGATCTATAAATTGTAGTATTTTAATCCCCCCTTCAATGAATCAGAAGAGAAATGGAAATATAAAAACAATTCACCCAGCTAACTGTGAATAGGAAAAATCCATTGATTCTATGCAGGAACCATCCAAAGCACACGTATCGGATAAAATTTGCTCTTGCTTTTGTCAGCATACTAATTCATCAAAAATATCCTCAGAAGGAAAAAAGCTTCAGTATTTTTACCCTCTTCTCTGGAAGCAAATTCCAGTTACAGGAAGAAGCTGCACAACGTGCGCGGATGGTTCACAAAAGGGAGAAAGAGAAACAGCCTTAGAAAGGAGCAAAGATGTCAGAACAGCATCAGAATGATACCAGCAGTCGGTAGCAAACTGCAAAGCTGGCTGGCCAAGCCTGCCTGCTGAGACTATTTTAAGCTCATCACAGCAAACTGAAAAACATATTTCTCCTTCACTATCCAAAGCATTAGTGTGTGACAGAGTCGGGCAAGTTACTCCAAAACTCTTGCTGTGGATTAGCATTTACTCCTCTTCCACCTCTTCACAATCCAGTCCAGAATCCAAAAGATGTGTTATCCTAACTGCCAGAGCTGCACAACTCCAACTGAAAATGAAGGCATGAAGCATGCAGCTCTCTTACTTCTTCTCTTCTTATGTACGTTCAAAAACTGCTACTTATTCGACTGCTTTGATAATGCTTACCAAGAAAGGTATCTGATTTTCAATGGTCTTCTTTGAGGCGTGGTTATCTACACGTGGGTTCATGCTGTACACGTCTGCGCACACATCAGCATTCGAGGCCAGGCCCTTTTTTTTTTTGCCACAGGAAAATATAGAAGTACATCTGGAACCTGGTTTGTCTATATACATGGCATATAACCACCATAGGCACAGGTGCACAGCCAAAGCCCTCCCTTCTTTAAGGTCTTAACAAAAAATTACTGAATAATTCCAGTATGAGGAATAGGAAGGCTGACTGTGAATGCATCCAAAATCAACACATCTTGAAGAAAAAGAAGCCAACGCATAACACAAAAACATAGATTACTCCTTACATGATCCCATTAGCTTGAGGAGTCTCTAAACCTTTAGACCAAGGAAGGTCAAAGACCACTCTCCAAAGCAGTGTCGTGGTAGAAAGCTTCAGTGAAAGCAGGCAGCTAACTGAAAGTGGAAGAGAGTGCCAGGTGGCAGCTCGCCAGATTTCCGGCACAGGAACAATAGGGAAGCCAATGATGATGTATGAGCAGAGATCTGGGTGTTGAAATGTCTAAGGTGAAATTGCCTCATTTACAGAATCCTGAATAATAAGAAAAAAGATACTACAATTTGTGGTTACAGACATCAAGAAATAAGGGCTCTTTGTGAAGGATCTTGTGCAATATCTAGAGCACATCAGCCGCCTGAGTTCTGGAGGTACCACTGTGTGCTACAGGCAGCCAGAGGAAACACACTGGTCCCAGCCTGTGGTTCTCATTATCCATCTCTGATAAGGCCTTACCCTTTGTGGCTGAGATCTGAAGCTCAGTAATGTTTGTGTCTGCAGGATGAGCTCTCACTTCTGCACTTCATTGATGGAGCAAGCACTAACAGGCATCATTGGCACAGTAGGAGCTGAAACACCTCCCCTTCTCCTTTTGCCATGGGGAATTTGTGAACTTCCTCATGCACAGGAGGAAAGACCTGGCTGCTGGAACTGATGGCAGCTGCCTGAGAAGGTGAATATTTTGCTCACTTTCAGATTCACAAGATTTCTCAAGGCAATCTCAAGATGCAGACAGCATTTCTGCAGAGATACAGCAGTACCTCTGGTTCCTGAAGAGAAGAACTGATGACTTGTTCCAGAAGAAATTCTTGAAGCTTTTAGCATTTGCCCTTCAGAAGCGGCACTTTAAAACCAACACATAGATAGCGAGCTGTTGTCTCAAATGATTTTCCACAGTAGATATGTCCTTCAGATGACTCCTTCAAGAGACGTATCTCTTGAAGAAATAAATTGAACAAAAAAGTAGCAACAACCTTCAACAAAAAGAAACTCAGTGCCAAGTTGAGCAGAGAAGCAAAAAGGAGGGTCAGAAAAACACAAGCTCTAACACAGCAGGAAAAACCACCCTAGCAGGGAAAGCTCATGTATTTGGAGGCCAAGAGGAAGTGAGGAACTGAGATGCCAAGTTGGGTGAGTAAAGTGGAGAGCACAACACCTAAGGGAGCAAGAATTTCCTGTAAATAATAAAGCTCCTGCTGAAGTGAAAATGATTCAGCTTCAGGTGATGGTCACATACGGACAGAGAGTATAAATGCATAACCTGACAAGCACTCAGTTCCCTAACTGTGAGGTGTCCAGCTGAAACTGAGCAAAGTAACTGTGCTTTCACATAATTAATATTTCATCTTTCAGATATAATCAAGTTACACAGTCCTATTTTCCAACATTTATCTAAACTATGGATTTCATGGCTGATAAAGTATATCATTTTAATATTTCTCTCTTAGACAGAATCACTTTTGCAAAGAAACTTGCAGGATTCACTTATTAAAATATCAAACCCTTTATGACTACATATTATCAAAATACAACCTCAGAAAGCCTCTAATAATATCACATCTTAACTAGACATTATTCAATATTTACAAAGCTACAGCCTTCTATAGAGACATGATTACAATGGAAAACAATATGCATCATCAGATATCCCACCTGTAATGCAGAAAGCAATTGAGAAGTCAAAATTGAAGGGAAGTTGTTCTGTCATGACAGCATGGATTGGATACAAGAATCTTTGAATTTTATTCCTAATTCCATCACTGACTTATTTCCGATTGTGTAGTACCACACTGTATGTGCTTAACTCTTACAGACCTCATTATCTGCTTGTTTATAAGCAGAAAATAATCATCCCTCTTCTCAAGGGCACTGACAGGCTTACTAATTGCAATACATTTTGAGATCATCAAAAGAAATACAAGTGAAAGCACAATGGTTATTTCATAAAAGCATTTGTTAATCATCAAGATTTGGTTGTAACTTACTTAATTCCCAGTCCATCCTTATTCCTGAAGATAAGGGGAACTCTGAGGGCTTCTCTTTGCACGTACTCAAAAGTAAAATCTGTTTGAAAAATGAATGAAACAAAATCCAAATCAATTACAATGGCATTGCTACCTCACATTGCATCTTCTCAAAATGCTCCCCGTTTCCCTCTTCCCACCAAAGAACTCCACTATCACTTAAAGAAAAACATAAAGAGAATGCATATTTTAGGTCCAAACCGGAAACCAAATGACAGACAATGCTCTCCCAGCTGCTCGCTATTTTTCCTGTGCACTGATGCACATAAAAGAGAACCCAGCCAGAATTTGTCAGTTAAGGTCTGCCTTGAAACACCCAGGCTGTCATGAAATAGCAAATTAACAGTTAAAGATAATCCTGACTAAATGACTGCAATCAGCCTTGTACTTTTGGGATAAACGTGCAGTTTAAGTTTATACATTTATGTGAAGTTTATACATTTCAAGCCATACATTTATACTTAGGAAAATACATGTTTTCTTGTGACCATTATCCAAGTAGTGCAGAAAGTCCTGATGCTGTGAACACATTTATTTTTATGCAAGGGTTTCTGTTACTTTCAACGGAGTACTTTTTGTTTAACATTAATCAGAAAGGTAACTACAGGAGCAGAGAGACAGAGACCTGGTACAGCTGCTGGCATCAGGGAGATGCTGAAAAAGGAATTTTTTGTGTGGGGGTGTTTTGTGTGACACACCAGCAAACTGAAAATGAAACAAGTTTATGTTAATACTGTCCAGTATCACCTTGTTGCTTCACTCTGAGGATTACACAGAGCTGGCCTTTCTGGAGGTTTCTGTATGCAAGGACCTGATACAATAGCAGTGATTTGGGGATTAGAGAGAACATTACAAGGCAGTTGTTGGGTGAGCCCTGCCTACAAACCCCCACACCCCATGCAGAGCCTTCTGCCACAGAGAGAAGAGGGATTCCTGCAGTGACCACATACCACGTCTGTGGTTCTGCCCTTTGCCCTTCCTTACAGGAAAAAAAGACTTTTTTATAGCACCCACACGCTACCTTAAACTGGAAAACACTGTTGGACTCCTCAGCACTACAAAATACACCACCCACCGCCAAATACACGACACATTATGTACTACATTAAGGTACACACAAGTACATTAACTTCCCAAGACTCAGTCAGCAAGGTATGTGCTTCCTGGGAGAGCATGAAAACCTCAGACTCAGCTCATATTAGTGGTGTTTCTCTGCTATTAAAACCATACTGAAAGCAACAGGGGAAACAGAAGTCAAGCTCCCATGCCTACAGATGTATTTCCCTCAATTTTTACAACTTTATCCTTGCTGTATTCTGTTAGCAATTACGATGAGAAAGGACATAATATTCCTACTGAAAGTTACCAAATCAGAGCACAGCAACTACCCATTTACAAAACCAAATATTACAGAAACTTTATTCCTACTAGTCTCAAAATAAGCTTAATGAATAGTCCAATTAACTAAGGCCACTAAATAAATCTTTCTGTACTAGAGAAACCTTCATTTCTCACAGGCATTCCCATTAAAACTGTTCTGGCTTTAGATAAGCACATAAATAAACCACAGATTTTTTTTTTTTAAGGACACTCTCATCCAAGACAGAAAGTCAACAAACATCAAGAATCTCATCGGTGGGAGAAGCAGAGGCAGACAGCCTGGCAGGCTAGGAACAAGTAACTCTAACAAACTGCATTCAGGCCAAAAATCACAGCCCTGCCTTGCAGCATCTTGAGGAAAACCTTCAACTCCCTTTCCTAGCAAAATAAAATCAAAGAAGAGTTATCATTAAAAAATAGAAACAAGGACATGGGAAATAAAAATAAATAAATGTTTTGCTCAACCAATTCCATGTGTTCATATAAACTGACTTTTTTAGTCTCACTAACCACTGTCATTGTTTTGCTGAGATTCAATTCAACTCTTGGATTTACAGAAAAAAATAAACCAATAGAAAAAATAGAAACAGAGCAAATAGGAAGGCAGACTCTTTCTTCCTAATGCCCCAACAAAGCATTTAAATCCCTTGCAGGGTTGAACAAAGCAGACACAAACCACAACAAAATCACAAAAGCCACTCATTTATTTTCAAGTTCCCTGGAAAAGAGAAAGCTTCCCAAATATTTCAGAGCTGATGAGGAAAGGGAGCTGCAGATTGTACTGGAGTTCGCATGTAGCAATGGCAACCACTGGAGTATTTGGAAGATGGGGATGAATGCAATCATTTTCTGGAAAATTAATTAACATTTTCCAGCTAAAAAAAAAAAGTGTTTGTGTTTTGTTTGGAGGAAGAGGGGTCAGGGTTGAGCTTATCTCCTAAACAAATACCTTCCTAAGTAAGATAGGTATTTAATTTCTCCACCACATTAACTTTTCTAAAAGGAGCTTAAAATGCTCATGCCAAACTAAGCCTAGGGAAGAAAAGGAAATTTTCTAAACTAGATTAGTGGCTCTATAGTTATAGCCATTTCGGGAGGATTACAGCCCAAACTCCTCTTCCCTGAGAAAGCCGGCTAAGACAGGGAGTCCCCAATGCGGCCGGGTTTTGGCGACAGCCATCTGGGATTGGAGATCTGTTTCAACAATGCTGCAGTAAATAAAGGTGACTTGCAAACCTCCCCCCGGCCCGTTTCATTCCCGGGCAGCCCTCTCCCGTTTTCCTTCCTGCCAGGCACCCGCGCGGCAGAGCTGTCTGGCTTTGCTTACCGCTTCGTAATTCAAGTCACCTAAGCAAACTCCGGGAGGGGAGCGCGGTAATTCAATATATGATTGAAACACAAAGAAGTTACTGACTTTAAAGCCCCCGACCCTGGCGAACAGGCTCATCAATTGCATCCCTTTGGAAGGGGGGGCGGAGGGGGAGCAGGAATCACCTCCGGCGAAGTGGGGGCTGGGGTTTCTGCCTCTCCTTCGCCAAGACCCAATTCCTGAGCACCCCGGTGCTGGGGTCACGGTAGCGGAGCACACTGGGGATCGGGGTGCGCCGGACGCTCATGGATCCCCACATCACTTCCCAAGAATCGTGTTGGGGCTGGGGGGACATGGGGCAGATTGCTGGGTGCCCAGGCTGCAGGGCCCCGGGGCAGCAGCCCCTGAGCATCCCGGTGCTGGGGTCACGGTTGGAGACCGGGGTACGATGGGGGCTGCCACACTGACAATCCCACCACCTCCCCAGCACCGTGTGGGAACTGGGGTGGAGGACATGGGGCACATTGATGGGTTCCCAGGCTGCAGGGCCTCAGGGCATCACCCACCCGCCCCATCCTCGCCTCCCCCCGCTGCCCGGCCCCGGCTTCGTCACCGGATCCGCGGGTAGGGGACGCGGGCGCGAAATACGAACGCAGGCGCGGAGCTGCACGTGGAGGCTCCGGGAGGGGAGCGATCCCGGGCAGCCCCCCGCTCCCGGGCCGTTACCTTTCCCGTCCATGGCATGGACGAAATCCCCGCGGTACGTTTTACTCTTTAATTTCTCTTCCAAATTGAAACTCCTGATGCTGACAATTTCCTCCACATCCGAGAGGTCTTCGTTCTCATCATATCGCCTCCTGCCAATGGAGCGCTGGAAAACAAACAAAAACCACATTGTCCGGAAAGAAAACAAACCTAAAACTTGGGGTCGGCGGGGAGGGAAGCGCGTAGATGGTGCGGGACGATCTGATAAACGGGTGCTTGGGGAAATAAGATGGCAAGACACGAAATGAAGGAAACCTTAACCCAAATAAGCTACAACCCAGCTGCACGCACAACCTTTTCCATCCCGTGACACGGAACTGGGAATAACAGGTGTTTGGCTGCGGGAGAACTACAACTGGGGCTGCAGTGCGGGAGCTGGCGCTGAAAGGCGAGCAGGAGCCGGCCGTCACTCGCCAAAAATTCACAACCTACAGCACCGACCCCGCAAAAACCCGCGAGCGGCGGCCGGGGCTCGGTAGCGCCCGCATTATTGTTATTATTTTTTTTTTGGCACGTGAATACAAGACAATTCCCCCGGGACTGGGGGGACGAATCGTTTAATCTGATGCGGAGCATCCAGGTTTCGGTATTTACATAATCCCAGTGTTTCCATAGTCACACCGG
Organism: Dromococcyx pavoninus; assembly: GCA_033558185.1. NCBI lineage: Eukaryota > Metazoa > Chordata > Aves > Cuculiformes > Neomorphidae > Dromococcyx > Dromococcyx pavoninus. Next base: position 80,408 of record JAUMJL010001209.1, on the reverse strand, counting down.
AAGCCGCGGTTTAAAAAACAGCTTTATGTAACGCCGCGAGGGATGCGCAGCCCCCACCGCAGCGCGGGGGGGTGCGGAGCGGCAGGGGGAGAAAGGGGCGGGGGGGGTGTCCGCAGCCCAGACCCGGTGTCGCTCTCCCCGGGGAAGCTGCGGCGGCGGCCCCGCGGTGCTGCCCGCCCGGCCGCGCACAAAGGTAGGATCCCCTGTTTTTTGGAGGGGGGGGGGGGGTCCCCGCTGCACCAGCTGCCTCCGGCGGCTGCTGCCCCGCTCCCTGGAAAGCCGCCCCACACACGCGCGGTGGATCAGCACAAACGCTTACCGCAGGAGGAAAAAAAAATTATATTATTGTCCCACCCTCTCCTTCCCCTCGGTTCAATTCCACCCCCTTCCCGCTGCCTGAGCTGCTCTCTTGCGAACTAAGTCGCTCCGCTGCCTGCGTTTTACATGCATTTCTCCCTTGGCAAACAATTAAGCAAAAATCAATTAAAAGGCACAAATAGGAAATACAGAAGCCAGCTACACACCAATCTTCTTCCAGAGTCTTTCTCTGCCTCCATTTTTTTGGAGAGTTTCATCATTTAAATGTCAACAGTTCCTCTCCTGCATTTTTGGCCCAAATGGGGAGGAGGAAAAAACAAAAGCCATCCAGATCTCTCTAAAGTTTTGCAATTTTGCACCAGCACTTTTTTGGGGGGGGAGGGGGAGGGAAGGGGAGGGGAGGGGGGAAGCTGCTGCCGTTCGCAAAGTCCTAAGGAACCATGTTCAGGCACTGCGTGCGAAGCGGGCGCAGGCGTCGCAGTGCCCGGAACGTAAACACGGGCGGGGGGGGGGGGGCGGGGGGTGTCCGGGACCGGCGCGGGCGGCCCCGGGGCTGGCGTTCAGCACGCAGGCGCTCACGGGGCGGAGGCGGGGGGAAACGAGGGAGGGGGCGTCCCTGCGATAGGGGCAACGCGCCCTAAAAGTTGAGCGGTTGTGCTGAAATGGGGAGGGTGTGTGTGGATTCGGCGGCGTTTGAAACCTGTAGTTTTGGAGGACTAGTTTAGGCGAAATTGAGAGTTATTTTGCAGCACGTGGGCTCGGGGTTAATTAGGGAGGTGAGCGCTGGGAGTTGGGTGCCTCTGGCGTGGCTGTTTCCCTCTTACACGTGCGGCGAACACCAGCGTGTCCGTGGGGTGCGCATGGTGAGTCCCGAGGGCTGCACTGGTATCTGTTGAGAACAGGTTCTTACAGTGATGCTCTGTTATTCGGTGTGAAATAAAGCAAAATTGCCTTTGGGATACGCATGTACAACAGGTAGTTGGAAATAACGTGAAAAAGTAGGTTAAAAATCCTGTAAAGTAGCTACTGATACAGAAAATCCAAAGTACGGCAGGAGTTCCTAAGGCTACCGGAGGATCTCGGTTCTACAACACCGATCCACATCTACTCTGAATTGATGCTGAGCGAACATTAGGGCCATCTGATTGCAACAGGGGGCTGGGAGCGCAGGCTTTGAGCTGCCTCCAGGTTCCAAAGCGTGGCTCCTCTCGGAAGCGACATCCTTTACCTCCTCTCCACGCCCCCCAAGAAGGGGAACAGCAGAGCGTACCCAAACCCGAGGCTGATGGTTTTAACAGTGCTCCTCAGGTTTACTTTTTACAATTTTTGAGATTGATGTGGAGAATATGTGTTTCTACCTTCAGTATGGTACTTTTTTCACCATTGTCTCTCAGGCCAGCAAAAACTGGGAGCACTCTGACCAAACCAGTACAAACCTCAGAAGGAAATGTCAAACTGTCTTTCTGTGGCTTTAATTTCCAGATCAGTTAAACGGAGACTGAAACTTTTCTTAAAATAGGGCATTTTTACTGTTCCTGTCTGCTTCAACCAATAGAAACATATTCGTACAGCATCCAGTTCCCCTTTGTGTACCCAACCAATCATATTCTACGTGCTGTATGAAATGTATCAAATATTACACAGAAGATAAAACACATTAAAATTCAACTTTGTGGGCCTCACCAGTCATCTCTTTGGAAAGATCCATGTTTTAATGAACCATGATGTGGATAAAGGCAAGAGCGGACAGAGTTCTAACTTAGGATTTAAAGCAGTGAACTTCTGTATCTGCCAGTAACTGTTTGCAGACTCTTGAAAAATCATGTAATCTTTTTCTAACATCTCCCTATTTGCAGGTGATTGAACTTTATTATCGTATAGGAGTGTTGTATAGGCTATCTATTACAATGTGGATTCCAGATGTCTATTACAGCAAGTGCATTATTAATCCATAATCCTGAGCTGTGTGTGTATGTTGACCTTTCAGACAAGATTACTCAATCTTAAAAATTAAATGCATGTGCACATCTGTAGGATTGAGGCCAGAGTACATGTACAAGATAAATGGATGTTACTAGAGAATCATCAGACAAAAAACACATAATTTATCCAAGTCCACAAAAAAGGATAGAACAGAGACATAAAAGAAAATCAACTCATTTTTCTAAATCTTTTTTTTTTTAGTTTGGACATGAACAATCTGAAACTCTTGGTGTATCAAACAACCCCATGAAGGACTGTATTAATCACATACACCTACAAACACCAGAGCACATTATTGAAGTCTGGAAGTAAATGTTTCAGCTACATCACAATTTTAATCTATAGATCTCCAAAAATAGAAAACACGTTTTTAACCTTGTTTTAAGACACAAATGATTCTTAGTGAACTATAATTCATTTTACCATTGAAATAATATTGTAATTTTTGTATTAATAACAAAAAAACTGCCTCAAACTTAGAAGAACTGAAAAAAGGGGGTGGGGTGGTGTAGGATGTGGATGATGAGAATATCCACAGCTGCATTAGATAGGATAAAAACACTGAGAAGCAATATTAAACCCGCATGCTTCAGGACACAGGGTAAGAGCTGGCAGATGAGGGTTACAGCTCGTTTCACCTCCAAGCAGGTCATGCTGCAGGTTTCCAGCAGTGCCTGGAGCTGGGCCCCCATCAGGCAGTGTTTGGTACTGGACAGTCCAGGGTTGCCACAAGACTGGCTTTCTTCACAGTCAAAAATACAGGGGAAAAATCCTTCATGTCTAAATACTGTGAAAAGGGAGTGGCATTATTCAGAAAGGGGCTGGTCTGAACTGGATTAACAACAACAAAAAAAAACCCAGTAAAACTTTTTTGCTGGATGTTAATGTAACTTAAATTATTTAAGATCTAATCATGACCATGTGCTGGATCCTGACCTTGTTAGCTTCATTTAATTAAATCTGTACTGCAAAGCTCTGTTGAAGTAAAAGCTAGAGTGCTGTGCTTGGGAAGGCTGTAGGAAGAAATGGGTTCCTTTCACCCCTGCTCAACTTTACTATATAATTATTTCCTATTGGATAGAATGGACTGAAATAATCTTAAAAGATTTTATGAAGAATATTTTATCCTACCTACCAGTCTATATGTTATCTTAGGTTAAGATGGAAGAGTAGATATTTAAACATTTCATTCATTGTTTCATGAAAGAAGTTAAAGATTATACAGTTTTGTCTAGATGTGACAGATCAAAATCTTTCCTCTGCAGAAATTCCAACTAAACTTTAAGCTCTACTTCAGATGAGATTTGCAGAGATGCTTGCCTTAACCTTCTTGCTGTTTTAGACTGCGGACAAACTGCTATTTGCCTTTGGCAACTGCTGCTTCTAATGTGTTGGTTTTTATGCAGTTCTACCATAATTTCCATTTGTGGTAACCTGATTTGGTTTGGGTACAATAACAGGAACAAATGCTAGTGATGATTTGCATGTGAAGCTGGAAATATGTTTAAGAAAAGCTGCTATGCAGAGGGTAGCACCTTTGCACGTTCAGTACCGGATCACATGAATCATATGGTACTCAGTGAACCTGTTCTTATTCACTCCTACAGAAAATACACAAATAAGTTTTTAGCAGAAAAAAAATATGAGTATCCTTGTAACAGATTTCTCAGGACTTTCTGGAAAGAAACTTGGACTTCTGCTACCTGCTCCGATTGTTCATGCATAAATGATCCAGAGAATAGGTTGACATTACTTCTAATTAGGGGTAATAACAGCCTGCTGCTCAAAGAGCCAGTTCCCTTTCTCTTCTGTGTGTCCTCGTTTCTTCTGCATTAGGTGTAATGTTCGTGCAGCCACAGGGTAAGTCAGTTCAGTGACCTGATCCAGCAGAAAACTCACCCATTAAGAAAAAAATAGATGTATTTTTTTCACTAGGTTAGTTCACTGAAGCTTTGTGGCCATTTGATCGGTGGATGGAGGGGAGAGTGGGGTGAGGTGAAGGAAGAGAGCAGGACTACACCCTTTTGGTGGCCTTCCGCAACTGCACTGATCAGAGGTTAACACCCAGCCACAGCTTTGAACTCCAGCAGGATTTCAGAACTCCCTGAAGCATTTCGAAGAGTTAATTAAGCATGACTGACTCTTTTTGTTTCAGCTCACTCTAGAGTGGCAATAGAGAGGTGTGTAATAATGAGTAATTAGAGTTGGAAATAAAAGAATTTATCCTGCTTAGTTTGTACCTCAGAATAGAGCTGTGAAATGGAACATAAAGGGGAAAAAGGGTACACTGTTACTTCTAGTTGCAGAAGAAAGCTTGGTCTTAATTTATGTTTTCCTATTTAACAAACCAATTTTTTATTTCTGATAGAAAAGGGAAAAAATGCTTATTTTAAAGCTACGATGCCAAGGGCCTTGGAAGCTGAAAATTACACGCGGGTTTGGTTTGGAAAAGTGGATGAGATGAGATTTCTTTACTGATCCCTAGGTCCTTTTCCATACTATTTCCTTGCGAGGAATATGAACTCAACAGTCCATCAGTGTGCAATGTGGTTGTATCTTTCAAGGCCCCTCCCAATAAACAGGAATAGAAGCAATGGGGAGAAGAATAGAGAAACAGTGAGTTCAAAGAGCCTATTTTAATACAATTATTTAGAAAGACACTTGAAGTCCCTCTTGGCTATATGTCTCTTGCAGTATTGTTGGGTTTTTTTAGAGAAATCTGATTTTAGGGAACGGGCCAAGATCTAAGTATTATTTGTGCACTCGTACTCACCCATGATGTTTCAATTCAACTATAATTTTGCATAGAAACAAGAAGAAATAGTGAACAATCAATCTTGGTTGTGTACATGAATATTTTTCATAGCTTATGAGCAGGAATGCAAAATATTTTTGAGTTTATGATTCCAGAGAGACTATACAACAGAGACTTAGATGTTTGCTTGAGATGTGGAGGAAATGTTACATTACTGTTTTGTGATGGTTACCATTTCTTCCAAGTAAAATGTGGTACTGAAATCACAATATGGTTGTTACTCATCGCTTTGCAATGTGGTGCTCAGAGAGCCTAAGACATCAGTGAGAGACAGAAAATGATGGTTGTGGTGATGAGGTCTTCTGGGGTTTTAAGAATTAAAGCACATTGAACAAAAAGCAGTATTTCGTAATGCTGACTTACACTGGACTTTGACTTAAATGGATTCTATACAGTAGTACTCTTGCCCGTAAGAGAAAGAAGGTGGCAAGAACTCTATGGAGGCACCGATACAACAGCAGAGGCTTTTATGAAAAGACTGTAAGTCAAACTCATTCTTCTACAGAGGCGTTTTAATGCCTCTTTATATAAAAATCTAACCAAAAGTTATTTATAACTAGAAGACGACTCCATTATTTCCTGAGAAGGGAATGAGATCAAACCTATGTGGTAGGAAGGTGGTTTCAGGGAATGCCTCTGAAGACTTCAAGTCAGTAAGATTTTTTTTCTCGGATGCTTCAATTATGTCTTTTTTAAAAGAATGCCATGTAAATCAAGAGCATTAAGTGACCTAGACTGGTATAGATTGTCATCACCTTTACTGTGCATAAGTAAATGAACGACCTTGCAGATCAGAGAAAGGTGTGAAGAGCAAAGCAAAGATGTTAAAAGACTGTGTCACATTTTTCTCACTTATAAATAAACTGTAAATCGCAAGAGAAAATGACCAATGATTTTGACTTCTAATGGAAGCATTGCAGTGACTCGGTTCCTATGTGACCATCCACGTGCCTGTAAATAGTAAAAGTGACCCTGTCGAGTATTATTGCTATTGTTAAGACTATTTTTCTTAGTAGAAATTGGTAGCAATAGGTTTGTTTTTTACACACCTCTGAATTCTCCAGACCCACAAGTCTGATGTGGCGAAAGTCTCACCTTTTCAGAGCTCCTTTCCATAGTAGTGTCATGGATGGATTTGCTATGGAATTCTGCTGTGCGCCTCACCTTTCTCTCTGTAAAACACAGAAAAAATACATTATGATTTAAAGGGTTTGCGTGATCACAGTAATAAAAAAGTTTTAACACTGGCATATGTCTGTTTAAATGTTCTGATAAAGAAAAAAAGAGTTTATCAGGAGCTCTGGGCATACAAAATGGATGTGAAACCTTAACTACCTGAAGAGCGGTTCAGTAGATCGGTTTTAATTTGAATGTTCAGACCGGTTTAGATCCACAGGAAAGATAGGGATTATATATACTCCACAAAAATGATCAAAGGCCTGGAACACCTCCCCAGGGAAGGGAGGCTGAGGGAGTTGAGGTTGTTCAGCTTGGAGAAGAGAACGCTCTGAGGAGACCTCATTGCGGCCTTTCAGTACTTAAAGTGGGCTCATTAGAAAAGGGAAAACTTAAGACTTTAAGCCCTCCCTCATCGCTCTGCCCGCGCTCCCTCTGCGCCCGGACCCCGCCTCCTCGGCGCGCGCCCCCGCAGCCCCCTCAGCGGGAGCCCCTCTCAGTGCGCCGCCCTTCCCGCGCTCCCCTCCGCGCAGCCCCTTCAGCGCGGAGCCGCCCGCCCCCCCCTTAGCGTGCAGCCCTCTCCGTGCGCGCCGAGGCCCGCTCTTCCTCAGCCCCTCCTCGGCCTGCGCATCCCGCCCCCCCCCAATGTCCCCCCTCCGCACCGCCCCGCGGCTCCCTCGCGCGCTGCCGGGGCGGGGCGGGGGCCGGTCAGGGCCGCCCCGTGAGGCGGTGCCGGCGCAGGCTCGCGGCGGCAGGCGCGACTCCGGCGCGGGCGGGCGCCATGGGGCGGTAGCGCAGCTGGTGCCCTCGCTCTGCCGCCGGAAGGAGCCGCCGCCGCCGTGTGCCTCCCGCGACCCCGCAGCCCCATGAGCCTGAACGAGCACTCGATGCAGGCGCTGTCCTGGCGGAAGCTCTACCTGAGCCGCGCCAAGCTGAAAGCCTCCAGCCGCACCTCCGCGCTGCTCTCCGGCTTCGCCATGGTGAGAGCGGGCGGGCAGGGGCCTCCCCGGACCGGGGAGGGGGGGGTAGACACGGGGGCGATGGCAGCGCCATGAGGCGGGGGGGGGGGGAACCAGACGGGGGCTTGGCTGGAAAAGACCTTTGAGATCATCAGGTCCAACCGCATCTGTCCACTACTAAACCGGATTTCTAAGTACTTCGTCTGTCCGACTTTTAAACCCCTCCAGGGACAGTGACTCCACCACCTCCCTGGACAGCCTCTGCCAGTGCTTGACAACCCTTTCGGTGAAGAAATTTTTCCCAATATCCAATCTGAACGTCCCCTGGCATGACTTGAGGCCATTTCGTCTCGTCCTGTCACTTGTCGTTTGGGAGAAGAGACCAGCACCCACCTCGCTACACCCTTCTTTCAGACAGCTGTAGAGAGCCATGAGGTTTCACTTCAGCCTCCACCAGGCTAAGCAGCCCCAGAGCCCTCAGCCGCTTCTCATCTGACTTGTTCTCCAGATACTCCACCAACTCCGTTGCCCTTCTCTGGACGCGCTTCAGCCGCTGAATGTCTTACTTGTAGTGAGGAGCCCGAAACTGAACAGAGGGTTCGAGGTGTGGTCTCAGCAGTGCTTAGTGCAGGGGCACAATCACTGCCCTGGTCCTGCTGCCCACGCTGCGCCCTGAGGACCGCAGTGCTCGGGGACAGAGGTGGTGCGGAGGAGCTGCTGAGAGACCTGGGGCTGTTCAGCCTCGAGAAAAGGAGGTTGACGGGAGACCTTATGGCTACCTACAGCTGCCTGAAAGGAGGTTGTGGTGAAGTCGGTGGTGGTCTATTCTCACAAGTAGCAAGCGAGGGGACGAGACAAAATGGCCTCAGGTCATGCCAGGGGATGTTCAGATTGGATATTGGGAAAAATTTCTTCACCGAAAGGGTTGTCAAGTGCTGGCAGAGGCTGCCCAGGGAGATGGTGAAGTCACAGTCCCTGGAGGGGTTTAAAAGACAGAGATCTGGTTTAATAGATTTCAAACGTCTTTTCCAACCGAGAAATTCTGTGATTCTCTTTCCCAGAGCTCCCAGTGTGCTCCGGGGTCAGTGCACCCGGGACCAGTGGGAGCTCCGTGTGCCCGCAGCGGGAGCTCGTTCCCTGCGGGGAACTGTCATGCAGTGAGTTCACAGCTGCCTCACGGCTTTTAGGCTTTTATCGCCACCAGGCTCCTCCGGTACAACTGCCTGAAAGGAGGTTGTGGTGAGGTGAGTGTTGGTCTCTTCTCACAAGTGACAGGAGGAGAGGAAATGGCCTCAAGTCGCCACAAGGGAGGTTCACGTTAGACACGAGGAAAAATTTCTTCACCAAAAGGGTTCTCAGGCACTGGCAGAGGCTGCCCTGGGAGGTGGTTGATTCACCATCCTTGGAGGGGTTTAAAATACAGGTAGACAAGGTGCTCAGTGGTCTGGTTTAGTAGTGGACAGGTGCGGTTGGACTCGATAATCTCAAAGGTTTTTTCCAACCAAGCGATTCTGTGATACCTCGTGAGGGATTTCTTCCCCCCCTTGCTTATTTCTTAACAAGCCAAAAATCCCACTTGGTGGGACGTGCCTCCTGCTTGCTCCCAAAGGAGACGCCGTGTGGTGCTACAAATGTGGAGTTCTGCAGGTTTTGTTCAGTGTTTGGCTTCGCTTCGCGCTCCGGTGCCAGGAGTGCAGCGGGCTGCACACAGCAGCTCCCACGGCTTGTCCAGAGGCTCTGGCACTCAGCGCTCCCACTGCTCTCTTCCCAGGCCACTCGAGCAGAGGCGAGGGCAGCACTTGGGAGCTGTTACTGTGCCTAATTTATCTAAAAATTATTAGTTGGCTGTGTCCCTCCGACTTGTGACATCCATTTTTGGTCATCTGCAGTTGCGATGTTTCTGATTTTGTTTAGGGAAATCTTGGCTGTTGTTTTGAGCTTTGTGTGTGTTTTAGAAACATTTTTTTTTGTTGAAACTTTTTTTTTTTGCTTTTGGATTTGAAATGTAATCCACTGACCCTAATTATCTCAGATGAAGGCTCTGTACAGATTGAAATTCGGTAATTTACAGGGTTCATTGCATGTCCAGTCCTCTCACGTACTGAATGGCTAACTGCAGCCAGCCCGTTGATTAATCTGTGTTAAAAAGGCTTCATAGTTGTAAATACCAAATTGTACAGCTCTGATTTGCTTTGTTTTGATTTTTGCCCCACTTTTAACAAGGTGAGAGTGTTCAGCTGCGAGATCTGTTCTCCCTGAGAGCCATTGTTTGAATTGGAGGATGCTGTTTGGAAACACAGCGGCTTTCTGACGGTCAAATAAATGTCACTGTCCTCCTTCAATGGCTAAAAACAGACTGCAGCTCCTCAGGGGTGATGGGGGATTGCTGTTCCTTTGACTGACGGGCGACTGTGTTTGTGCAGCGGCGTATTTGAGTTGGTTCTCCTTGGGTAACATCCGGCTGGTAGCTCATACCCCGCTGCTGCTAATGAGTTTTCCTTATTGTACGCCTGTTCTCTTGTGTCAGAGCAGTTTATCAGGGTGGTTTCTTGAGTCAGGCTTTTACAGTGAGAGAGAGAGAGAGAGAGAAGATGGGAAAACCCCTGTAGTTTGTTGGTTTTGACAAATTTTCGTCTAAGGGAGGTTACAACTGCATTAATAAAAATCTTATTATTTTTAAATCATATTTAATCTCTTTAATCCCTTTGGTTGTTCTCTAACTGTGTGCTATGTGGACTCTCAGACTCCCATGAATGTATGAGGTGAGGCTTCTACTTCTTTCTTGATTCTCTAGAAGAGTTCTGTGTATTCAGTGTCCTACAGTTGAAAACTGCTGGTTTTTAATTTTTTATTTATAGTATTTCAGGAAAAAGTCGCTGTGTTCTGATTAATAAAATCTCTAGCTGGGAATGTTACACCTGAACAGTCATTGTATTTTAATTTTCCTCTCAAAAGAATTCCTCTTTTTTTCTTTACCGAGGTTTCACTGGAAATTAACTTGTAACCTCCTTGTTTTTGGTATGAGAGAGTCTGCAGTTTGGACTTCCTCCTCTGTTTTCAGAAGAGCTGACTTAACTTTCAAGTATTTTTAGATTTCTGTTGAATAACTGCTTATCTTTTAAAGTTGTCCTTCACAATTTTTGCCTTGAAAAGGGGGGGGCTTTTTCCTGCTGTCATGCCTATGCATTGCTCACTGAATTCTGCAGATTCTGTGGCACCTGATATTTGAACAAAACGTTGCTAAAGTACAATCTAGTCCTGGATCTAAAGCTTACAACAGCCATTTAACGTCATTGTTCCTCTGTTTTCCTTATCATGCTAGGAAGAAAGAGCCTAGATGACACATCGAGGGCCACCCAGCAGATTGATGGGAATTGTCAGGAGTGGAATGTGCTTATTTCCATACTGACCCCGTCGATCTTTGATCTTCAATTAAATAAAGCTCTTGTATCCTTTAGCATGAGCTAAAATGTCTCCCCAGCCAAACTGTTCCTTTGTTTTGGACTATTTTTGTGTATAACCACAGCCATTTTGTGAAGTTGGTACCCCAGTTTGATGATGTGTGTGAAGTCAGCAGATTGCCCGAGTCGGTGATGTGTAGAGCGTGAAATGCTCAGCCAGGTTTCAAGCTCAGAAATGTTGTGCTTCCAGGGAGATTGATGAAAAGCCTGTTTTACAGTTTCATTTCAAAGCTACTGTGTGTTCGCTTTGGAAACGGTTGCAGGGTCTGGTGGTGGCAAGCTGGTGTTAGAGCCAAGTGCCCACCAGGAAAAGTGTGCTTGTACTTTGTGCAGGTTTCCATGGATACTATCATCCAGTGTCATACATCTAAGAGGAAACCTAGGAATCTTATAATCTTGCATTTAGTACGCTTTTCAGATTTATGGGTCCAACAAGTAATAGCAATCACCCAAACTGTTAAAGAAAGAAGTTGTAGGGTGTGCGTAATCCATGAAGGAAAGGAGGGTTCCCTCCGTGCGCCAGCGGAGGGGTCAAGTATTTCTCACTTCTGTGTTATATCCCATATATTTATGTATGATTTTATTTTTCCCCCCATGCCTGTCTTTATTTCCTAATCCAGTTTATGTGAATGCTGGAAATACCATGCAGATTGTTTCCAGCATTGCAAACACTCAGCCACACCTACAGTAGTGGTATGGAGAGCTCCAGTGCAGACAGGCTCCTGGCAGGTTATTGTTGTTTGAACGATTAAGCTGGCTTGTTAGCATCATTTTGGCACCAGGGATGTATCATGCAGTCGTGTGACAATGTCATGATACTGCAGTCAGAAATATCATAGGGAAGTTTTTAGATCCCAACAGTCATCAAACTGGAGAGCTAAAGATTGCCCCCGCCCCCAGTTAACAGCTCTGTGAAAATACCCGGGTCTAAATTATATGACCACTATGGCTGACTGAGTTACATTTAGGATTTGGCAGACGTTCCTTTCCAGACAGCACAATTTTCTTGTCAATACCTCTAATGTCTCAAGCTGGATAGACTGTTGCCTCGAAAGTAATAGATATGCCTCAAATATTGAATATCATCAAGGAACTGTCGACTCGTGCCTTTGAAACAGAGCCAATACAGTCTTCTGAAGACAGCTTCAGTCATGTTTTGTGAAAGACTGACTGCACTGATAAATATTTATGAAACTGATTTCCATAATAATACTGGATGCTGGAGTGCTGCTAGGTAGGACCCAGGCCCTGCTGCTGTCGGTGCTGTGCTGGACTCAAGACAGCATAATCCTTGTCCTAGCAAAGGTTACTCTGCGGTTCTAAATACCAAAATGATCTCTGTGGTAGTTGTTTTAGCCGTATTTGACTGGATTGCTGGTAGAATAACATGGAACAGTGCCATTTTGTAACCTACAGGAGAGTGTAGGAGGCCCAGTTTCATGACTTCTGCCACCACTTGCCTGTAAGTTCAATAGTGATATAGAAGGTTAAACTGTGCTCTAAAGAATCTTCCCACATATAAAAGGTCTTTTAAGTGTCAGCCATGAAAGCAAGATTTTGTTACTCCTTTGAGCATCCTTGTCTCAAGGTTACAGGTGAGCAGGGCAGGCAGCAGGGAGTACATGGGGCTTCTCTGTTCTGTGTCTCACAGCAGCTGCGAGTGGCTGCTTGTGGCTGCTGTAGTGTAGAGAATGTAAAGGTGTTACTGAGACAATGTTTATTGTTCCTGCTGTGCTGTCTAATCTACCTTGTGTTATACTTGCCAAATAGATTTACTGTAAGTAGCACTGTGTAGAGATACTGCCTTCTCGAGATGCAAGTACTCCAGTTACATGGGCATTGTCTTTTCACATTTACTACCAAAATAAAACTAAATCTCAGATTTGTATTCCAGTGTTAGCTGTAGCAAATATTAATGTGTCTTGCCATTCTGCAGCATGTAATAATCCACAGAGTCAAGATTCTAAGCTAATGGATAAATGATGCTTGCATTCTTTTCTGTATAAAACCAATAATAAGGTCATTATTTTGACTTTTTTTTAATTTCTGGTAACTGATTCTGGCTCATAAAGAGTCTTTTGATGAGTTGTTTATAACTTAATGAACACTACAGACAGTCTGTGAGAGCCTGGCTCTGTGCCTCTGCCTCTGAGAGTGAATAGCACTGTCAGGAAAACAGACCGACTGACTCTGGAGCTGAGGAAACAGCCAAAGGAGTGCTGGGTTCTGGGGATGCCGTGACACCTGTCTTGTTCTCAATTTTCCCTTGTGGTCCTACCCATACACAAGGAATGGGATTGAAAATGGAATTTGTTATTGAAATAACTCTTTGTGATGTGAACCTCAAGACCTGGAGAAACCACTTCTCTGTGTGGGGTTTCGTTTTCCTGCTAAAAGTAGCTGTGATCAGCAGCGAGGAGTTTGAATCGGCCGTGGCTCTGTCTGGCCTGAAGTTGTCTGTCCATGGCACACTGAACTCAATCGTGACTCGCAGCTGGATGTTAGTGCCAGTCTTTGATACCATGAGAGAAGGTACAGCAGTTGCAGCACAGACTCTTGGCCTGTGTTGTATTCCTGCCGACAAGAGCTCAGAATCATCTTTGCAGGGAAGGGGAGGAGAGGAAATCATCTATAAATAGCTTATAGTTAAAACAGATAAGGCATTTTATTTCCTTTTCCTTACAGCAGTTGCTACTGATTCTGAAAAAGATGTAAGGCTGTGACCAAGTCGGAAAGCTCTCAGCTGCTCTGTTCACTACTGTTGCTTTTACACATGATGATAACAAGGAGCAGTTACCTTTTTGTGTGTGTTGGAAGTCTCGAGTGTCAATATGACCTGCTTTATGGGTGGCTCTTACAATAGTTCTTCCTTCTGTTTTCCTTCTGGTTGTTGTCTGTAGTGTTTTTTCTTCCCTGGATACTTCTTATTTCAGAAACCTCTGTCTTAAAACAGGAATTGAATTTCAAGCTTGCATTCCACTGGAATTAAAGCAAACTTATGTAAAGCCAACATATTGTGTAGTACCTTACCAAACTGGAGAATAAAGTGAAAATTTGACACAAATAATTACTGTTCTGCTGCTGTGGTAGAAATTAACAAGTGACAAACCAGGACAGTTGCTTATCCTGCATTTCAGTAGCAATATGAGCTTCATTTTGAGCTGTGTATGTGAGTGGTTCTTTTTAGCAATTGTTACTACTGGTAAAAACTATTTTATTAGTGTGTCACGGCTCACTTCTTGCATGAAGTATTCACATTGCCATGACTGAAATCCAGGGCTGTCAGAAGACTTAACGTTATTGTGTGCTCAAATTAAGTTATCTTTTGAAGCATCTGAATGTGCACCTTCTTGAGGCTTATGAGAACTCCAGCCCTGCATGCTGATGTTGCAGGAGTCCTTCAATTTGGTCCAGAAGCTGTATTTTACATTTACAGCTTTGTCTTGGGCTGTAGTAAATCTGTCAGTCATACGTGTAGGGTGATCTGAAGTTAAAGTTAGCTCTTCCTTGAGCCAGGGATTAGGCCAGATGACCTCTTGAGTTGTCTTCCAACCTACGTTGCTCTGTGGTTATGCAGGAGGGCAGGATGCTTGCAGCATGGTAGCTGCATGGTAGAAATCACATGGCAAATGTTCAAAGAAGCTTTCAAAGTGGTGAAGGAGAAGGTGCTGAAACATGTTGCGTTGGATACTGCGCGGACATCAATGACAGTTCATGCCCTGAGGGGCCTGTCTTCTGATCCATCCTCCTGTGTAGAGCAGCAGCATGTACCTGTGAGTTCAGGCTTCCTATGGATTTGGGTCACACCCGATGAGCTCACCAGGGCCGTGTTTTTCCAAGTGTTACCTTACAAGAACAGTTGTGATCTGTGCATTTGGAAACTGGAGCATGAGCAAAGGAGAGAACTTCTGATGCTTTGCTTCAGCGTTTGAAAACAGGCACGGGGCCTCATAATGAGAAATGGAGCATTTTGTTCTATGTGCCTGGCTCAAGCTTGGCCCAGGAAGTAAAGAACAGAGATTTCGAATTGAAAAGAGCTGGCCGGTTTTCTGCTGGTTCGTGGTGAAAGTGTTCCCAAATTAGCTTCTTTGACAGTTTGAGGAGACAGAAAACACGAACTGATTTTTAACATGGGTCAAGCTGGAGTTACTTTGCCAGGCCTGAACACAAGGAGGCTTTGTTGTGCTCCTCTGGAGACTTTCCATCAACTCCAATAGATTTTGAAATCCTTCAGGCGTTCTGCACCTACAGCCTCCCCCAAAGTGTCCATTTGAAGTGAATTCTGAAGTATCTATTAACCCTGAAAGAATGGGAAAGAGAAGTGTTGCTCTACCCTGCATATACGGTGTTTCTAACACCAGTGTCAACTCCAGCTGCAACTTGGTACGTTCTCCCTTCCCTGACGGGTGTCTGTCCAGCTGGCTAACTTCAGCCTAATTTTTTTCCTGTCCTGTTTGTGAACCCATGAAAAACTCTTTCCTGTCTTTTGTTCCTTATGCACACACCCTCTAGCTTCTATCACATTTTCTCACTGGTCAGATTAAGAAAAACACTAAACTCCCTTGGGGGAGAACTTGTGATCTGCAAAGAAATGTCAGTGGTTGTGGAGCTGCACTGTGTGTGCCTGTCTTGTAAGCATTGCCTGATTGTTCAGTGTGGGGGTCTCTTACACTTGTCCTGTGGAGACCTGGGCCTGTAAAGCTGTGGTCCCATCAGTATTAGTCTCCCGGTCAGGAAAGTTGCAATGCTTTCTCTCAAAGCATATGTTCTCCTTTTTAGCATTTCTGCCCTTTGGTGTAGGCTCTTTCCTGGCCCTGCAGTTAGTGAAGCTGGTACTCTTCCCTTACGTTCCAGCCACAGAGAGGAGGTCACAGTGCTTGTTGGCAGGATAGCCAAGAATGACTTAAACAACTTCAAGTGTCATTCCTAACACCAGGCTCCCTTGGTGTTTAGCATCAGGGCTGTGCTGGCATAAAAACTACTGTAGGATGTACTGGTTTGGGAGAAGATGCTGAAACTCGTCCAGGTGTGTGCACCCTGTGGGATGCCCTGTTTTTTTCTATGAGTCTCCTTTGGGAGCTTGCTCTCCCTTGGTGCTTTGCTATACGTGGCCTCCAACACGCAGCTTTTGGCCATGTGAAGGTGTGCACAAGGCTTCAAGTTTGGGGTGGCCAACTGCCCTGCTTCTGCCTTATACACAACTTGTTAGCATCCCAAACTGGGAATAATTGGCAGTGTGTATGGCTACTGGGCTGCTGATTTTGCACATTAGAAGACTGGTACTTGGGCTGCCTTTCAAGTGATGTTGATGCTACCACAATCATTAGTGAGAGTACACTTGGAATTACAGTACCTAATTGCATGGTAAGATTTGAGCTGAAGAAAGTTACATGCTTCCTGCTTGTGAGGTAAATTATGACAAGTCTGAAGTAACACCTACAGTCTTGCTGGGTTTCAGAAAGCTCTTCTAAGAGGTGATCAGGGGCCTACCTACCCAGTGAGCTTCCCGTGCAAAGCAGGTCTGTGTTAATGTGTTTGTAAGCTGTATAAAACGAGCACTTGCTTGTGAAGCTCAAGCTCGGTTTTAAGGTGTCCCGTTAGTGTGTAATGGTTGTAGGTGCTGGGGGGGGGCCACTTTCAGGGGACACCCAGGGATATTAAAATGAAGTCTTTTTAACTCAGGAAAACTTGGATTCCTGGTCTGGGCTCTCTTTCTAATAGTTAGTTGTCCCTGTGAGTCTGACAGTGGTTATCTAGACACAGAGCTATCTGAGTGTCTGAATGCTGCTTGAATTAATCTGGTTTCTTCCAAGGTGATGTTTTGATCGTGCACATGATTAGGTATATTTAGATTAAATGTCATTACTTACCATTTCATTTTAGCTCAGGCAAGACTAAGAATTTCTTCTTGATGCTCTTTTGAAATGGGAAGAGAACAGTAGCTTCAGAAGAGCTGGTACTTTGGAATTAGGAGAGTCTGATGGAAGTTCAAAATCAGATGCTTGATAGCATTCTGACATGGAGGCGTTGATTAATGGAAATATAAAGTGTCTTAAATATTTGGCAAATTAAATACATCAGTTCTTAAAAGAAAATAAAGTCTTCATCTTATGAAGCTCTGTAGCGTTGTGGTTATGTACTAGGATAAAGGATAAAAATGTCTTGCCATGCTGGATGGGTTTGAACCTAGACATAGGCTAGAAAATTTACAAGGAAAAGCTTTGCTAAGTATGAAAATGAATCCTTGGTGGTGAAGGATTGCAATTTTTCTGTGAAAAACACAGGAAGCCCAACATCCCATGAGTACATCGGGGCTTAACAAGCAATCCTGAAGAAGGGAGATCTGGTGATCAAACAGTTATCTGCTCAAATGTGATGTTTCCCGCAGTTTGGAAATGGTATTTTTAAATCTTTGAGCAAGAATTGTATATATATGTGTGAAAAATCATTGTGTTTCTTGTAACACCTGGAAACTGCCTGCTAGTTGGCTGGGTGGTTAGACTTACAAGGATAAAAGCTTTCAATAAAGGAATTAAAAGATTGGCAAGTGGCCTTGAATGCCAGCTGAAACATGTCTGAGCAAAACCCTGGGTTTAGCTTAATGCGCTTGGTGTGCTGGTGGGTGGGAGTGGTGGGGTCCTGGCACACGCTGGTTCCGGGAGCGCAGGAAGATGGGATCCCGGACTAGGCGTAGCTTGGCTCAACTCTTGGAAAATAGTGAGGTTTGAATATCCTTGCTGGTTTTACAGCTGTCTTTGGTCCTGGTTTCTGTGTCTCCTTCCATCCATACTGCCCGCACTTATGGAGTTTTCTTCATGTCAGCTCGATGAGGACTGAGGTGTTTGATGTGTGCTGTGGGGCGAGTGCTGTCCAAGCCAGCCAGTGCCTGGGGGGCAGGGGCTAGACCTGTGTTGGTGGGGCTCAAAAGACCTGATCTGTTTTGGACACTGCCTTGTAAACTGGATTCATGGTCTTTTTGAGGGCAAACCGGTGTGTTTCAGAGCTCACCGAACCTGGTACAGCTGCTTCCTCCTCAGTTACAGAGGCCTGGGCAGCCTCGTTCATCAGAGGCATCGCAGAAACCGCTCAGCTTGCTGAGCCAGCAGGACAGCAGGAGATGAACAGTGCAGCTTTCACTGCCTTAGCAAGTTGGGTCATCTCAACGAAGGATGGAGAGTGGGTAACCAAGGTGCAGAAGGGGCAGTGTGGGGCAGTCTGAACTGTGCTGATGCCTCTGCATTTTCCTTGTGTCCTGTGTGTGTATTTGTATTTAAGATTGCCATTATTTTTTTTTTCTCTCTCTGCATTTTAAACCTATTTTGTCTATTTAATAGCTCCTTTGAGAAAGAGCACTAAGCATAGAGACTTTGTTGCATGGTCCACTCTTTGGAACTGTACTTTGTCTGAAAGGCAAATTTACCAGGAAAGCTTATTTTTCAAGAGAGCTCCTGGGATTAATGTCTCTCACCAATTGCACATGTATAAAACCACCTGACAGTTGTAGAAACTCCTGGATTTATGAGTTTCCTAGTGCTATTTGCTAATTTCTGCTCCTTAAGCACAGACATGCTTGGAGATCTATGTTGATATAAGGCCATGGCTACATATGATAGTATGAAGTAGCACTGCTTGCCCGGCACTGAGGCTGGACACAGCTTCCAGAGCAAGAGTAGATGTCTGGGCCCACTATGTATTGTCTTTTCTGGGTGACTGCTCTTTGTCTTTCCTCCAGCCACTGCAATCACTTTGGCTGCCATGGACATTGTGGAGACTTTGATGTTTTGGATTTGTGTTCTGGAGGCTGCTTGAATACTTACTTTGAGTGAGAAAGTATAGCCAAGGGCCCCATGGAAAGGTGATCTTTCTAATGAAAGGCTCCTGCTTTTCAGAACTTAAAAGCAAATATGCAAGGAGAAAGGAGCATCAAGACTGTGCTGGGCAGTCTGCTGCCTTCACAGGCTTTCATGTTACAGATACCTACTTCAAAGGACTTCATATGGTATTCATTTTACATGTGTATGGGACACACAATATTTCTTAATACCCAGCAAAATTTATAATCTATAGTAAAAGATCAAAAGCTGCCTCTACAATATAACATAGGGAAGAAGAAATGCTTTGCCTTAGGAATCCAAGTATGTTGGTCACAAAAGTCTATGTGGATGAGCTGGAGGGGGCAAGGGAGTTGTGCTGTTAAGAGCTTTTGTGAACACCGATGGTTTGCTCTAGAACAGAACAGTCAGCATGAAAAGATGGCCTTTGCTCAGACCTAAATTTGGGCCTAATGAAAAAGGGTGCAGATTGACATGAATCAGATGATCTTCCGGAAACATGATTTAAACTTGAAATAATCTGTAGTCAGATAACATATAAGGTAGGTAATTACATCTCTCTCTTCTTTGTTTTCAGGTGGCTATGGTAGAAGTTCAGCTCGACGCAGAACATGAGTACCCTCAAGGTCTCTTGATAGCCTTCAGTGCCTGTACTACTGTCCTTGTTGCAGTTCACCTCTTTGCACTCATGATAAGTACCTGCATTCTTCCGAATATAGAGGCTGTTAGCAATGTGCATAATCTCAACTCTGTCAAGGAATCTCCTCATGAGCGTATGCATCGGCACATTGAGCTTGCGTGGGCGTTTTCTACTGTCATTGGGACTTTGCTCTTTCTTGCAGAGGTGGTGTTACTGTGTTGGGTGAAGTTTCTTCCTTTAAAGAAGAAAACTGACAGCCCGCTCCAGAGTAACAGTTCCACCATCACATCAGGACAGGCAGCAGCCATTGCATCAACATCTATCATGGTTCCCTTTGGATTGATTTTCATTGTCTTTGCAGTCCACTTCTACAGGTCACTGGTGAGCCATAAAACAGACAGGCAATTTCAAGAACTCAATGAACTTGCTGAATTTGCACGGCTCCAGGATCAGCTGGATCACAGAGGTGACACGATCTCCTCAGCTGTTACCCATTTTGCGTAAATCTGTACTTAAAGAAAATAAACCCACTATTCTGTTTCTGCCTTGTTATGTTGACTCTCCTGTGGATGAACCGGTTGAACTGTTGATTACAGTTTAAAGAGAGATTATAAATGTTGTCCTAACCCTTTAGAAAGGAAAAAAAATGTTCCTTGCATAAAATTTTGGCTCTGACATCTGAAGGAATGGATGGTGGAGTATGCTTGCGCTGCGCGTGCATCCCTCCTCTTGTGATCACTTCTTGTTAATGCTATGTGGTGGCTGTATGAATACATGGAAAATAACATTGTAAATTTGGGTATTTGTTAGGGATGGATAGAGAATTAGAGAAGCTTTTTTTCCTCTCTTTATTTGATGTTGGCATTTACTAGAAGATACTGCTTGTCCGATCCATATTGGCATGATACAAATTACTTGGGGTATGCAGCAATTAGCACTTGGTCTCAGTGCTAGGGCTGTTCTCTCTAGAAAGGCTGACAGATGGTAGAAGTGAAAGCTTTCCCACCACCTTCCCAGTATGTTTTGCTGCCAAGTAATTATTACTTCACTGATTTCTCCAGCGCCTTTTTCCCATGGCAATTACACATTTTATAACTTGCTAAACATCTATGACTCGTCTTACTGCAATGTGGTATGGCCACATGAGTAGGAATGAGAGTCTACTCTACTCTTCCTTGGAAGAAAATAAAAGCAATAACTGTTTTAAAGTTCTCATGAGCTGGCACGTATTATCTGGAGAGAGAGATTTGCCTGTTTCCCATTTAGGAATCTTTTTTTAAAAAGAAGGAACTGGATGGAAATTATCACTGGATTTTTTTTTTTTTGCTTGAAAATCAAAACCACTGCTGGTTTTTGTCCAAGTCAAAGCAGTAGTTATTTTGTACTTTTGTATTAAAAATGTATTTTTAATAAATCCTCAGATAAAAGCAGCAAAAGGTGCTTTCTCTGCATTGGATTCCCAAGTAATTAGCTATGCCTTCGTCTTCCCTATTTACAAAAAGTCTTCTCTTTCCTGAAATGTTGTATTTAATAACTTGTTACACATTTTTTGCTTCCCAATGATCTGGAAGACTTACTTTTCTCTATTTAGATTTATTTATGAAAGTAGGTTATTTGTAATTAATATTGCTGCTTACTTTCAGATACACGTCTGTGACAGCGAAGCTGCTGTGTCGGTTTTTTATTTTCTTTTTAAGCAAAAACTTCCCTTTGGTCTCTTAGATAAGAGGTTTGTCCAAGAAAGATTACAGCAATTGTCCTGGGCTGCTTCAGTAATTCTACCCGTGTCTAGAAGTGGAATTTTTTGGAATGCAGTTCTTCAATGGAGCAGCTTTGGGCTTTAATGGGTAAAAGCTGTTCGAACACAAACCGAGACGGGTTTCCAAGTCTAATGGAACAAAACGTGACCTCCCTATCATAGATAGCACTGTGGGATAGAAACCTGGGAGTCTGAAATCAGGCAGGAGTGAACGTGCCGGGACAGTGGAGCTGTACCTGGGCTGACACATTTACAGACTCTGGGATGGTCGGGTAGCAGAGCATCTTTATGACTGAAGCAGCCTCGTGAAGTGAACGAGACCGATTTCTCCTGTCAGCACCACTGCTGTGGAAAGTGTTGACAGGGTTACCCGTGGTGTGTTTGTATGCTGAAAAACAACCAGGAAAAAACCTGCTGGGCTGTTTATTTGGTAGCATTTGTGCAGGGGTGTTCTTGGTTGACAAGCAGAGAACAGCTTTCCACGTGCCATTTTCACAAGTCCTTCTGGCATACAGATGCCACGCTGGGTTTCCTCTAGCCCTGGCATTACGTTATGTTCTGTTGCTGCTGTGAATCTGCTGATGGCAAGAACTGTGTGTACAGTCCCACAGGTGGTCATTCCTGGAGCTCGGGAAGGATTCTCTTAGTAAAGGTGTTAATGAAGCAGCATTCCAAAACATGACAGCATTAGTAGGCACAAGATATTTTTTCCCATCCTTTACTGGAATGCCAGTCCTGTCTTGGGGAAAAAAGGACTCTTAAAAATGTGCAGTAAAGGATGAAAACCTGGCTCAATATTCATGCTAGAGCAAGTGGTTGGAAGGGTGTTGTCAGGCTTAAAAGTTATGCTTCTGTCTGTATATTGTGTATTTAAAAGTTTAAAAATTATTTTGAATGGAAGTTCAGAAAATATATTTTCCGAGTTTATTTTTTAAAATTATTTGCTGTTCTGGATAAGTAGCTGGGTTGCTCTTTATTTTATGGATCTTTTACAAACTAAGAAGTTTGTCTTGTTTAAGAAATCAAGAATTACAAGCTTGCAGGACAACCTTATTTTTAAATTTCTCAAGCTGGTAGATTCTGAGCTAATGGCACTGTTATTACAGCTGCTTTTCTGACTGTTTTCTGCACTTTAAGCCAGTAGATCGAGTATGTTTCTTTGAGCTCTGGAAATGGTCATGAAAGTTACGCCCTGGGCACAGTCTCATAACTGTGCAAGAGGCAGTAACCAGACCCAGACACACGGATCTGAACATTAAGAGTGCACTTAGAACTTGGTTTTTTATCCCTTGTTTATACTAATGATGTTACGCGTTTACCTCAAGCATTTTAAACGTTGGTTATTGTATATCACTTATTTAGATATAAAATACATTACTGAAATAAAATATATTCAGTTGTTGCCGATTATTTGTTATCTAGAGATCTAAAATACGCTTATTTTCTTGGTATCCCTTATCTCTTCAGCTACACTGTGCTATAATTTTAACTGTATATTTCTGAGGATTGCTGAAATGGATTCAGTTCCTCATTTCAGTCATAATATGAAGATAACATTTCCTGTTCGTATTCTTTATAAGAATATAACATAACTGACACTTTGCCTCCTGTCAGCACTGCTTAACGCTTGGGACTAAGCCATCCTGGGTCACAGGTGTGTATGGGGCTGAGTTGAGGGGAGTGGGAGGGGGCAATTATTTGACTGCAGTTTTCTAGGACTTTGCTTTTACTGCCTATAATAGAAACCCTGTTTTGCTCAGGCAATGTGAAAGACCCTGTAACCACCAGGAGTGTGATTTCTTTACAGGAGGAATAAGCCAGAGGAGTTGGGCAAAGAGTCACTGTGCCTGGCTGCTTGTGGGTTTTAGTTTGTTTGGGTTTTTTTTTCCCCATGTTTTTTCCCGTTCTTTTCCAAAATAAGGGGGTGGCAGGAGGTATCTGAGCAAAGCCACCTGCAGAGTGAAGCATACACAAGCAGCCTTGAGAGAAAAGTGAGGCAGACCATGACATGATACGCCACAGCATGGATGTGAAACTCAAATGAATAAGTAACTGGGGATCATGCTTTTATCTTGCATCTTTTTTTTTCTTCAGCATCCAGTTATTAATTGTGGCTGTCATCAAACATCGCCCGGGCCTCTGCTAAAACACCATCTGGATCAGCCAGTTGAATCTAAATAGAAAGAATATAAATCAGTTATGCAGAGTCATTGAAGAAGCTTGAGGTTTTCTGGATATCAATTACTCGACCATTAATGGAGAATCTCCTGGGTATCAGGACTTCAGTTTCTCTTGCAGACTTTCAGTTACTGGTTTTGAAACATTGCTATGTTTTACTAATCAGCATGGAGAACATCACTTCATCTCCTTGAAATAGCTCTGTGTGGTGTGCATTGAGTTTCCTTTAACACATTCTTAGACAAAAACTGGCTTTGATTTGTAGCTTGTTGGGTCTTAGCTGTAGTTTTTTAAGGTGAGCAATTGCAGTCTCCCAAGTGAGCATCAAACTCATGTGGAAGCAGGGGTCTGGAGTCTGGAGTCGTGTAACTGGGTGTAGATGCTGGAGAGGGAAGTGCCAAAGCCCTGCCAGGAACTTGTCCTCTTGCTGTGACCTGCATTATGTCATGATGTCTTCAGGGGGTTCCCAGGTGTCTGGTGTTCTCCCAGGCAGAAGACATCCAGTCTTTTTCTTATTTATTTTGTTATGCTTTCTGCAGCCCTGGTTTCAATAGCTATACCAGCAAATGTCTCAAGTGTACAGTGTTGCATCTTTCCCCATAATTTGAATGTAACAGTTATGTTTGAATTCAAAATTGATGCAGCCTCATCACCTGTGTACTGGGTCCCTCAAAGCTTGGGACAGTCGTGCTCTAGTTTTCAGCATCCTGCACATTCCCACCATTTGGCCCTTTCATCTGCTAACAAAGATGCACAGTGATGCTTCTCCCAGGCAGAATCATAGAATCATCTGGTTGGAAAAGACCTCCAAGATCATCAAGTCCAGCTGTACCTGTCCCCTTATTAAACCGTGTCCCTAAGAAACTCATCTACCTGCCTTTTAAACACCTCCAGGGTGTTTAAGCCCAGATCTCCACTGTTAGCCTCTTGTCAGGTGAAAGCTGACTATTTAGTCCATCTCTGATTAGGGCAGTTTCTATTTCTCACCCCACATCTACTTTTCTCCAGCAGCTGCTTGCAACAAGGATGTGACAAAAGGTTTATGAAAATCTGAAGTCAATTTTTCTCCTTTTATCTGCTACTTCTTTCATACTCAGAGATCAATAAATCTCTCCTGATGGAAAGCACAATAACAGCAGTGAAAGCTGATGCTTTCCTTTTGCTCACAGAGGAGAATAAAACTGGATCATAACTTGGTCTTGAGGGAGTTAAATAAACAGCCAGGCCTGAACATCCTGCTGTAGGCAAAGGCAGTTCATTCCAGGGCTGTACGGCTGGGTTGTTGAGGAGGCAGCTCTCGGGTGACCCCTGACAAACATTGTAAGGTAAATATTTTTAGCTGCAGAAGTGCTGCTTCTTTCAGTCTTTTTGCAAAATCGAGATTATTTTTTTATTGTGGGTGTGCCCAGTAATTACAGGATTAACTGGCTTGTCCAAAGTGCCTGTGCTCGAAGAGCCTTAGCCATAGAGACCAGCTTTGAGAAATTAAGGGAAGCAAAGATGTAAGAGCTGTGAGCTTTGGGAGGCTGAAACTTTGTTGCTGGTGCAGAGCAGCTTTACCGGCCACCAGGACTTGTTGTTCCCTACGTTACTGCTGGAGTAAAGCAAGTGCTGTCCTTACCCAGTGCAGTTCTGCTCGACTCTAAGTAAAGAGGAGCTTTCCCACCCGTATCCTGCAGTAACAGTCCCTTGGAAATGCAATATCCTTACATTTCACATGGGCAGCACACAAACCATGGGGATTCAAGCTGAGACCCTTTTGGCCCACTGTGTCATTTGGAGCCACATCGGTTCCCTACTGATCCCTGTTCCCTGTCCTCCTCCAAGGGCATGGAACGGGGGACAGGCTCTCCCATTCTCTCTGGCTCTTGCACAGAAGTGATGTGCAAGAACCCAGTGTGTCCACATGTCCCCTTGTGCATCTCACCAAGTCTTTGGGAGGAGAACAGGGACTGGCTCTTCCTGCACAGCCTGTGTCAGTCTTAAAGAAAAGGGGAGCAGAAGATGCTGGCTCTCGGACACCCATCTGCCCACCTTGGGGCGAGGAGGGAAGCTGGACACATCCCTCTGCCCACAGGGCTGCTGGACACAGACGAGGCCCTGCCTTGGGGTGCCTGAGTGAAGGGAACAGCCAACAGGAGCAGTGTCTCGGGTTGTGGTGAGGTCTCCTCAGCTTCAGCAGCTTGGCTGGGTGAGATCATTTGGTTTTGACGCAAATCCCACTATTGTCCCTGCCTCTATTGTCCCTGTTTCCTTTGTGCTGCCTCAGGTCTCTAAGCAGTTCTGGTGCGTGAGAAGTGCGTTTTTGCAGATGTAGGTGATGAGGAGGCTCCAGTTCTGGCTGGAGGGGCTGTTTGTCCCTGTGGGGCCGTTTAGAACACTGCTGGCCAAAGTCACTGAGAGCACACCCTGGGGCTGGGAAACCCATGCAGGTAGTCACTTAGAGAGGGAAATGCTACCTGGAGAACTGGCCCAAGCGCTGATAGGTGCAAACATCACTAGCAAACCCAAAATTTCCAAGCAATTACCTTTGGGATTGGATATGGAGTAGGGGCAGGAGCTTCATCTCTGCCGAAGTCAATCATAATGCCACATTTTGGTGTATCTGCTGTCCAGATCCCTTCAAACAACTGTCCCTTTTCCAAGTAGAAAAATTTCCCTGGGCCGTGTTTCTTTCCATCTTTCCAGCCTCCTTCGTACCGATCTTCATTTGCTGCAATTAAATACATGAACAGACCATGAGATTTGCACAATTTCATTAAGTGGTTACAAATTAAACTAATCAATGTGGTGAACCATCAAAAAAGAATATCATCTGTTCAGCTCCACTCAGTAATTTTGAGGGGATGTGGCAGGGTGTGTTCTTCTGCTATCCTGGTGCTCCCTGTGCTATGCTGCAGAGGGAGACAAGGCTTTGGAAGAAGCCCATAGCTGCCCACTTGGAGTGTATTCACCTGCTTTGTTCATCTCCCAGTGATATTCATTTTTTGCTGATATGCAGAGCAAGTGAACCCAGGGTAAGACTGGTAGCTGAGTCACTCTTCACAACATGAGAAATTATAGGGCAGAAATTTTGTTACTGCAACAAATCAAGTAGGATCTCTGTCTTGAAGAGGTTTGCTTGTCTAAGCGAGGAACAGCAGCACTGTCTGGTCGTTGTCCAGTCAAAATAATCTTGATTTCAACTAATACTTGTAGTTATGTTTTTTCTCTCTGATTTACAGAGCAAGAACGGCTGTGAGTGTCTGAACAGTTCAGGCAATCAGTTACAGACAGTTTTTTCAGCTGTTCTGCATCTCCTGGTGTTTTTCTGCAAGTTGAGAGAGAGCTTTTTTTGGTCTCTATGCTGCTCTCCAGGAATCCATCCATCCATCATCAATAGGGAAAGCAGAGCTGCAAGGGGAAGAGAGCAGCCTCACCCGGGGATGCTGTTTAAGAAGGGGCATCACACCTCAGTGATGTTGGGGCTGGGATACATCCAGACCACCCTGCTCTTACAAGGAGAGTCCTCTGCTGTCGTTTTTCCTAGACAGAGTTTTCAAGCCCAAAACCATGGGGTTTCTAGCCAAGTTACTTAGTGGAAATATCTTTGGGTCTCAGCTGAATTCTGCCATTCTTTGTGGCAAGAGGTGGTAAAAGTTCCAGGGCACTCAGCACAGGCCGCAGAGGAAGCTGGGATTTGCCAGGATCCCCTAAGGGAAGAGGGAAAACCTAAAAATGCTTCTGGGGACTGTGGCTGCCAAGCTTTTCAGGCAGAGTCTGGTTTACAGGTTGGAGCCCTGGTGGTGGTGAACTTCAGCTTATCTGCAACAGCCACCTACCCTGCCTCTTGGTGGGAGCAGCTCAGCTTCTGCTCAGCAACCACTTGACGACGCAGAAACCACTGAAATCACTGACCTGGCTGTGATGGAGGGGCCACCGAACACCCCGGCTGCACCGTGGCACCCGGCTGCTCCCATCCACTCTCATCCCAGAGCATCTTGGAGGCTGTGTTTCTCACAGCCGAGATCTCCTCTCTGCCTTGAGAAGAGAGATGTGCTCTCCTTTGACCCAACAGTGCTCCGGTTTAAAAGCAATGGCAACGGCTACAGCAGAGGCAGCAAACGCTCACGGTGCTCCCAGCCAAGCTCACCCTCGCTGGGCACGCTGCCACTACAAGCAATTTAATCTTGAGCTGCAGCTCATCGTGACCTCCACTGAAGAACTCCTTTTCTTTCACCATCGCAAAGCTGCCGGCACGTGGGCACGCTTCCAGCGGCTGAGCTGAATACATTAAGCTTGTGGGTATGAAATAATTGCTCTGGCTAATTTTAACCAAAAAGAATCCAGCTCGTAATCCGTTGCAGGCTATGCTGGAGGCAACTGAGCTCTGAAATGGTGCATCAGCCATGGCTCAGCCCTGAGGGCTCCTCAGTTTGTAATGCTGAGAGTGACTTTGAAGGGGGGCAAAGCAGATCAGTGAAAGGAGTTACACCTGGAAGCGGTGCTGATTTCATTTGGATGGAGCCATCGGTCCAAAGTGACTTCAAAGTCAGCAAAAAGAGTGCAGTTGTGCTTGTGATGTGCAGTGAAGGTCATGCTCGTTCCTCCCAGCTGCTTTGCTTAGCTAATTACTAGCCTTGAGATCACTTTCAAGCAAAAAACTAGAATAGATGAATAATAACATGGAGATAATATTTGTTCAAATGTTCCTGAAATGCAGTGCCTTGTACTGCAAAGGACTGAGATTCTTTGTTTTGGGGGAAAATGTGTTAAACTGCAAGAAAAATATGGGAAAAAAAATCCAAATTTATATTTATATAATGAGATTGCCCCCAGCATTCCCAATCTGTGATGTGCTCGGTGTTATTTCTGGGAAGGGATCATGTACTAATTAAATCTCTGCGTTCACTCAATGTGAGCCAGTGTCGGAAGTAAGAGAGGGGATAGAGTGAACCCAAAAAGAAAACCTATTTTTCCCATGTGCTGGAAACTGGACTCCTCTTTGGTATGCAGCAGTCAGAAAGTATGTCTGGCAAAGTGCCTGCCTTGAGAAGAGAGATGTGCTCTCTTTTGACCCAACAGTGTATTATCTCTAACCCTAACAATCCCAGCCATTTAAATGTAAATCACAGCAAAAATAAGCTTTGTGGGCTTGAGCAGCACAAGCCTCCCCTTGCATAGCCTGTGCTGCCTCCAGCCCCAAACCCAGGAAGGGAGGGACAGCACGGAACAGCTGTTACCCTGACACAAGGGCAGAAATCTGGATGGAGAGACACCAGGAGAGCAGCACAACACCAAATCCCTCGAAGGGGACTGGCAGACCTCTTGGGTGAGGGTGGCCAGTACTTACACATCCGCAGCATGCCCTGCCCGTTGGGCTGGTCCAGCAGCCACTGTCCCTCGTAGATGGAGCCATCCTGGTAGTACATCCGTCCCCAGCCACTCCGCAGCCCATAGCTCCACTCGCCCTCGTAGCGCTCTCCGCTGGGATAATACTTCACCCCATAGCCCTGGAGGGCAACACAGAGATGCAGTTAGGAGCCTCTGTATTGAAAAGGGTCAGTGTTCAATTAATTCTGGGCTATTATTTTCTTGATAAACTACTCCTTCCCTTAGTACTCTTCCATATGGCAGCTGGTGGTCCAGCTCAGTGGCTGTTCTTGTGTAGAAGAAAACAAGAGGTGATGATATGGGACTTTTTGACAATTGATTTTTATTCCCATGAGAAAACCTCAGGTTTGTATCTCAGTTCATTATTATTGGCATGATTGGCGCTAATATTTAACTAAAAGCAGGTTTTACTAGAATATAAAGCTTCCTGGGGGTAGGCAGCATAAACAAGACCTGTCTGTCAGTGCAGGGATTTCATGCTTTTCAACCCCAATGACATTTCCTATGGCCCAGGTTAGGTAACTCCTTCCCTTGCCCTTGGGCTGACTGAAGGTTGTGATGCTGACCATGGAAACAGTTTTGCCTTCTCCCTCCATCCATACCACCAAAGAGGTAATGTTCTAAACAGCCCTCTGCCTTGCTTCCTTCCTCGTTCACAACGAACTAAAGCCAGCCCTGGAGGATACCTGTGGTGGTGCCTCCCTGCAGCCGGGCGCCAGGCCAGGCTTCTGGGGTGGCCGGCGTCACCCCATAAGGCAGGCGAGCTCTGACATGGAACTATCTCTGTTCTTTGCTTTGTCTCCTCAGGCTTGATGCCACTGGCAGGTTTGGCTGGTGAACTTCTGAATTAAGAAAGACCTTTAGGGGCATGAAAGCCAGGGACCCCAGAAGGTGTTGGTCTTCTGTGTTGGTTTGCAACTAAGAGAAGTGCAGAGGTACCCCCTATACCGGGGAGTGATACCAGTGATAAATACTTACATATTAACAATAAGTTTTCCCATAGGAATAAAGGCTTAATTTATCTCTGAAGAAAAAAATCAAATCAGTTCTGGAAATAATTGATTTTTCTGAGCATTAATTTTGTTAAACTGCATGGACGTAGAAAGGAGACTTTTGTAAAAGAAAACAAGGCTAGTGATATTTGGATGTCATTGTAAGATCTTTCACCAAAGCTCAATCATCCAAAATACATCCTCGAAGAACAGGAGGGTAAGGTCCCTCCAAGAGACAGGAGCCATGGAGCCACACGCCAATTAGCAGCGTAAGAGGCTATTAATTTAATTTAAGAGCAGACACAAAGGTGAACACAAGGTTTCCATTGACAGATCAAAAAATGTTCCTACAAGGATTTTGCACAGAAGATTGCAGTTATTTTTACCAAATGACTTCCTCATTATGTTTTGCTTTAGGAAAAAAAAGTGTGATTTATGTGACAGGCTTAATTTCCAAAACAGCCCAAGTTATTTGTGTAATATGCTGTAAAACTCCCAGAAAAAGGTACATTTTTTGTAGTGCTTATAATACAGGTTCCTCTGCCCACTGCCAGGGTGAGAGGAGTGAAAGGGAGGGGTGGAGAGGATTGAGACACGGGATATGAAACCTCTTGTCTTGTTTGGCTGAGCTGCGGGTGAGCCTGAGCAGCGATCACTGCTCTGCTGCCACTGGTGGGAGGGTCTCAGTGGATGAGTGGGGTGAATTCCTCTCTGCAGGAGACATGGCAGGCAATGGCACGTTCTTGGCCACACTTGGCTTTTTATGAATGAGCTTATGAAGCTTCCTGGGCTTTCTGCAAATTCAGATGATCTTAATAAAGAGAGCCCAAGCTGGAGTAAGGTTTGTTCCCATAGCTGCTGCTTCCCTATTGCTGGCTGTGAGACTCCGTGCAGGTCCTGCAGCATCGGACGTGGAGAGGTGAGTAATGCCAGGAGCAGGCAGGTTGGGGAGGGCAGGGAGAGAGGGCTTTTGAGCAGGAGATTTTGCTCATTGTAGTTTTCTTGTTCCACATATTCATTTCGCCAAAACCCTTCAGTCTCAGTATTTGAAAAGTCAATATTTGAAGTGGTAGTTTTGCACCCATCTTGTCCCCATGTTTTTGGGAATGCTGCCTCACCACTGGCAGGCACAGGAAATCTCACTTACGCATTTTTTGTCGTCTTTCCACCAGCCTGTGTACACCTTCTTGTATTCCTTGGTTACAGGGTCACGAATGCTGTATGAGCCGTAACCATCCCGCTTCCCAAACTTCCAGTTACCACTATAAATAGCTCTGGTGTGTTTCCATACTTGGTTGCCTTTACCTGTTTTAGAAACAAGAGGAATGAGGGGGAGACCATGATGGTTGTTAGGAGAAGGGTTTACAGGTCTGCTTTCCTACAGCTCCATCCCAGGCAAGGCAGGTTTATGTCTGGGATTCAGTTTAGCTTCTCGAGTCAGACGCATTGTTAATCTTGTTCACAGGCTTCCTGTGTGGCCTTTGCTGAATGCACTTAAATCTTTCCAAGCCTCAGTTTACTGCTTGTAAACAAGCCCGTTCTGCTCCTGCTGCTCAGGGCTCAGTCAGGGTCTCCTTCTCCTGCTCTGTCTCCTGCAGCACCCACCACGACTCGAGAATAAATGAACATTCCTGAAGCCAGGAGAACTTGAGGGACTGTGTAGCCAGCGCACATCCTGGTGTGTGGAGCTGCCTGCAGTTTGCTGGGTTTGCAGAGGGTTGTTAAACACCTATAATCTAGATATTTCAGGTAATTGCCCCTAAGTGGATACAAAAACTTCTCAAGTTACCTATGTTTGAGCACATTTTTGCATAACATATATTAACAACATACATATATATATACACATATGTGTATATATATACAGGAATAAACGGTCTTCCAGGAGCATGTATAACTGGTGACTGCTCCCTTTCCCTAGGATCTTTTGTAAAGACATCCAAACTGGTACTTTTTCTCAAAATGGTCTATCTTACCGTGTTTCAAGTTGTCCAGCCATTCTCCAGTGTACTGATCCCCATTTACAGCATAGACCGTGTGTCTTAATCCACATTTCTGTGCTTTCCTGTCCCATTCATGCCAGAGAGGTTTGGTAGCCCTGGGGTATTTTACAATGGGCATATTGTTTGTGGCTGGAGAGGAAAACAAAAGACTGTCAGAAATAGAGAGAAATTACTAAGGCAGGTATGGGCAGAACTGTCTATTTGTGAGCTATGTTTTAATATGCACTCAAGTTGGTAACCGATGCCTGGCTTTGGAGGGGTAAAATACAGATATAGAAATATAACCAGAAAGTATCTGAAAATGCTTAAGTACAAACCAGCACTATCTGAAAACATGCACACAGCAATGCCTGACTTGTTGGGAAATGTTAAATAAGTCTCAGCGGGTCAGGTATGTGGTGGGCATTTGTCTCCACACCTGCCAGAGGTCTTGCGGAGCACATGAAAAGGCAGCCCCTTCTCTGTGCTGCCAAAACCTTGCCAGGCTCCTTTCCATGGCCACTCTGGCTCTGTGCAAGGCAGGAACAGTCATTTAAGCAAATTAGAAAATTATTTGTTTGTTAGGAAATATCTCAGGTCATTGGAAAACATTCCGAAGCCGGAGCAGGTCAGAGGGTTGGCCGGTGTCCCTGGGGCCCACGAGGAGCCAGGAGATTTCATACCTCCAGCAGTAACATAGCTTTGACTCTTTTACTGCTAAAAATATCAGTCCTGCAGGTGTCTTGTTGAAAGGAGTCAAAACCACACTGTTTCTGTCTACCAGAAGGGTGCAGACTTGCCCAGGGCAGGACAAGCACTTATAAGCCAAGAAAGTTGCCAAGGAGGTGACTTCTGAAGTGATGTAGGTTTTTAAGCATGAAGACCTGGCAGGGGATGATGGGCATAGCAAGGAGGTGATTCGGCTATCTGGAAGGAAAGGATCAGTGTGGGAGAAGATGAAGGAGAAGGTGATGTTTTGGCCCATCAATACAGAGAGGACAGCAATGGATTGTGGCACGGTGGTGATTTCTGGGCATTGCACAGCGGGAATGCCAGCAAAGGTTTGCAGGCAAGAGTGGTCTCTGATAAACCAAAAATAAATGCCAAAAGGTGCCTGTAGAAACAAAAAGCAAGTTTCTACAACATCCAGAGCTTGACTGGAGCTAGGCAGGGTGGGATGCTCTCCAATTTTGTCTCCTGGGCTCCCCCTTCTGTCCTGATCCGTTGGACTGAGCCATATCCAGTGATTTTGCTACATCCCTCCCTTTATAGCAGAGCAGGGCTCCTGTTCCTGCTGTGCTGCAGGTGCCAGGGAGCTCAGTGTGGGGAAAAGCATGGGAAGAGAAGGCAAAGGAAGGTGCTATGAGTCCTTGGTAGGAAATAAAAAGTAGAAATTATAACTAAGCAAATATAATTAGCATTCACCCTCAGTTCTCCATGCACCTGTGGGAAATAATCATTCAGCAGCTATTTGGGGGGACATCATTGCTAAAAAAAAAGTGCTTCTGTGTCCATGATGAGCCTTCCTCCCAAAACGCAGCTGTGTTGTGCGATGCACATCCCATGGGGCTCCTTGCTGTGGGGCCGTGGGGGGCCCGGGCGCAGGCAGGGCCAGGGGAGTGCAGGCAGGGCGAGGGCACCTGCCCGGGCTCTGCATTGTGAACTCAGATCGGGGAGGGGCAAGGGCTCCTGGCAGGGTATGGTGGGAGAAGAGGCTCTAGGAGTGGGTTCCCAGCTGCTGAACATGGTTGCCTTCTCCACTGACCTCAAGGACACAGGGGAAGGTGAAGACCAGCACGCTGTCGGCTCTTGAAGCAGATGTTTTGGGGATAGGGTTGTCTGTAATGGCAGAGGAAGATTTGGCAGCTTGAGTCCCCCGGCTTTGCCACTGTCCTGGGAGTGTCTTTGCCTGAGGACAATCCAACCGGATCTGTCCCTCAGAATGGTGGAGTCACAGCCCACTGCAGAGGATGTTTTTTCTGCAATGCAAACACAGGACACACCACAGCTGCTAAGCTTCTCCTTTGGGTGCCACAGCCTCTGGAGAGGGAGGCTCTTGCCAGTATTTGCCAAGGGCTGGGGGTTTGAAGGACACAGAGCTGCATGTTGCCAGCTCCCATCTGTTCTCCCTTTGCTGGCGAAGCAGAACAGGCAAGCTACAGCTATGTGCATCCACCCTGACACTGGCAGTGACCTTCAAGCAGCTTAAGGCCATGAAGGGAGGTCTCCTCACAACCTGTCCGATGGAAGGTCATCCCATTACGACCTCTTTGTCTTAAAGATTAGCATTTTAAAATCCCCAGGGGGGATTCCCAGCTGTGGGGGCATCTCCAGCACCCCGTGGTCTGCTTGCCATGCCCAAGGCACAGCTTGCACAGAGCACCTGAGCTAATGCAGCCACCTTTATTTGCTGAATTCCTTTCCAAATTTACATCAGCAATGCCAGGTTTGCCTAAGCATTAACATAGTTGACATTTGCTGCCCTGCATGTTTTTAGCCACCCACTACAAGGCTGGCAGCAAGAGGCAGGTGGTTAAGAGCTGCTCTGGCTGCAGCTCTCAGTGATAACAGCTAGAGGCTGCTGCTCCCATAGGTCTCTGCCACCAGTGCTGCGCCTGGGGATGAGGATCCTGGAGAGTCCCCGAGTGTCTCTGCTCTCCTTGGAGCTTCGTCAGGTCTCCAGTAAAACGCAGCTTTACATTGCATGGCCCGATGAGAAGCCCAGTTTTCCCTCTGGCTCTTTGCAAGACTTCAGAGCAATGCAATTTACCTACAACTGTACTTTCTTTCAGCCATGCATATTAAAGAGGAGCAAGGTGGAAAACTCATCTGGCTGCAAAGAAGGGGCTGCAGACTGTGCCCTGCAGCACCCTGCCTGCCACTGCACTGCTTCCCATCGTGCGACCTTGGCACCAGCTCTGTTTGCACAGGAGCACCCTGCCTGACTATCGCCCAGCCCCGAGGACGCCCCAGCTGAGTTCACCCCTTGCTGCCCTGCACTGGAGTCCTTTTGCCAACACCCTCTGGAGCAGCCAAGCCATCCACAGTCCCTCTCGCCCTCATAGTGATGTCTCAGAGTGGGATACTCAGGGCGCCTTTTGTTGCTCCTCCCCAGCAAGACCAGAGCAGTGATGAGAGTGGACAATGGGGAAAGCCCAGGTGCTTGGTTTGCAAAGCACCTTCAAGTTTGGCCCACGCTGTCCTGCCACCCCCCACTCCGAGAGCCACCCTGCGGACACCAACCTGCGCTCTGTGCCGGCGGGGTGCTGCGGGTTATTGCATCAGAAGGGTCGTCATAGCAACTCCGCCAAACTCCTGCGCGAAGGGTCATGGGAGCATGGCTGGAAAGCTGCTGGAGGGCCGAGCGGCTGTGGGCAGAGAGGGATGCTGATGAGATGGGGGCTCAGCAGCTGGGCAGCCCTGCATGTCCCTGCATGCACAAGGGACGGAACCAGAGCCAAGCTCCTCCGTGGAGGAGGAGGCACATGCCACTCTGTGGAGCTCTCTGTCTGAGTTAAGGATTATCCAGCTGAATATAAAATGCTGAGAAGCACTGGGTGTTTCATCTCTGGTTGGTTTTTTATATGTGCGGCAGCAGCAAGATAGAAATGAAAGGACTGATTACAGCGAGGATGGGTAACAAATAAATCAGCCTTGGAAATGTCAGAAGAAAAAGGAGGAAGTCCCTGAAAATGCACATCAGAGGTCTTAGAAGAGAAATCTGAATAAACCTGACACTAATTCCCTCATCCATTACATTCCTTCAGCAGCCA
Source organism: Dromococcyx pavoninus (assembly GCA_033558185.1). Lineage (NCBI taxonomy): Eukaryota > Metazoa > Chordata > Aves > Cuculiformes > Neomorphidae > Dromococcyx > Dromococcyx pavoninus. The sequence continues at coordinate 45,167 of JAUMJL010001209.1, read as the reverse complement.
CAGTGAGCAGGAATTGCTGTTATGGCCTCGTGGTGTCTGTAATAATCCTCCTTAACGTGTACTTAACCTTGCGCATTTCAAGTATAAACCCAAAGTTCTCTCCTCACTCCCATAAGCCAAACAAATTTGTTTATTCTCACCCTTTTACCTCGTTTTTCGTGCACAACTCTGCAGGCTGGATGGTAACATTTTGAGTTAGGTGGGAAACCTTGTGTAGAAACAAAGCACCCACCCCTGCAGAGGTGTGATAAGAGCTTGGTCCTCCTCGTGAGTGTTCATCTGCTCCACATCCAACATGCAAGCTCACATGGAAGGGAGATCTGTACCGTGGGAAAATACAAACATGGAATTTCTGGTGCTGGGTTTGATGAATTGGGTAGGTGGGAGCCACGGGTGAGAAAGTCCCAGCATCTCCTCCCTGGCTGCAAGGGACATGCCAATGCAGCTGGGTGACTCTGCATCTCCTTACATCTCCAGGGATGTAGGAGAGGTGGAACTTACAGACTTCTTTAAGGAGGAAAACCAGACAGAAAACTATACACGTTGACCAAGATAGGAAATATTTATACAAGAGGAAATATTTCCTGTTATTAAAAATGAAATGAAGACGTTTAAGAAGGATTTATTCACACTCATTCACATAAACATGTTCTGGTTTGGGGCAGAGCCTAGGAATTACTGAAGACAATCATTCCTGTGTTTCACTGTGGCTGGTTGTACGGGATAGAGTTGGGGATAGAGGTTTGTGGAGGAAATGAAAGAAACCCACGAGGGAGAAGAAAAAATGCTTAGAGCAGCCCAAAAATTACAGCCTTAAATCACAACCAGAAATAGCTCCTTCTGGACAAGTATTAATTACTTTGAATATTTCAGCCACTATATTACACTGCACTTAACTGAGAATTGGTCAATTAAAATAATTAGATAATTCAGACCGTTTCACTTGTTTGTTTTCAAACAGCACAGGCTGCCTGAGGTTTTTGAAATGCAAGTCCAAACTATGGATCACCCAACCAGAGCTTTTGCTAACCAGAATTTACACACATATTTTAAACTCAATGTATATTTGAACCCATTCTAGATGCAATAAAAACTTTAAAAGGATTAAAATAATTTAGTAAATTAAAATTCACAAATTGCGACCAAAACCTGCCTCTTCAAAAACCTCTATATATGGATGTGATGGAGGGAAACGCTGGTGATGCCTCAATTTCTGGGTTACATGTTAAATCCTTCTGCTCCCATTCTCTGTGTGTTTGTTATTTTACCTCCATGGTCCCAGACTGGACTAACAGCACTAGCTACCTTCACAGACCCTTCTTGCCCCACCAAGGAGGCTTTGCAGAGCCCTTTATCTGGGAAGAGGCCACGCCTGATTCCCATCTACAGTTTTCTTAGTCCAAGTACAAACATGTGAATTATACTTAATTATTTTGTCACTTGTTATTACCATTCTGTACGTGTTGGTACTCCAAGGGTACAGAGAGTATAAATGTAAGAAAGTGTGCTCTTCTCACAAAGAAAGGTGAAATTAGACCATATTGAAAGGAAATTGGCAATATTTACAGCTTTATCAGAAAATTTTTTTGAGTCAGTGAACTGAAATTTCCTTTAAAAATGTTATTCCACTATGAGAGAAGGAAGCCTGTTAATAAGTAAGAAATATAGTAAATTTTGTTAAAGGCTGTCAGCCAAAGTGTGAGGTATAAACCTGAAAGAAAGACCTCAAAATGCTTGAACCACATCCCCTTCTTCACCCAAGAGCAGTTGTTTCAAGGCACAACACTGAGGACACTATGAAAAGCAGGGTTAAAATTCCAGGTTGCAATGGCCTAGGCAGAAAACTTTATTTTCCTTTGATGTGATTCTTCTTGTTCTGGCCTTTTTAACCAAAATACAGCCAAAAATTTCCTTCTTGGCTTTTTTTTTTAAGTTATTATTTCTTATTACCCTCATAGCTGTGTCTCATTGCCACCCAGGAGCAAAACTTCCTCTACTGGCCATGATGGGGCTTCAGTTCTGTTGCTGTCCATGTGGTTGTTGCTTCAGTTGTCTGGCATTTGATTAAACCTTACATTTATTAACACTGAAAGGAAGCTGTTAAGTCAGTCAGTGTAAATGATACTTTAATTCAGCCCAATAGTCTGCCAATACAATTCACTGCAATGGACTTTTAGCTCTCCAATTTCTTTCAGTTTGGACACACCAAAAAGAAAAGCAAGCAAGGGGAGGACGCTTGCGGAAACATGCCCAGAAATAAAGCCATTTGTGGAGCAAGGTCCATATGATGTGGGTTATTTTTTTGAGTTTAAAGAGTAAGTATTTTTAAATTAAATAAACCCAAAGGACCTCAGTATTCTACATCTGAAACATAACATTTCTGCAACGAAAGGAGACAGCTGCTCTGAGCTGAGTTTGCTCACACAAATCTTAGGGAATCACCCAAGTGAAATGCCCGAACCAACTGAAAACTGTCAGAATCAATAATTTACATTTATTCTAGGAACTTTGTAGAATAAATAGAGAAAAAAAGTTATAGAAACATATGCTGGAATTCTTTAAAGGTGAAGAATGTGACAACATACTGTGGAAGCAGGATGCTCAAATGTGTTTTTTATTGCTGCTATATTCAAAAGAAAAGAAAAGGAAGAGGTAGGAGGGTCTTGGAGTCCAACCAAGCGTGTGTCGGGTTTAGCTGTCAGAGCACGGAGCGGATGCTGTGCTGAAGGAGCTTTCCCACTACTCTTGTCTTAAAGAATTATTATCAGCAGGATTTAGGCAGGGCTGAAGTGAAAGGTCTGAGATGTAAACCTCACTGGTTGACTTTGGATTAAGAGGCAGCTTTGTGGGAAAGCTTCTTTAAATCTCTTCCCTCCTTTTTTGCTGGAAGCAGCGCTCTCAAGATAAAAAACATGTTGGTTTCGCATCAAAACAACATAAAGTGAGAACCTTAGGTTTTCTGAAGTCTTCAAACACATAGTCATGCAAAGGGAAATGCTGATGTCCTTGAAGCTGGCACTTAAGAGATACCCTTTCCCCATTAGTTTCTTTTGCTGCAGATTTACAACCGATTCTCTTTACTTAACTACCTGCAACAAGACTGTTCAAAGGTAGTTATGATGTTAATTAGTAAAGTTACCTCAAAGCCTAGAATTTTTTACTGCACGGCTGTGGAATGCTTTGCAGGACCCTCAGTATTGTTTTGAAACACACGGATCACAGCATGAAGATGGAGGCAGATAATTTGGCCATACTTGAGCTAATGGCTCACTACACTCCTTAACTCAGCAATAAATCCAGATTACAAAATGAATCAGCAGTACAATGTGCCAAGTATTTAATTTATCATGGTTTACTCTCACCTGCGGTCAGATTAGGGATTTACCCACATTTGTATTTTGTTCTTTCCAGTTTGCACTGTGCTGGAAAGAATCGGTATTTCTAGGACAGGAGAAAAGCATCTAAGAAAACAGCCTCAACTATCACAAGAGAAAAGAATGAAAGGAATGTGCCTTCAGAAATAGTCTGGAGGGTGAAGAAAAAGAACTCACATGTGACTGTATCGTCACAATTCCACTGTGATCCTTAATTTGATTTAACAACTCGATTTCTTTGATAATTTTTCTGGCAGTGAATGGTTAATAAATTGGGGATTAATTAAGGTAAAGACATTTTATATTTGCAGATATGCTGTGCAAAGGCCTTAGAAGACCTCTGGTAGCAAAACCCAGCCATAAAAAAACCTGTATCTGCAAGATACCGAAAACAACGGTCTTAAAATATGCAAATTTGGTGGAAAGGCATAGTTCCTCATGTGTTAATACCAGTGAAATACAGGCTTTTGTAGCCTTAAATGCATAGCAGCTGCCCCAGAAATCCAGTGATATAGTGAGGCTGGGAAACAGAGAAGGAGCCTTCAGGAGCCTCCTTCAGGCCAGCCTTCTGCTCGTTGGCAGGACAGAGACCAACTGACCAACTTCATGCTCAAAAGCAGATGAGGAAGGAAGAACGCATTTTGGTTGTTGTAGATAGAAATAAAAATCACAAAAAGCATGAAAACCGAAAGCCAAGATGGTGGTTAAATAAAACAACTGCAGAGAACATGGATATGAAAACTTAAGTTACTAAGGACCATACCTTGTGATATATATTTTTATGTATGATTCCTAGCTCAGAAATTGGAGTCCTTTTAAAATTGACAGATCTAATTAAAATCTGCAGTTTCCATTCTTAGCAACTTAGATTATATGCGCTATAATAAACAAATTCTAGTTAAAATAAAAAAATCAGTTATCTTACCTTGCTTTGGTTTTATTCACAAAGACTTGATTGAAATAATGAGATTATACAAACAGCTACAATCCCCCAGGAGGTGGAAAGAGGTTACAGGTAACTCTGAAATTGTTCGTAATGGCACAACGTGAATGCTGGTTTGTGTGTAATGAACTCCTGGATTTTTCTGTTTTAAAGATAATCCAGACCTCTCGAACGGACATTAATAACCAGCACGTCGTAGCTAAAAGACCTTGACAGGTTTGGGGTTATAACCGCACACAGCCTCGGTACGCATAAGGATTTTTCGCTTGTCAAGAGGGGTACGGAAACCTTGACTGAACGGCTGCGACCTGGCAGCGCCCCCACGGCGCGAGCCGGGCCCTCGGGGCGGGGCTCGCGCCTCGGGGCGGGGCTCGCGCTTCCGGGCGGGGCTCGCGTCCCCGGTGGGCGGGGCGATGGGCGGGGCGGCAGGTAGCGCGAGCCGCCGCGCCGTCGCGCCCAGCCCCGCGCGATGACGTATGGGCGCACGTGGCCCCCGGGCCCGGGTGCGGGCGGGCACCGGCCCCTCTAGCACAGCCGCCGGCATCGGCAGAGCCCGCGGCCCCGCGCCATGAGGGTGCAGCTGGAGCGCTGCCGCAGCGAGTGGCGGGAGCTGGAGGAGGAGTTCCGGCAGCTCCAGGTGAGGCGCCGCTGCGGTACCGCGGGATCTTCGCGTCTGCCGCTGCTCCCGCCCGGCACCGGCTGTGCTGAGCAGCGCTTTGCGGGCCGGGGTTCCCAGGGCTTGGAAGGAGAGGGCTTACAGGAGCGGGGTCCCCGCCTCTCCCCGAGGTCTCCAGCTGTCCCTCAGGGGTCCTCGCCGCTGAGCCCTTCCCCGGGGGGCGCCCGCCCTGGGGCGCCCCTAGCACGGAGCTTCCCGGGATGCGCAAAGACTCATCCCGTTCTAGGGGAGACTCCGGGTGGGGCCACGCGTGCACCGAGCACTCGCCGCAGGCCCGGGGTACCCCACGGAGTCCGGCGGTGCCTGGCTGTGACTACTCGAAGCCTGGATGTGCATGGACGTGCACGCATGGAGTCCGGCTGTGCGTGGATGTGTGTGGCTGTTGCATGCTCGGAGCCTGGATGTGCGTGGATGTGTGTGGCTGTTGCATGCTCGGAGCCCGGCTGTGCGTGGATGTGCATCCTTGCCCAGCACCCCAGAAACATCGCCGTGCATCCAGCCAGTTGCTACGCGCACATGAGACATCCCAGATCAAACCCTAACCAAGCCCCAGTACGCCCAGAGAGGCACCCAAGGTGATGCGGTGTTGTGGTTCCACCTCTGGAGCGAGGGCGGAAAAGGACGACCCGGCGCTTTTGTGCACAAAGAGCGATGCAGGTAACGCCTGTGCTGAGAGCATCGCCCGGCCGGAGTTTAATTTCCCAGTGTGGGATTTGAGAGGCTCTGGTGTTGTTTATCCATCTTTCAAGAGTGCATTGGGGGGCAGAAAGACCTCGGAGCAGAAGCCGAGAGCTGCTTCAGCAAAGTGTTTTTACCCCCAGGAACATCCCCTTCCCCATGTGCCATCAGTGCTGTGCCTATCCACATGCTCCACATCTTTATCCAGTTTTAAAAGCCCACGGGCTGTTCTCGCTCTGCATGGCTCTTTGCCTCTTTTAGGCTGTTAAACAGAACGTGCACTGCAAAAAGAAAAGTGTGATTTCCAGATTTAGCGTGTTATCTTAATTAAAAGTCGGTTCAGGTTGTACACTTGTGAACAGAGGGAAAGGTTGTGCTTGGGTGTTGTGGGGTTGCCAGCTGGTGTGGTTTAGTTGATCACTTGTTTACAGCAAATCCTGTGTGTGCTGATCTTCAGGGCACACTCCTCGGGTCTGATCTAAACCACAGCAAAATGTCAATGACTTAGCCCTGCCTCGGTTTCCCCAGCTGTAAAAGGAAAGTGGAAATGCTGCTTCGTGGGCTGGCAGCTGCTGGTGGCATCAGGGATCATTGCCCAGTAATTAGTGCTGTAGAGTTGAAAAGCTGGGATAACATCTATTAACGAGAGCTTCGGGGCTTGCAAGTGGAGTTCATATCTGAAGGTGGCATTGCAGAAGAGGGGAACAGAATGCTGTGCTGAGGACGTGTGCTCTGTAAGGTGCTGGTGATGCTTCAGTGTGCTTTGGAGGAAGGAATCCCGACTGGATTCAAGTCAAACCTTGACGTGTGGAATAAAAATCCCCACTGTTAACTAAGAAAGTGCTTTGATGTTGGTGTCTGCTCACGCTTGCATGTGGCTGTTTGGACAGGTTCACAGAATCTCCTGCTCTTCAGGACCATGGTTTTCCCAGCAGCAGCCTTTTCAATGCCTGCATCACCCTCCCTCAGTGCCCTTTCTGGTTGTCCTGGCTCCTTTCTTCAGCTGAAAATGCTGGTCTGGGACTGCATGGGAGCTCCACGGTGGTGTTTTCTAAGGGATTCAGGTCATCTCCGCTAACAGAATCTCTTTTGTAGTGCCAGTGGGGACAAAGATTGATGGTGGGCAGATTTTTTTGTGCTGGTTCCACTCTGTTTCAGTGCTCTCCTGCCCTGTCTCTTATTTTATAATTGCGTGTAAGTTCTGGGTCAGTGGCTGTGTCTTCCTTCTCCTGCAGAGGAGGACCTTGGACTCTGGTTATACCTCCTGCTCCTGATGTGCTGGGTGGCTGGTGGCAGAGCATCTGGGGGCTACACTTGTGTTCTGGGAGCTCCAACTTGAGGGGTTTCAAAGGGGTTGATGCATCTCCTCGGGGCAGTGGGGACACACCATAAGTTGAGGCTGAGGGACATCCAGGTTTGCAAAGTGCTTTTTAATTAGTCACATCCGTTGTGTAATTTGGGTTGCCAGGGCTGCAGTTTGTCTCTGGAGCAGCAGCCTGAGATGGAGAGCTCAGAGCTGTGGGGCATTGCAGTTTTGGAGCAGGTACCCCCACAGATTTTGACCTCCCCTGGCCATGGCACCTTCATGGTCTTCTATGCCATAGAAAAATGCCAGTTGCCCCCTCTTAATTAAATCTAGAGTATGAACACGTAAACTGGATATTTATGAGGAAGAAGTCCGTCAAGGGTTTCTTATGGATGGGTTTTAAGTGCTGCAAATGGACAGGCGCTGACCACAAGTAGGGCTGTTGTGAGAGCAAGGGAAAATAGACCTTGAGAAAGCATGAGACCTTGAGACCTACAGAAAGCATGAAGCAATTGCAGCACAGTGACTCTGGCAGTGTCATTTCCACTGGCACACTGGGCAGTCATGGCCACGGATCTGTGAATCCTATAAACTTGGATGCAGAGACAACTCTGACATCTCTGAGTTGGACTTGATGATCCTTTTGGGTCCCTTCCGACTCAGGTAATTCTATGATTCTATGAACTCTGATGTCTCTGCTGGGACCTCTTCAGCTACCCCTCTCTTTGGTGCACAGGTCCTTTGGTTGTCAGCACGTGTTTCCTTTGTGGCCAGACCTGACCATCCGGAGGGATATTTGGCCTCTGGGTTATACCTCTTAATGTAAAGGCAGTGACGATTGTTTCTCTTGATGAATAAATAACTTCACTGTTAGCAAATGTTATGTTTTTCTAAATATCAGTGTCATTTTGAAATCGTTCTCCTGATCGTTTTGGCTGGTGGTAGAATTTACCAGCTCTCAAGTCGCTTGTTTCTGTTTCTAGTAAATACTTAAAAAGTTTTTTCTGGCTAAGAGGTTCTTATACCCTTTGAACCAGTCTTCTAAAAGGCACTGTTGCATGACATCTGGAGAAGCAGAATGAGTTACTGTGCAATCCAACAAGCCCCAAGTCCTGCCTGTGCTTAGCAGAGCCAAACCAATCCTGAAATGGTGAGAGCTGCAGTGTCTGGACATGGTTAGTCTGGTTTTTAAGGTTTTTAAATCAGATACTGGAGCTTGTTTTGTGTTGTTCTTGTAAATAAGGAACAGCTACCAGGCGGTTTCTAAAGAGGAGGAAAGCAGAGATTTGGTTTGTATAGTTTTAGCACCACGTTTATGCTCTGGGAAAACCAGTGGTAATTCTCTGTGGTCGTTGATGTGCCAGCAGATGAAGCAGCTGTACAAATGTAACCCGTGCCTTCTCTCCTTAGCACTAGCTCTGCAAACTCTGTTTTCCAAGGTATTATAGGTCTTGAAAGAAGATTTGCCCAGAGAACATTGCTTAGTGCATTCCTGAGGTCTCCCTTTCTTGGGAGGGTGGTGAAATCATTGCAAAGGGTGGGAAAGCAGAGAAAGGGGTGTGAGAGCAGAGGTGCTTCTCATTGGGCTTGCCACTGGTTAGCATTTGACCTCCTACAGCCAGGCAAATGCTGATTCAGGTCTTCAGAGGATCAACAAGCTGTGATAAAGAAGTTCCTCTCAAGGAGCATCTCCTACCACAGGGAGGAGTGGGTTAAGTTCTTACATAGGTTGTTTGAACATGCCTGGGTGTAGCTATGGTCAGGAGGCATCTAAGCCCCCAGGCACGGGTCTGTGGCTGGTGATGTGGTTTTCCCCTCTTTGTCCTCACCTTTCTTCTGTTTTTCCCCAGATTTAATCTGGCTGTGAAATCAGAGTTCCTGCTCTGTGCTTTAGCCACCCATTTGATGGGGACAGATTGGGATCAGCAGAGGATTAGTGCTTGGTTACAGGATGGGATGGGATTGAGGAGCTCTTGAGTGGAAAAGCTTGCTAGAAAGAGGAAATGAGATGGGTGTGGGGATGCTCTTTGTTTTACAGGAATTTCATTAGTGTCTGTTTACTCCCAAGAAAAAGGTTTTGCTTGCTTCCTTGAGAGGTAAGGACCAAAACAATAGGTAACCTAGAAGAGCTTTTCCTACCAATCATCTCCTGTTCTCCTGCAGGAAACACACAAAGTTTACAGGCAGAAACTGGAGGAAGTCACCAGCTTGCAAACAGCCTGCAGCACCTCCATACACCGGCAGAAGAAGATGCTAAGGGATTTGAAGCACAGCCTGCAACGGTAACGGGATATCTGCTGGGTGGAGGAGATGGGGATGGGATGTTTCTCCTTTCCAAAGGACTGAAGTGTTTGGATTTTTAGCATTTTAGTATACAGTCTGTGTGACAGTGGTAATTCTGCTCTGTATTAATCTTGGGTCACCTCTATTCATCACAGCCAGCTGAAATGTTTGTAACCCCATGAGAGATGGAGTTGTATAAATAAAAAAGTTCTTTGAGGGAGCCTGCATGGGTTTGCATCCTTGCAGTAGGTCCCATGTGCTGCAGGACCACAGCTTTTGGTCCATGTGTTTTGCTGGGTGAGCGAAGCTTTGCTCCATAAACCATACTGGAAGAGCAGCATCAATCCTGGAACCTGAAGGTGTAACTCACTCTTGGGTGGATTTGCAGGAGGGAATTGGGCTTCTCAGCTGATCCCTGGGAGCCACAGGTTAAATTCTTCTTGTGCAGATCTGAAAGCATCACCTCCAGCACCAGGGATTGTTGACGCCGCTGTGTACTGCTCTGCTTTACATTAACTGGTAAAAACACAGTTTTTCAGTAAATTAGCAGCTGTGTGTTGTTACATCCTGAAATATTTCATGTCTGAGGAGTTGCAGCCTCTGCAAGGGCAGTGCTTGAAACCATGCACAAAGTTCCTGATTATTCTCCCAGTGCTCTGCTAGGGCAGAAATACAGGATCCCATCACTGAGCTGAGCTAAGAGAAGCTGATTGGTAAACCAGCTGGTTGAAATAGCCTACAACAAGATAAACCAGGCAGTGAAATAAAATCATTGTAGGCCAAACAATACTGCAGCACTGCAGGAGCAGTGTGCAGTGCCACCACCTCACACACGTAGCGTCTTGACAGCATGGATTTTATGACAACATTATTTTCCTTTAATTAAAAAGGCAGTAAAAACGTGAACAGGAATATCTTGTTTCTGTGTTCTTGCAGGTGCAAACCCAGAGCGAGTCCTGAAGAGTTTGATCTCATTCAGGAGATTAGCAGCCAGATCAAGGAGAGGCAAAATGCCTTCTTTGACATGGAAGCCTACTTGCCAAAGAAGAACGGGTGCGTGCTTTGCCGGGGAGGTACATGCTCCAGGAAAGCTCATTTCTTCAGTGTTCACAGCGGTGTTGTTCCCGAAGGATAATGTGCCCGTTGAACAAATAAATGTAAAACTGGATTAGTCATAAATCTCTTGCTGAGCTGCTGTGTCAGTTGTACACAGAATTCATTAGCTGGAAGTCTATGTGAATGTACGGTGTGTAGGCAGGGCAGGCTTCCTTGTAAAAAGAAAAGTGTCCCTGCATTGGTGAGAGATTGTCCGATTCACTGATGGTTTCCTGTCCTAGTATTTTAAGACTAAATCACCACAAGAATTTTCTCTATTTTTTTTAAATAATATTTTCAACTGATTTAAAGTCTATACTTTACTCCAAGCAGTGTTGCTGGGACAGATTTCATAGAATCATTAAGGTTGAAAAAGACCTCTAAGATCATCCAGTCCAACCGTCAGCCCAAGCCCACCCTGTCTACTAAACCATGTCCTGAAGTGCCACATCTGTTCATTTTTTGAACACCTCCAGGGAGTGGAGACTCCACTACTGCCCTGGGCAGCCTCTTCCAAAGCTTCACCACTCCTGTGGTAAAGACAGTTTTTCTAATGCCCAATCTAAACCATTTTTTTCAGTTGTCAAGGGCCATGCGATGCTGCAGCTGCTCGGAAGTTTCTATTGGAAACTTCTTCCATTTTCTCCCTGTTATTTTGGGAGTTGGACAGTTCATACTGCATATCTCACCCTTAGATTTTAGTGCAGAAAAAGGACCAGGAAAATAAACCTTTTTCTAAATTCTTGAGAATGCTGACCGATATTTGCACATTTAAATCCTCTTCTGTAGTCTCCTTCTCCATTTTGCCTTAATTAAAAACATGGCTTTGGCAGATACTCCAGTCTCTTCAGCTCCAATCTGAGTCATCCTGTGGTGGTCAAATAAAATGACTTAATCTTGGGTCTGCTCTTGTTTTTTTGTCTTCCAGCCTGTACTTAAATCTGGTGCTGGGAAATGTGAATGTAACACTCTTGAGTAATCAGGCAAAGTAAGTGAAGGTTTCTGTGTGTGAGTTTGGGTTTCTCTGGGGTTGGCAGTGGATATGGAAGTCCAGAGTTCGGAATGCATCTCTTTGAGATCTGATAAAATATCAAATGTTGAGGGTGGGCAAGTTGGACCATGACACAAGGCCAAGATGACATTTTGTGGAGCTCTGATGGGTTCTGTCCACCAGTTGCTTTTAAGCCCAGCCTAGCCTTTTGCCTTAATTGTAACGGGTTTGGTTTTTTAAATGAAGAATGGTATTGTGGCCTCTAGGGATATGTCCTTCAAAAGATGAAGGTTATATCTGGTTTTTAAATCTTACCATGCCAACCCAGAAACCAGCTCTAGGGGACTTAAGCCGATGTAACGGCCATGCAGCCACAGTGGAGTCTCCAGGCAGAACATGGCCTTCCGCTGCTGTCCACTGGTTTTCTAAATGTTTCAAGCTCTGTCTCTGGGCTTGGTATGTGGATTTGTAACTGGTTTGAAAAAAGTGAAGCCATGTTCCGTTAAAACATGATTTGTGTCCATAAACAGCAGCTCTTCACTTCCAGGTTCGCCTACAAGGACGAGTATGAGAAGTTCAAGCTTTATCTGACAATAATCTTGTTACTCGGGGCTGTCACTTGCAGGTTCATTCTCCACTACAGGTAAGCCCACATTTTTACTTTTAATCAAGTATTTTGAATAAAAACGTGCTGGGTTTTGAACTAACTGTTCTCTTAAGGATGGTGAGATGGGCTGTGATTTAGGTGTCAGGTGGTTGCACAGCAGGCCAGCTTTTACACCTTAAGACCAGCAGGACTTGTATTTTAGATACTTGCTTTTCCTTGTGTAACTTTCTTTGGAGTCTCTTCTAACTAAGAGACGTCCAACATCATGTTTCCTGATGTTTTATTTTTCTGGCATTGTGCTGTGCTTGGGAACAAGCAGTTGATTTTGCTCAGGGATTCTTCCAGGCAGCGACCAGCACTGTACTGCAGCTCCTGATGTAGCAAAGGCAACAAGAGAGGATTTGCGTGAGATGATCCCACCTGAAACGTTATCTCCAAGTTGTCCTAAAGTGTCTGAGCACCAACAAGCTTCCAGCTATTCAGTGTTGCTTAAAAGCAGGAGGGTGTTGGAGCTGGGTACTTCCACTGAGCTCTCTGTGGGCCTGGGAGAAAGCAGGATTGTACCAAGGAACACTGCTGCTGTACAAAGAGGCTGTCCCAAATCCCCTTTGCTTCAGGGGTTTGTAAATGGCAAAATAAAGTTTGGGGGCATTCACCCCCCTGAGTGTAATGCTCTTCTGCTGTTGATTGGATTTGTATAGATCTTATGGAATCTGCTCATTGAATTAGCCTGGAAATGCCTTGCTAAATTGGATCATCTGCTGCTTCCATGGTGCTTTCTCTCCTTCAGAAGGAATTAATGTCATCTCTCCATACCAGCTCAGGATCTGCAGTGCTGTATCATGGGGCACTTGCTGGAGAAAAGGACTCTGCGTCTGGCGGTGCTGCCGACGGGCGCGGTTCTGTGTGTGGATTAGATGTTCCACTTTGTGTGGAACATGCTTTGTGTCCATGGCTCACTTCATTCACCCAAAGGGAGGAAGGAAAAATGTTTTTTTTTGAGTATGTTTTTATAATTAAAAGGACTATTTTTGTTTTACTGTGTGTTTTTCCTGTTTAACAGGGTGACGGATGAAGTGTTTAACTTTCTGTTAGTGTGGTATTACTGCACGCTGACGATACGGGAAAGCATTCTCATTAGCAATGGATCAAGGTACCATGGAAATGTCACTCATTTGCATGGCATGCAAAAAAGAAAGGGTGTGTGGGCTGAAACTTGTGCATCATTAGTCACCGCAGTACCTTGTGCTCTGGGAACTGCTGCTTCTTGCTGTGCTGGAGAGCTTGTGGGAGCACATGGGATGTGCCCTGGTCCTGAGCCTCCCTCCAGTGGTCACCGATCCATGTCCCCAACCACGCAATGTTCCACAGCACCCCTTTTGCTTGAATTGGGCCATCTTATTTTGTTCCTTGTCCTTCCTCCTCCCCCAGGTCAGGATTGTTTTTTGTCTGTAAAGCCAGACTTAAGATGCTAAAATCCATGTGTCTCGTCTAACTGCCACATTTTTTCTGTTCAGGATCAAAGGCTGGTGGGTGTCTCATCACTACGTCTCCACTTTCCTGTCTGGAGTAATGTTAACGTGGTGAGTCTGCTCTCTCCTCCTCGAGGTGCTTCAAGCCTGTTTCATGGTGTTTGCATCATCTGAGCATTTAAATCCAGAGTGACTGCGAAGCTGTGGCCACACAGGCACATGGCGAAGCATCAGCCTCTTATTTGTCTGATGTTACAGATGTTTTCCATGATAAATAGAACTCTGCAAGTTTGTATTTACATTGCTTATTTAAAAAAGAGAAAGAAACCAACACAAATTCTAAGTCGCAGTTGCACTGATGGTAGCAAACTCTTTGCAAGTCTCCTGGTTTGTCTCCATGTAACTAAATAAATTACAGAGTATAAAGCCAAAAATACAAGTTACTGTCCCATGGGTGGTGGTGGTGGTCAAACAACCCCACAATGCACCCTGCATATGGTCCCAGTGCAACCCGTCTCACCTTCGCCGTGAACCGATTAGTTAATAATCAAAGATATTTTTAAAACAACAAACTTTTCTGTCCTTGAATTCATAAGGGGATGGTGTAGCAGCTGGAGCAGAAGGTCCCCTGTCCTCTCTGTATTTTGAACTACCCTTAGGATAAGGAGCACAACCAGCCCCTGCTCTACCACTTGAGTTCTTGATGCAGGCGCTGCTGAATGGCTTCGATTGCCGCTTACAGAAAACTGTGATAAGCAAATGAATAAGAAGGGACAACATTTATACACATGGGTGAGGGGAAACTTAATCAGAGCGTTTCCTACAAGCTGGAGTTGCATTGTGCAGCTGTAGGACGCTCTCTGGGCTCCCACGGGGTGGAGCGGGCTGGGTACCAGCTGCCGGCTTCATTTGCTAATGGGATCCAGCTCGGCGGCGAAGGGAAGGGCAGTGCGTTGAATGCTTTTTATCAAACAAATTGACCTCTTTTGTATTTTGCTTTCAGGCCAGATGGACTCATGTATCAAATGTTTCGCAGTCAATTTTTAGCCTTTTCAATATTTCAGAGTAAGTATCTCTTACATTGCTAATTCATGGGATAAAATGGTTTTATATCATGTGCTTAGAAGAAAACGCTTCTACTTGGTAAACATGGGAGCAATAAACTGTAGAAATTATAAAGACAGCATACAAATATAGACAATAATGAAATTCTGTTGAATTAAATATTATTAAAATAGTTTCTTACATTTATCATAATTCTGAATGGCCAATGCAACAATGTTTTGTCTCTCTTTCTCCAGGTTGTGTTCAGTTTCTACAATATTATTACCAAAGGGGCTGCCTTTATAGACTCCGTGCTTTGGGGGAGAGAAATCACTTGGACCTTACAGTAGGTGAGGTTTTCTGCAGTATTTAGTTTGCAAGGTGTTTGTACAGGTTTTGGATGCAGTGATAGGCAGAGGGCTGCGTGGTCTTCTGAGAGTGAGCTTTGCAGAGCTGCTGCCCCCATGCCCTGCTGCCCAGGTCCTCAGGCAGGAAGAGGAAGAGGCTTTATCCCCGTCCTCGGGTCCTGTGGGTCAGGAGCAGAGGGCTCTGATCTCTGTCAGCTCTTGAGTGGGTTTACACAGAGAATGTGGTCACCCCATCTTCCTCCTCCCATTACCACACCTTCAAGTGTATATTTTAAATTGGTTATGGCGGAGCAGGAAGGGAATAGCCCTTATGGGGTGGTTTGGGTGGGGAGGGCTGCACCTCTGTTCCTGGCTTTTCTGTGCTCAATCTCTGCCTCTTCTGTTCACTTTCTCCAGAAGGATTTCAGTCCTGGATGTGGCGGGGGCTGACATTTCTCCTCCCGTTCTTGTTCTGTGGGCATGTAAGTCGGACAATCCCATTCCTCATTTTGTGGGAGGGTCTGCAGCTGCAGTTGCAGCACCCTCAAATGCTCCTTTGGACCACACGCACCCATGGCAAATTGTTCTAAGCTTTTTGCTAGTAATAAAATAGCTTTTTTGTTCTTTTTTTTCCTTTTTAGTTCTGGCAGCTGTATAATGCAGTCACACTTTTTGGATTGTCAAGGCATAAGGAATGCAAAGAATGGCAGGTGGGTGTTGGTTCTCCTCAGAAAAAGCACAGAACAGGGGGAGAGAGGGTGTTTAACTCACCACGTTGTTTGTGTATATGGGCATCTGGTAGCAGTGGCTGCTGATGGTTCTTTATGGCTGACGCATGTGTTACACATACAAAAATGACAAGAAACCAATGGCAATGAGTCACTTTAAAACCATATTATCCACTTTACTGCCCCACTTCTAGGGATCTTCCCACTTGTTTTCTCAGTTGCTGTCACCCATTCCCCAAGTCTGTCCACTTTCCAGCTGTTCAGTTGCTCCTGGAGATCCAGATTGGACATGATCAGGTGTGCAGCAGTGCAGATAATCTCATGGTCTTTGTTTCGGTGAGGTGTTGCTCTATCTGGTGTGCTCACTTCGCGCACTGGTGTAACAGGAGAAATAGAGCTTCCCGCAGAATTGTGTCATTCCCCCACACCTCTGCCACTGCTGTTCAGTGAAAGTGCTTGTAGCATAGAATCCATTAGATTGGATTTAATGATTTGATTTTAATATCCAGTAGAGTCCACCTATGTTGAGTATAATCCATGATATGATATTAAAAAGTAGTAAATGTTACTTAAATAATTAGAAAAATACATTTCCCTTTAACCCACATAGCTGGCTGGATGTGTATTTGGCTATGATGGTCTCTCCTCATGCTAATGCATGCCTGTATTTCCCAACCAAGCCCCATCAGAGCTCTACTCAAGCAATACCTTCAGCTATGACCTTTTTTCCTCCTCCTTCTCCCCTCTCAGGTTTTTGTGTTGGCGTTCACGTTTCTGCTGCTCTTCCTCGGGAACTTCCTCACTACTCTCAAAGTGGTGCACACTAAACTCCAGAAAAACAGAAAATGAAGAAGCTGTGAACCCCCCTCCCTGGCGTGCTGGCTGTGGGACCGATCCTGCTGTAACCCCGGCTGTGCCACGGACGGGTTCGGAGGGACTCTTCCATCCCCATGTTTGGTGAAGAATACAGACTCTGCCAGCACAGCCTCAGTATTACACAAGCATGGCTCTCCAGTCTGTGGTCTTGCTATTTATGTATATTTAATACAAAACATGTTTGCTTTTGGGTTTGTTTTTTTTCCTGTATATAGAGCAGCATGCACCTGCCTGGCAAAGCGCCAGCATTGGCAGAATGTGGGATCTACTGTAATTCCAGTTCTGGAATGTTATTTAACACTTTTTTCCAGTTTTATTATTTAAATTCTGGGGCATTGGAATTGTGAAGGTTTATGAACACTCCAGGTTGATCAGTAATACAGACCGAATGCTGTTTTTAAAGGCATTTGTTTAAGGCGTATTTTCAGTGGCAATACTAACCTGTGTGTACTGTGAAACAAAACGCCCATCTCTGTACCATAGTGCTGCTATGTACACTTTTAAAAAGCTATTTAAAGAAGAGAAATCCTCTTTTGAAAATAAGATCAAGCAAGCAAAACCTATTTTTAAATGGCAGGGAAGTCTGCTAGCCCTATTCCAGGGATTCCAGGTCATCTGTACAGGCCTGGAAAAAGACCTAAAATAAACTATTCAATATGCATCTGCTTATCTGCTTCAGCCCCTTCTTAATAACAAATACACTGCCTTTTATGGGTTTTGGGTTTGGTTTTGTTTTTTTCTGGACACCATTTTTCCTTAAAATGGCCTTGGATAAGGACAAGAAGTGCTGCGCTTGTCCCAGTAGCTAAGAGACTGTAAGGACTCGTTCAGGAGGAGGAGGACAAATACTGCCTTCCATCCTCCTTAACTCCCCATGCTGCTTGAACCTAAACTGACTCAGGTAAGCGTGCTGGGGGTGCAGTGAGACCTGCATCTCCTAAGGCCAGCTGCAGTGTTGTGAGCTGCTTTAGGCACCATCTTTTAGCCAGCAAAATTGCCTTTACAGTGTCACTGACCTGTGGGTGTGAATAATAAATTGCAATTTGCATATTTTGTATAAATTTCATACTATCTGAGCTGTATCTTGCTGCTTTTTTTGACTTCTGCACACGCTGTGGGGTTGTAATTTTATTCTTTGAGCTCTCCATTTATGAAGTGTAAATTGTTTTGAGAGCGATGCTGCAACTGCTGGATGTGAGCAGTGGACCCGGTTCTCCAGGGTGGGGAGCTCTGCACATGGTGAGTCATTCAAGTTCTGCAGCACAAGAAACTCAGACTGAAAAAGCAAGAAAGGTTCCCAGCGTGGGTAAACGCAGTAACTTCCTGCATGCTGATGTTTCAGTTGCGCACTGGGTAAGGTGATGTGTGGTTCTGTGTCTTTCACTAACAAATGTCTTCTCATGGAGGAAGGGCTGCACAATTCTTCAACATTTTTCTGTTGTCAAAGATGTGCAGAAACTTGAAATTGTTTTTTTTTTTTAATTTTCCCTTTTAAGCTTGTAGGGATTCACAAACCTTCATTAAATCACAAGAAGTTAGGGAAAGGAAAAAAAAATTAGATTTCAAGAAACAAGATCTCTTTACCCTGCATGTAAAACCAGCTGGTCATGCAGCCAGCAGAGGATAAAGTTCTGTGAAATCCATATGATGTCCAGTTACTGGGGTCTGTGCAATGTTTGTCCAACAGACTCCTGCAATTCACTGCCTGAACTTTCTGGCAAAAGATTGTGTCTTGTTACCACTATACAAGTCCTCAATATTTTCCCATAGGATGCGCAGTGGTTTGCCTTACTCAAAGCTTTCAGAAACCTTCCCCTTCACGAGTTTTGTTTATGATGGCTACAAACCAGTGAATGTTCCTGAAATCTGAGATCTTGCTGCATGAGAACGTGCAAAACACCTGGGAGATGAGGTGTGGGTACTATCTTGTGCAGTGGGAGTGTCCCTCATCCCTGAACAGACACCTTCCTCACAAAAGGAAAAATTTAAATTTACAGCAATAGAGATGATTTCATCAGTTAATGAACAAATTAAGTATTTCCCCTCACATGCACCAATACGTCCTGTATTAAATAACCTATATGTTTATTGTAAAACTGACTTTACTAGACAGTAGCTGCTTGGAGTGTTGCTGTAAATTACCTGTGATGTTCCATTTCTGAACTGGAGCAAGCGATGTATTTCCATTGATAAGTGCCACATTTTATCACAGCAGCAGGCGTTGAGACCAGACCTCTAAAGATGCAGCTCTGCAAAGCTGGCCCACTGGTTCAGGGGGAGTAGTGGCTGCTCTGTCTGCACACTCTGGGGCAGCTCCATGCCAACTCGGGCCACTGCCAGCAAGTAAATGAATTTCAAAATGTTAAGATAGAATTTCATTTCTGCCTCTTCAAAGGTGCCTTTATAAACTGCTCTAACATCAATTCTAAAAAATGGGGCTTTTTGGCTTCAAAAAGACATTAACAGTAAATTGTATGCCCCAGTTATTTTGCAGAGGAAAAAAAATAATCCCAAACCCTAAGCCATATTGTAGCAGTCGTTGTTCACTGCAATTTTAATAGCGAGTCCAAAACCTGAGTGGTGATCACTTGCAGTTGGGAGAAAAAGCCAGATGGACAAAGGCATGCGGCATTCACAAAGAGCTTTGAAAACTTTAGTGAGAGCAGTTCAACGAAAGTGCAAAAATACTAAAAATAATTAAAATTTTAAAATAAAAATTGTTCTAGAAATACAAACATGACAGGAAAAAAAGTCTTTAAAGTTATACTGTTTTTAAAATCTGAATTGCTTGTCTTCTCTTGCAGTCCCGCTCACAACACGGAGCACACTGTCTGTTTCCTTTGGCGCTTGGCTTTTTTCATGGCGTTCAGTGCAATGATTGTTGCTTCTTTAAAAACATTTTCTATGTTTTCACGGTATTTTGCTGAGCACTCCAGATAAACCTTGGCATTAATCTGCTGACAAGCTGCTTCACCCTGGAAAGAACAAAAGGCATGAGAAGGTGTAAACCCAGTGTATGAAAGCAGGAAAGCGAGATGGGAAAGGGAACTATTTTGTATTGTGAGGTCAGGAAGAAAGAAGCTGTTTCTAAGTAAGTGGCATTGGTAATAAACTGAGGCGCTGTTAAATAAACTAGATCTCCAGTGTTTATCTAGTGCCTGGCATAACAGTTCAGTGCATCAGAGACTCCAAGATGCAGACAGCTGATAACGTAAAAATAGCCTCAGTATTAAATTTGTTTAAAAGAAATGCTGAGTTAGATACTGAAGTGAGGATAAGATGTCTACACGGTGATATTTTGTTCAGGCCTGACCTTAACTATTATGTGAGGTCACCTTTAGTAATGAATGTCACATGCAAGAGCAGAATCTGGACCAATGTCGTGCCCTGTTTTGCTGGTGCAGGAACGCTGCCTTTTGATTTGGAGCATCACAAAGGCTCAGCCAAAATCCTCGTATACGCAAAGGGGTGCCTGTGTTTCCCAGCCTCACCCAAACACATGCAATGGGAACAGATTAGAATGGAAAAAGTCTGCATGCAATCCTGGCTGTATGAAATCACTACAGACAAAACACAGTGATTTCTTACTTTATTTGTGATCCTTTTATTGTCATTGCAGAGTCAGTCCCCAGTTCTGAATGCTTGTGAGCCTTGGAGTGTGAACTGAGGTCCGCAACCCACAGTTCAAACTCTGTTTATTCTTTACAAGCCCTGTGAGCGGGGTCACTTGAGCACTCAGGATTCTATAGGGGGATTTTTCTTCAGCATATTTAAGTGAAGTTTGTCTCCTTCCAGTTCTTTGCAAGCTGCAGTGCTGCCAGATACTGTTCGGCTCCTCTGTGCGTGGCATTGGAAGCATCACATCGTGTGACTCGATGCCATCAGCTGTAAAAGACTGAGGTAGTGTAGATTTAAGGGGAGAAAACACAAGTGGGAGGGCTCACGCAGGAGACAAAGTTTGTAAGTAATGTGGGCCCTGGAATTTAATTAGTGAGGTCTCAGCAGACTGGCCAAAAGTCTGTTGCTTGCCCAGAATCTCACATGTGAGGGTGATGAAGGGAGTTTTTAATGTAAATGAGGGACAACCTGCAGCTGTGCACAAAGCAACAGGGTGGGCACCTCCTGCGAGGAAGACAAGCTACAAGTCCCAGTGTGGTTTAGTGGTGATGCAGTTGCAGTTTCTTTTTGTGCTGTTTAGAAAAAGTAATGACTCATTCAAAATCTCAGCACTTAACCTTGTTGCCTGTACTTGTGTCTCAAACAGTTCAGAAGCTAAAGCTGCTGTTCTTTGCTCTGAGAGGAGGAGGATGGCTTTGTAGCTTAAAAACGTGGGAAAAGAAGGGTCTCATGTGACATGGCACGAGCTGTTCTATCACAGGAATATGTAGATTTTTTTTAAGATTACTTTAGAGACTTCAAAGAAAAGTCTCTTATGTTAGAGAAGCCTTGCAGATATTTTTGCTATTGTCTTTGAAAAGATTTATTTTTAAATAGGGTTTGCAAAACACATTTCTTCCAAAACAGTCAGTATTTTTAATCCTGTAATGTGTATCCTAGCATCCCCAGTCTTTCTCACAACGCTGATCGAAGTACTAGTCATGGGAGCAATGTATCCTAATAAAAATTATGAAGGGAGTCCAACAAACGTGTTGAGACTTACAAATGTGTAACAGTAATAACCCAGCTGTGAAAGGAAACAAGAATGAGATACAATGAGCCTAGAAGATGTAGGTAGGAGTTTCCTTTCAGACACTACAAAATATGCAAAACAGTCTTCAAATTTCTTTTTTTTTTGATACTAAAAATGGGTGGTGATTTGCCCACTTCCAGAAAGGACATAGAGAAACCTGTTAGTGCTGACTGTCAATAACTTATCTAGACACCATCATCACCCAGTTTGGGAGTATCTGTGATTGCCCTTGTGAGCAACAATGCCACTGAAGTAAGTATGCTTTTATCTTTGCTTTATCTCTGGCAAAGAGGACATCAAGTTTAATGCACTGGTTATTTACCTGGCTGTAAGTAATGGGTTCCTGCTTAGCAGCCTTGAGCTTGCGCAACTGTTCTTTGTCTTTCCGAAGGTCTGTCTTGCAGCCGATCAGTACGAGAGGGACACCTCGGCAGAAGTGATTCACTTCAGGAAACCACTGATGGTAGAGAAACAAAGCCTCTGCATCTGGCTTTCCACACACCCCCACCCCAAATCAAAACAATAAAGCCAAGGAACAGAATCAGCTTTTAATATATGCTGCAGTTTCAGCATTTTGAAAGTCATTAATGTAGTGGTAGGGGCCCAACATACACCAGTTACATTACAGAAAGATTTAAGTTGTACCCGAAGTCAGTCGCTTTATAACATCTGCTCTTATGCCAGAGCGCTTACTTAACATCTGTTTAAATTCTGAAGAGCTCTCTAAAGTTATATTTAGAGCAGAATTTAGACCAAGTCTCGCTTTATTTTGCTGATGCTCTGTACAGGACTGTTAACCTCTGCTTTGGAGCATTACAGAAATCCTAGTACAGACAAGCGGCTGCTTACCTGTCTCTCCCTCGAATTAAACATGCATGTGATGGAGTAGATTTGAAACTTAAATGCCTGTGTGCAGTCTTGGTCGTGTGACATTGCTACAGATAAAGCAGTGATTTCACTGCTGGTTTGTGATCTCTTCAGTGTACTGCAGTCAGCCCCAGTTCTGAGCACTTGGGAGCCACAGAGAGGTGAGCTCCAGGTCTAAGGTCTGCGACAGGCTGCTCAGTGCTTGATGAGTGATCTGTGCCTCTACCCGCCCCAGGGTGCAGGGCACTAAAAGCATTGTCTCTTTTAATCTGACATCTTGCATATATCAGCTGTATATAATTCATTTAAAAGGCTGAAGCAATTACAAAAGCCTCTTACCTTAGCTGTGACATTATCATAGCTAGTGGGGTTCATGACATCGTAACAAATTAACACAACGTTCGTGTTCTGATAAGAAAGCGGTCGTAGCCGATCATAGTCCTCCTGCCCTGAAACAGAGAATGTTTTGGATAAAAGAAACCTCTGTCCATAACAAGCAGCAGGAATATGTAAAGATACATACTTGGGATCAAGCCAATGGTACTATAATTGCATAGACCACAAGTCTTCCACACTTGTAGAATTCCTTCCCTTAAACACAGGAGATGCCTCTTCACTGACAAAACTGATGCTTTAGAATAGAAAATGTGTCCTTGGCAAGTTTTAATAAAAAACTTGCTTTGTCCAGCTGCTAAGTTCTTAGAAGCAGTTTCTAATCACCAATTGCCAGCTTGCTACTCACAAGCAAAATCAGCAAGAGGGACCTGACAGTTTTTAATTCAAACATTTGCAGCTTGGCAGTAGCTCCACTGTCCCAAGTACATTTGCAGATGTGATGCTGTGAGGAGTAGAAACACTGTATTTCCTAGATGCAAATGCTAGAGTAAAAATCTTAGTGGCAAACTTGCTTTACCCAGCCCCATGAGCTGAGAGGAAGCAGTGGCTGGCACGCTGTGCCTGCAGCACTGCTGCTCACTGTAGCAGCACACACATGGTTTTACAAGACATGCTGCAACATGAGCCAGGCTTGGGTGGTCTTTGAAGCTGGACTATGCAGCACATCTTGGGGATGCTGCTGAATTCTGGAAAAGCAGGGGATTTGTCATACTTCTGATTAGGGATATTCTAGCATGTGATCTGACAAGGGGAAGCTATAATTTGCTTAGACCTGTACTCTTCCCCTTGCTGAGCATGTGACTTAGCGGTAATCACTGTGCTGGGGTCTGAAGGTGTCTTGCTTTGAGAGATTGAGGTCAAGAAAGCAGGAATTGCCAGACAGCATTGACAGCTCAGGAAAAAAAAACCAGTCTTTTTCATTTGACATTTTTCAGAGATTTAATAAGGAAAAGAAACTGTGATTTAAGCGGTTTTTAGAAGATCTGTTGCCACCTGAATGTTGCTCCTGGATCAGGTATGTCTGTGATGCAGATTTCCCAATCGAGAACTGGGAATGCCATTCCTTCCCATGATTATCACAATGTACAGACAGTCCAAAAAAACTGCACTGCAGGGAAGCTACATATCTCAAACCTTTGTACTGATATTTCAAATGAAAGGAGGCTGAAAATTTCAGTGTGCCCTGACATCACACCAGTTATTCCTGCCCTGGCGCTGGCCCAGTCCCAAGTCACATAACAGCTCACTCCAGCAAACATACACGTCTCCAGCTGCAATGTGAAGAACTGCAAAATACCAGGAGGACAGTAGTTCTATAATACTTTGCCCTCCTCCTTAATTTAAACAATGGATCGAGATAAAGGTTATACAAGGCAATCCCTACTGGATAAGCCATTATTCAGTTTGCCCAGGATGTCTGTAAAACAGGAATCTTAGATTTGGGCCACTCTCTATATTTCAGCTCCTGCAAGAGCAGCACGCTCCATGGGTGAGGTGCAGAACAAATTGATCCCTCTATGTTTAATCCAGAAATAATAGACAATTGACAAAATTATGCATGTTGTATAAACATTCAGGGCAGAGACTGTACTGCTTAGCCCTTCTTATTCTCCCAAATCCACCTCCTTGTTTGCACCCGATTTACCATTTTGTTGCTGAGATAATCCTCTAAATGCATTAAATGCATCAGGTGCCAAACCTTTTTTTTTTGCCTAACTTCCTCTAGTGTTACATGCTGTGTATGAGTTTTCCTGTTCAAGTTTGTGCCTCTAAGCCTCTATCAAAACAGCTTGTAAAATCAAAAGGTCCTCAAAGTCATTGCTGGCAATTTGTGAGGCAGACAGGCTGTCTCCTTGAAAGAAATATATTAGTTTGCTTGGAATTGGAATGTACAAATAAAACTCTATCCTCCTGGATGGGATGACAGAAGAGGGGTCTTTAGTGATGTGACACAAATATACTGCATTACAACTTGAAAAATAGAGATGTGCCCCAGTGAACTTGCACCTTCATCTTCAAAACTGCACAGCTATGTTTTTTTAAGCAAACTGAGAAAATAAATGCATGAGAAAATGCTGCTGTGTAAAATGCAGCTCCATGCATATTTGGAATTTCAACTACAGAGCACAGGACCAGGTATAATGCAAGACCACAGGGGGAAGGTGAGATGGTGATTGGTTAATATGTATTATGGACAGATGATTTCGGTGCTCACTTGGAAGGAGAGGAGGCTATTCTTTACGAGCTCAGATGCAGTTTTGCAGTTGCTGAGGATGTAATAGGACCCAGATCAAGCTGTAAGTGTCTACACATCAATATCCCTCTTACTGAAAACAATGCCTTTCACCCCTGGCCTTAAGTGCTGCTGATAAAATGCAAGAAAGGGCCTAGGAGACTTTTTCTCTGTAAAGCTGTTTGGTCTGTGGTCAGAGCTAATTTGGCACAGATGTAGGTCTTCTAGTAGAACAGTTTTAAAATAAAGTTACAGGACTGAACCTAAGCAGTAACTGGATATGCAAAGCCCCTGAGTGTGCTTCTTCAAGCACAGGTAGCTATTTTCTTTCCCCAATCAACAAAAAGCATGCTGTGGAAGAATCAGTCAAATATATGCCTATGTGTGAGCATATCTGTGACTCTCCTCTATCTTCCTCAATTCATTGTAGCATCAGAGACTTTGTTTTTTTAAAGAAAAAACTTAATCCAGCTAAATTCACCTAAAATTCACCTATTCTTTGCAAAGGATTGCACTCCTGCCTCCCTCTGTGACGTGCTGCACAACCCACAACTCTGCAGCCAGGCCCGAGGGTGGGGCGGGAGCTCAGCTGATGGTTGAGGGAGAATGAGGAAAGAAGTAAAACCACAGGACTCGGTCTCATGTGTGTTCACCTCTGTCTGCTCTTCCTCACCCTTTCAAGAATTCATCACCGAAGAAGTGCCAGCTTCTGCATTGTTCAGTCCATAAGGAGCTCAGCACCCATTGTCATGGACAGGAAAGGGTAAACAATACAGTCACAACTTGCCAGCTTAGGGGTCCACCCCTATGTGCTCCTCTAATGTATGGCAGCACTGTCCATCGCCACCAACCGCCAGCGGGTGAGGGAGAACATAACATCCTGCCAAGCCGTTCAGACCAGCCAACCACTTCCTACATATGTCCATGTGTTGTCTGTAACACTCAACACTCATGGTTTGGGATTGACATGGAACGTGACAGGGAGCTCTCATAGACACAGAGAAGTGCCCTCAGTTTTCTCTGACTTGTTATTCTGCAGGCTCCATGGGAACACCACAGTTGTTAGGTAGGCAGCTACGTTTTTTCACTACTCAAAAAAATTGGGAGACAGACTTTCTTCTTGGCAGGATTAAAGCCAGTAGAAGAGGACAGTTGGGGTGGTGGTGGGGCATACTTCAATTAAAAAGTTGGGGTTTTTTTTCTTCCTCAGATATGCTTTCCCTTGCAAAAAATTACTCTTGCATATACTGGCTTTTAACACTTCTCTCAAGGCCCCGAGCTGCTGCAGGTCTGTCATTACAGACCTGAAAAACCCTGCTGGAGGCCTTGCGTATGTTTCCTGCCAGTCAGAGCGAGCGCCCACAATGATGAGGCGTAACTTCCTCCCCAGCCTCTTCCAGCCCAGCAGAGCTCTCTTCTTTTACCTACACCTAACAGCATCAGAAACTGAACTTTGTGCCTGAGCTGCAGGTAAAGCATCAACACTGTTACCTTAGTACGTAAAAAACAACAGAGTTAACTTACTTCTCAATGCCTTTGTCTCTATCAAACATAGCAAGAAATGGAAACTTTGAATTGAGTGAGCAGCTGTAAAGACTGTTAGCAGATGAAACAAGTGATACTACACAGCCTTTGCACATTGCGAATGTACACCACCAACTTCCTGCAACAGCAAAAGGTGTCTCTGATGAGGAAGGCAGAGTAGCACAGTACAAAAGCCTCACCAAAAATGTTATTCTAGCATATTTTAGACTAACTCATTAACTTAATTTGTTACTAAAATTCTTGTTGAGGAAAAAAATACCTTTTGTAGCTTGAACTGTTTGAATCCTAGGCACTTTGTTTGTGTCCTCCTTCAGGAAGTAGGACAAGCTCAAAGTCTGAAGCTGCACAGGACAACAATATAAAGAATCCTTCTGGCTTTAAACAGCCTATGGTGCTGAACCTGTCCTGTACCTTCCAGTGATGCTGAAGTACATACAGTTCTATTTAGTGTTGCTCTGAGCAAGATCCTAAAAATATCCAGGTGCTTTCTGCAGTGGGTGTGCAATGAAGAGCCACTGACACTTTTTAGAAGACCAGCTTTGTCTTCTCCTCCCCTACAGCTGCTGCATGGCACTTAGCTGAAACCTTTCACCTCAGAAATCGTTTTACATCCTTTTGATCCCATTTAAATGATTTTGTGATAATCTGAATTATTTGGTAACCCTTCAGACTGAGAAGCAAAACACAAGTGTAAAGCTGTCTGAAATTTTACAAAGTGCAAGAACACCTCAAGCAGTTCACTAAGTCAGAAACTTTTGTAATGTTGCACTGTTAAACCACTCACTGTAGTTCCAGTAATGAGTTGTGTGTCTCAACTCCTCTTTAAGCTGCAATTGCTGCCGTACAACCACCCCAGAGCATCATCACCCAGCTGAGAGAGGAATTTAATGAAGAGCTGCTGCTGACAGAAGCAAGTCAACATATGGAAATGCCAATTCCATAACTGCACCTCCTACACTGCATCCACATGGCAGAGAGACAGGAACTCTCTTGTCTCTTGGACACCTCCCTTGCTCTTCTCTTACTGCACTAGTAGAGGAGAGGACACAATTCTCAGTCCTAGTCTAATCCTTAAGGAACTCGACATCATTTTTATTTAAAAAAACAGTGTGGGATTAAAATGTGTGCTCAAACAAGTTCTTCCTCTAGTGTAACTTCCAGCCTCATTAAGAGGATGAAAAGGTGTTTGAATTACAGACTATGACACTGATCTGTAATAAAACTCTGTAAGCAGCTCTGAAACAGAACCAAAACTCAAGTCTTTCTCCCTCCCAAGAAAATGCTTTAACCAAGGTGGCAATGTCCCCTATTTCTTTGCACCTGATAATCTTACAGTGTCTCATGTGAAGCAGAAGGAATTTAACATGAAGGGAGGAGATGAGTGCCAGCAGCCTCTAGAAACTTGAAGCCTGGTGGCCATGACGCTCTTCTGGGAGGTGAAACTTGTTGGGTTTCAAGGTTTCCAGATGAGAGATGGAAAGCAATTGCTCTTTCATAGAAAGAAGCTCTGACAACTAAGCAACAATGGCATCTCCACTTCCCAAAATGTCTTATGAGACACAAAACAGGCCCTGCTCTGATCTTCAGTGGGGCAGTGCTTTGGTCCAAGACCATATTTATAGCTGTGAACTAAATGTGGCAGGGTAGACACTTTCTGCTGAAGTTACATGCCTGGACAAGGGAAGAAGGTAAGACAAGCCACCAGCACCAGGTTCAGAGCTCTCAGGCTGCTGGTGGCTGCAGATCTTGCACAGAACTGAACTCCCTCGAGTGATGCAAGAAGCTGGGCACTTACGTCAGGCTTGCAAGAGTTCAGTGCTGCAATACTGAACTTGCCCTACTTGCCACTGTTTCTGGATCCAGCCCATGTTCCTTAAAGCCAAGAGACTCCAAAGGCAAATGCTGGAAACTGCAGCATGATTTTAAATGAGCCAGCCAAGTATCAAGAACCATGTGGCAGGCAAAACTTCCACACTGACAGCAAAAGAACATAATAACTTGACAAGTTCACTGTGGCAAGTTTTTTGTGCAAACACACCGTATTAAGGAAATCCCTCTTTCACACTAGATTTCAGCCCTTCTCATTTCCTTTGAGACTTGAACACAAAAGTCTTGCCATTCAGTAGAATCTGCATTATCCAAATTACTAGATTCAAGAACAGTGTATTGCCACAAGAAGATATACTGACAAATTGGATGCTCAGGATGTTTCTATAGCGCAGGAAAGATTACCAGTAAAATTTACTTCTATATTAAAAATCTTTACATTTATCTACTCAGACATCAGGTACAGTATGCAGAAAGGTGAATGGTTTTTTTCTGCTATTAAAAATGAATATGGACTGCATTCAGTTCTTATTTGTCTTGGTGTAAATTTGGAACAACTCCACAGGCTTGAACTGAAACAGATGATTTATACTGAGCTGAAATGGAGCACGTGTCAATTTTAGGATTCATTTCCGAACCCAGCTGGATAAGAGAGTCTAGGAACTTTGAACACAAACAATTTCACAAGTTCCTGAAATGAACCCGAACAAACTATCAGCACTTTCAAATTAACTTTTACTGCTACAGCCTTTTTATTTTCAATGCAAACCAGCCTTTTTCTCCTTCACATTTGATCACACATGGCAGGAGATTAAAATATTTTCCTGCTTGGCTGTATTATGCTTTACATCTGGGACCTGCGTTTTAATACTTTCAGATATGTTTGCTATTTGATGGGATTTTGTTGATCATCTGGGTTGTCAAGATAATGAACAAGTTGATGGCTACAACTGCCATTAGGCAAGCGACCCTTTTTCTTCTGAAAAGCATATTTATGCATGTAACAAGTAATGATTGTTTGCTTTGTACTTTAATCTCCAGGAGTCTTAACTGTGATATTACAGTATGCTGGTAGAAAAGTTTGTAAATTACAGAATGATTTGGGTTGGAAAGGACCTTAGAAGCTGATCCATGCCACCCCCCCTGCCATGGGCGGAATCACCTTCCACTGGACCAGGGTGCTTAAAGCCCCATCCAGTCTGGCCTTGGACACTTTCAGGGATGCATCCATGACTGCTCTGGGCAACCTGTGCCAGTGCATCAACACCCTCAAGGTGAAGAATTTCTTCCTGATATCTAATCTAAATCTCCCCTCGAGTTTTACAGTCTTCAAGTATGGTTTAAGTGGACACAGAAAGTTTCTGCTGGAACAGCAACACGGGAGCAGCATTTTACACCGTAAAGCAGTTTCTGCTTGTTTTGTGTGAAATGACAGAGAGCCAGGGCGGGGTCTGGGCTCAGCCCCAGGCACAGCGACCCCCTCTCGCAGCCCGGGGATGGAGAAAACGGAGCGTGTGGGAAAGCCCCCTACCTGCCGTGTCGTACAGGTTTAGTGTCACCTCCTTCTTGCCCACTGTCACGCCGGTGCTGTACTTCTCGAACACGGAGGGCTTGTACTGCTGTAAAGCGAGGAGAGGCGGCTGTAGCGAGGGGCCCGCAGCCCCGGCCCCGGCCCCCGCGCCCGCGCCCCGGCCCCGCTCACCTCGGGGAAGGAGCCCTTGGCGAACACCATCAGCAGCGACGTCTTCCCGCAGCCGCCGTCCCCCACGATCACCACCTTCACCTCCTTCTTGCCCGGCGGGGCGCCCGCGCCCTCGACCCGCGCCCCGTTGGGCTCCGCCATGGGGAGCGGGGCCGGCACGCGGCTCCAGCCCCGCCGCTGCGCGCCCGGGGCCGCCTCAGCGTGGACAACACGCGGGGTGCGGAGCTCCGAGAACCGAGCGCCCCCGCGGGGCTGGGGCGGCAGCGGCCGCGCACGGGCGGGGCCTGGGCGGGGGATTCGGGGAGTGGGCGCCACAGAGACCCCTCAGCTCCTTCAGAGGCGCAGGAGCCCCTTCAGTTCCTGCAGAGCCTCAAGAGCCCCCTCAGCTCCTACAGAGCTGCTGGAGCCACTTCAGCAGCTGCAGAACCTCAAGAGCCCACTCAGCTCCCTCAGCCCCCTGAGTGCCCGCAGGGCCACAGGAGCCCCCTCAGCAGTGAGGTGGACACAGGCCTGGTGGGCACCACAGGGCCCCTCAGCTCCCACGGGGCAGCAGGAGCCCCCTGCAGCACCCACGGGGGCCCCAGTGCTGAGGTGGATGCAGCCCCCGTGGGTGCTGCAGGACCCTTCTCAGCACCCCCCTAAACCCCACAGGGGCTGAGCACCATTGTCCTCCAGATGAGCCTCCAAGGCCTCCATCCACCTGGGGCCACTGGACCCTGTCCCCTTCTTACTTCCCATTATTCCACCATGTCATCCACTTTGGTGCCTCATCCCCATTGGGCAACTATCGCGCCAGTATCCTCCACCCCAGTCCTCATTTATTCCTCCAGGGAGCCCCTTTGCACCTCAAGCACCGTGTTGGTTTTCCCCAGGTTTCCCATGGCTGAAGGGATGTCTTCCAGTTCAACCTCCATGTCTGCAGCAGTGGATTCCAGTCCTGATGGCCAAGGGGACAGCGTGCAGTGGGTGCAGTGCCAGTCACGCAGGAGGAAGCAGAGACCCCCTGAGGAACCCCCAAAACATGTCTCGCTGGCACTGGGAATGGCAATGACTTACTGCTTGTTTTCCACCATATTTACCGCTCAAGCAGGAACTGACAGCTCTGCTCACTGCTCATTCACCCAGTGCTACCCATCCAAGGTGAGCTGTGATGAAAATAAATGGGAATTTTACATTTTAATTGTAGAGATTTGATGTCCCCAGGCATCTACCTGAGGTTTTGTATCATGGAATGAAGGGATCAGAACAACTAGAGTTGTCTGGCCATGATACACAGGTCAGGGAAGCGATACCGCATTTGTGACAGAGCCCTCAGGTGCCAATCTGCCACCATTCTCCACAAAAAATTATTTCTGTCTTAGCAGTGAATGCTCTGTCTCACATAAACCCTGTCAATTCTTAAGAAATCAACATTGACTTTAAATTTTTCAAAATACTACTTGTGGGAATAGCAACAAACCACAAAGGGCAGGCTTGAATGTAGTAAGATCATTTAATTCAACTAAGAAAAAATATCACAACTCAAACAGGGTTTTGCATTTTCTCCTGCACGGTTGTGTCACTAGATGGCCTTCCAGACCGAATGCAAACACAACTGCGCTCCACATCTCTTCCATGGAAGAGAGTGCTTTGTGCACAGGACAAACAAAAAGCAAGGAAAGGATATTTTGTCAATAGGGAGGAGGAGGGATGTGTAAATACCCAACGAAGTGTGATATAATTCAAACAATAATAATAAAAAAGCAGCCAAATCCAAACTTGTCTAAAGCTAAGCATTTCACTGAGGAAAAAAGTTGATGCAAGGATATAGAATACCCAAGCTGTCAAAAAGATGCTTTATGAACCTCTGTCTTACATATCTTATCTGGAATGCAGTAAAAGCCATCAGCTCCTGTCAACTGTAATTGCTGAGGGCATTCCAGTATCACCCAGGAATGAAAGTTTCAGGAAAGCATTGTTTTACCCTGAAACAATTTATTTGGACCTGGTTCAAAACCAGCATCACATTATGTATGGTCTGATCAACAAATAGACTGAGTAGCCTTCCTGTAACCCTGTACTGTAATTGAGGGGTTTTTTTTCAAGTCTGTTATTGCCATTTAAGTTTTTTGGGGAGAAAAGTATTTTGTGGGCCATTGTTAGGGCTTTTTTTGGGTTTTTTTGCAAGTCTTATAAAACAATCTTTACATTTCTTACAGCTTTCTCTCCTGTTACATTTTATAGTTAAGGAAACTTTAGATTTTATTCAGGATGAAACAAACGAAATGAGTAGACTATAAAATCAACTGTAAATGCTCCAAACACTGGTTTTAATTAACAGATATTCTATGTGTAGCAAGTCAACTTCATATTGATGAAATGTAGCATTTCAGTGTCTCAGTTCCTTATTTTTAATTAACAGGTATGCAGTGCTTTAGGCGTATAAAGTCCTGTGAAAAGCTCAGTGTATTTTGCTGACTCTGAAAAAATAATATTTAATATGGAATTCTGCCACTGATTTCAATGGACGATGATTCAACCTTCTATTAGTAACATTCAAATCTAATCATTATTAATTCCAAATGTCCTTCTCCTACTTCTGTTTTGGCTTGTATATTGATTTTGCCACAAGTTCTGTTTTATCAAAAGCTTACACATCTACAGTCAATACATGTAGAGAGATTTACACTGAGCGTACCAAAATGGAGATTTTAATGGGGTATGGTAAATATCTGTGTTCCAATCTTGTTACCAATTTGTCATTTCATGATTCCCAAGGAAAATAATAGAAAGGAGTGAAAGGTGAGCACACTGGCCAGGAAAACTGCTGGAAGTGTACGATTTTTAAAAGACACTTTAACACTTTAGATGGTAGTGATGGGTAATTCAGGACATCTAAAAAAGACCCACAGATTAGGTTTAATATTGAAGCTATTTTTACAATACAGGGTGATGAAGTAAACTGATTTTCCCATTTCTCAAAATACCAAGCCCAGGGAAAAGTGCTTACAAGCTCCTGGCTGGAAGAACCTCAAGGCATATCCTTAGGCTGACCTCCTAAGGAAACACCACCAACGTGCTTGTGGTGCCTCTCTCTCTGTCCCTTGTGATGTGCTTGAAGAAATCAAGGAAACTGAGATTTAATTACATTAAAAGCCGGTGAATTTTGTGACTATAGAGAGTCAAGTGGCAGAAAAGAAGCATAATTGTACCTTTTTCTACTTAAAAAATACTCCCTTAAATACTAAGTATGTTAGCAGATTTGACAACATATTCTGGTTAGCTTTGATCTTCAATTTGGAGGAACTCTGAATACTGTCTAAGTTTTAAGTTTCTGACCACTTAAGCTCTACCATACTGCATGCCCTTAGGCTTATGCATGGCTTATAATAGTATTTCTAATGGAAAACACAACTTTTATCTAAACAGCAAGGTCTCAGACTAACGGTACTTCCTTGTAGTCACAACTGAACAGAGAAGTAACAGCGGACGCCATCTGCTGTATACTCATATTTTTAGTTTACATGGTAATATAAACTAGACACGAATGTGGACATGTTCTTCCTAAATGTCTTTAGAACTACTTTTTTGAAATGCACTTAAGAACTCCCTTCTTGATAATACAGACCTCAGCTTTACACAGACAAACATTAAGAACAAGTAGCCCCATTTATGTCAAAGGAAATATTCATAAACTTAGTTGAGAATGCGCATAACAAGACAGTCTTAAATATTTATTTTTCAACATTACCAGTGCTATTAATTATTTGTGTTTTCAGTGATGAATTCCCACTACAGCATGTACTTACAGAGCAAGAGACAATGGCCTGAGGAGTTTACAATATGAAAGACCAACCCTGAAGAATGGGACTTACCATGTTAGTAGAGTGAGTTTCTGATAATTTCAAAAGTTACACAAGGGCAGCAATTGTTTGTCGTGCACAGACCCTTACTGAATAATCTCTGCCCCACAGAATTTATTGTGAACTGACAGGGCAGATAGGGAAGGGAAGCTGTAATGTGGGAGAGCTGAACCTTGTGCACACGGTGGGTGACAATATCAGTGTAAGAGGAGAAGCCTATGACAAAGCTAGGTTTATATTTAAAGTAAATAATTTTTTTTAAAGAACAACTGTACAGTTTTGTTTCTGCAGTTGTGTTTTTGCTCACAATCCCAAGCCTGTTTCAGCTCTCACTCAGTCCTGGAAATACTGTTTTTCAAAATCCAAGCTCTGTCTCCTTGACTTTCAGCTGCTTCTCAGTATCCATTTCTGCAGCGTTCCTTGCTGTTTCTCTTGCACATGCAGAGCTCCACCATCTGGTCCTCACGGCCTGGTATTTTACACACACGCCCCCACCCTGAAAAATCCCTTGGGCCACATGATTCACCGTCTATTCAGACCTTGCCATGTGCCTGGTTTTTTTGTAGTTGCCCCTACTGATGTAAATCCCCTGTTTCATAAGGGCTCTCAATTGCCTTTTTCACTGAAGGCAAGGTGGCTGTGACACCTGCCAGTTTCTAAGACGTTTAATGCAACCTAAAACATTATTACATTGTTGTTTGGCTGAGTAGGAACCATATTTTTTTTCCCAGCGGGAAGTGCTGCCAAAAAGGTATTAACTTTCTAGACTATTAAGTAATGTGGAAAAATTATATCTCAATAAGAAAATTTCCTTTCTGCCTTTTCATGCTTTAGGAACACAGTTCCTGTTTCACTTGGCTCAAGTAGCCCATGCAGTAAATCAGTGCAAGAATCTTTCAATAAACTCTACATAAAACCTGTCCAAATGCTACCATAGAGTTCAGGGGGCTGTGAAAGAAAACAGGACAACGCTCTGCAACAGGAGGTGTTCGCCAAATTAGACACACAACTCAGCAAAACCAGGCAGCTAACAGTCAGGTACTTTGATGTCATTTGGATGGATTTTGTTCCTAATCCACACACTGACTACTACCTAGAGAGCAGCTGTTTATAGGGAACACTGGTTCTTGGGTTATTTTCTCTGGTATGCTTTAAATCAGGGGTGCCAACTGAGTGGGCCAAATATGGCCTACCTGATACATGTGTGGCCAAGAGGCTGTATTTTTAATCTCACCTCTCATTTGAAACTGAGTTCTCAGCTTTGCAGTTGTGGGGAAAAAAACCAACCCTCTCCACTTTACAAATTTGAAGAGTGTGTAAATCAACATGGTAAGGTCTCAGCCTGATGCAGTAGGTGCTTAAGGGCACTTTCAAGTTTCTGTTTCTCACTGAAGTGTGAATTCTCAAGACAAGTTCTGTTGGGAAAAATGGGCAACACGAGGTTAAGATCATCCCGTGCTTTTCTGGAACATCAGACACAAGGACTGATTTCTGAAAAGCATAAAATGAACAAGCAAGCATCTGCCAACAGCAATATGTGCACCTCCCAGATGTGATGACACAGCTTCATGGAGCAGTGGGGGGAATTTGTCAACACAGGCTGGTAGAGCTATCACGGTGATGCTGGATCTCATCCTCTACCTCTGTGCTCAAAACTGAATTGGGAGATTCTCTGGAGAAAGAGATGAATTCAAAATGCCTCTTTTCAGGTGCGATCTGCAGGTTGTGTTTGCCTTGGTAGCTGTGGTTGGTTTTACCATGGGAACAGGCAGAAGCAGTGAGTTCAGGAGTGATGTGCAGGCTTGCTCATGGCTAAGTGAGAGCACAGGGCTCTGCTTCAGATCTGCATAAAATTAATCAGTGTCAGATGCTTTTCTGTGTCCAGATCTGCAGCACAGAATAATCCCATCAGGAAGTCATTTTGGAAAATGCAGGAAAGGGGCTGTAAATAGCTTTCCGTGCAACACAATGTGTTTTTACCCAATATCCAAGCCCTTTCTTTAGTACACACCCCTAAAATCCTTCTGGCTTATGCCTTCCTGTGTTTTCACTACCCAACACCCCACCTGTCCCAGCAAGCACTGAGATGTTATTTTTTGTCCAAAATGAGAGTTTTCTCTGTGGGATCTGCTTTCTTCAGATTACTTTTCCCTTCTTCTCCCATTCCCAAAGTAGGTGATTCCTGGTAGAGAGATATTTTGTTTTAATGTACTTGGTGGTTTAGAGACAAGGAGGCACTGAGACCCATATGAATGTGTGTTATTTAGTATGACCACGGCATCAGAGCAGGAGTTGCATTTAACTTCTTTAGTGTACACAGCAGGGATAAGTATGGAGAAGGTGAGTCCTCTGTGGATGGCCAAATCCGGATTATGGTCTCCAGAAGTTGGATGGCAGATTCCACTAAACCTGAAATTTGTGGAGTTGTACTTTTTTTGTGAGGCTTTTGAGAACCTCAGGTTTAAATGACCCCAGGTTTGGCTCGCTAAATATGCTTTCCACTCTGTGAGCCACAATGAACCTGCACAAGCATGTGTTTTTCAGAGCCGTTAGAAGAGTCAGGCTTTGATCAACACTTCATTGCTTACTTGGCTATGCAATAGTCATCACTTTTGCACCTGGCTCAGGCAGGAAGCTCTCAAACCTTTTGGACAAGAATGTGGGGAAACTGGGAATATTCATAGGAGGAGAAAAAAGGATGGCAAAGTAGGCTGGAAGAGAAAGGAGTGTGGATGAAATAGGGGCAGATTTTTCACTGAGTAACGTATGGCACTGACATTAAAGGACAGTTAACGCGTGAAGTTTGCATCCACCCCTCTGATATTCACGCGAACTTCCTACAGGAAGGCAGCGACTGTAGACTGAAGTGATGATAAAATCCTCTGTTTATATCCCTACGGGAAACACCTTAATTTCTGCCCATTTTTTGTTAAAGTGCTAGAGGTATGGGGAGAACTAAGCAGGGAGCACTTGCTCTGTTGTCGTCTGGCTGGGAAGAAGCTCATACACAGGGATGGAGGTTTGGCAGGGGACAGAGAGATCTGTGGCTTGTCAGAGCATCGCAAGACAAAGGACAGGCCTAGGCTGTTCTTCACAGACCTGAGAGTAACCATTAACCCAGCCAGAGCAAACTCTGCACAGAAACAGCAATGCTCAGAGCTGACTAATTAATAACTTGAGGTACTGGAAATAAACCCAGTTGTAATTGTGTCATGTTTGCTTTAGAGCTGTGATTTTTGGCCTGTGCTGCACTTGCGGGAACTGGACGGGTTGACAGTGCAGAGTGGCCTGGCTGGTTGTCCTCGCTGTGAGCCACCAGAGCTGGTTTGGAAGGTGTTTGAGCAATCACGGTGGTGGCGTGGCCCGGAGCGTGCAGGCACGTAGAGGGCAGCAACCTGCCAGCGCGGCTCCAGGCCACGGGTCATTGCCAAACGTGGACCGGCGCGCTGCCCTGCGTGAGCTCCACACCGCTGTCCTTGATGGCCTGTTTCCTGTGCGTTTCTCCCTTCCTACACACAGCTCACCCTTCCTGACTCTCATCGTAACAACAGGCACACTGTCAAGTTCCAGTTGCTCGCTGGGATTAACACAGTAGCTCTGATTTCTTAAGGCGGGGAGATTTCCTGGTTAAAACCATTCTAATTAAACTTATGACTCTCGTAATGCTAAAAATGCCCCTGTGTGAAAGGCAACTGAATCTACTTGTAAAATGTCAGTGCCCCAAGACCTTTAATGGTCTTTGGAGTGCACCAACAGTACAGACAGTGCGTGTTCAAAAACACAGGACTCCAAAGGGAAGAAGGAACCAAATACTGTACCCCTCCGAATCAGACAGCTTAGACAAAAATCTTTGAATGTGTACAAAACATCTGGCTGTGTATTTGTCAAGTTTTTTATTGGCTTGAAATACACACAGAGCCCACAGCAAATCTTTTCCACTGTAGATCTGGGTGGGCACCTCCATTTTCCTTTTACAACTCCACTTTGGAGCTGGGAAAAAGTGTTCTCAGCTGACAAGCCTCCAAGCAAGTCAGGGCTGCCACAGAGGAAGGCAAGAGCTGCACGAGCTTCAATTCCTCTTCCCACCCTCCTGTACAAATGTACCTCTCAGTTCTCTGTCTGGAGGAGCCAGAGAGAGGAACGTACCACTCCCCTGCTTTCCTGCCAGCTCTTCTGGCACACTGGGTGCCAAGACCATGAAGTAGTTTTTCATGTGGGCAGTTGAGCAGTGGTCGAACTAGAATCTCGTTTTGTCACGACACCCCTGCTGATGTTTGTGACACTCTTTTAACTTCCCTTATGCAACACGTCAGGCATTTATGATAATTTACTGCCACAGGAACCACTTCCTGCACGCTGCTAGCAGCAAGTCTTCCTGAACTGCCAGAAGGCATTGTGCAGAGAAAAGAAAAGGCGACATGCAGGAGAAGGTGACAGGATGTAAAGGGAACCCTGTTCTCCATCAGGAGCTCCCAGAAGAGAGAGGGGGAGAAAAGCAGCGATGGTTGTGCAGATCTATTTGTAACTAACTTCAGAATTAGCAATGGCCTGCCCTCTTGAAGGTTAAAACAATTCAAGTATCTGGAAAAGGTATTTTAATTTAAGACTTACCTTGAAACAAACAAACAAACAAACAAAGCTAAAGCAAGTAAGGAAATAAATTAGAAATTAAGGAAATATAAGAACAGAGCCTGCAGGAATCAAGTCTAAACAAATGGCAGGGGCTCAAATGTAAAACCTACAGTTCACCGCAAAACATGAAAGATGCTGTTTTATTCCACACCTCCTCTTCCCGGGTGTAGCTGTCTCCACAAGGTGAAGGGCAGTAATGAATCAAGCTCCTTCCCTCTCTTCCTGCATCTTCTATTCAATTATTCGCAGGCTGTGCAAGTTTTGCTTTATTTCCCCTCTCCATATGCCGCACTCTCCTCCTGGGGGTTTTTTATTCCGAACTGTGCTTTTGGCCTCTCTCCCATTTCTTTCTCCTCAGTGTGTGCCCCCCTGCTCTGCTAAGATCTGCTGTCTTTGTAAGCTCTGCTGTGCACATATGCTGGCTCTGCCTCTCCCCTCCCCGCCACCCCCTGCTCTGGGCCATCAAGTGTCCCTTCGCTTCACTCCAGCATTTTTTTGGTGGGGGAGCCATCAGCCAGCCAGAAAAGGAACGATTTTGCTATGGCCACTGCTCCCGTTTCCATGCTGCCGGCTCCTCTCCACCGATCAAGGGGAACCCATGTTGCTCCTGTAATACAGCTGATTGGTACCAAAGGCAAAGAGGGCTCTGCAGCTGCTTAGCAACTGGAGCTGCTGTTATGCAGCAGCGTAGAAAGGCAGCGGATGGCACAGCATTCGCTAATTCTGCGCATTCTGGCCCACTCGGCTGAAAGGCTTAGAGGACCAGCTGGGGCACTCCCAACCCTCCTGTCAAAAATAAATCAAGATAGGGATCCTGAACTGCAGAATTGAGAGCCACAGTGACAATGTCAAGGGCAAAACTGTCTTGGTCTTGTGTCGTACATTGTTTGCCTCACAACAGTTAGGAGAAGCTCTTCTGATTTGTAAGCTAAACTCATTCCATTTGATCTTTGTCACCACTTTTCTGGCTGCAACATTTTCTACTCCATCACTTACACTCAGAATGTTCCCTGTACGCGCTGCATTTGTTAAAAAGGCTCACAGGTCTCCAGCTACAATAAAGTCTAGACTGTTTAATGACAGGTGTCCAGATACGCAAGTATTTTAATGCATAATTATCCTTTTGGGTTACTTATCTATATCTTCATTTCCTTTTGATGCAAGCTCTGTGAGTGCCCTAATTATTTAAATGGTATGTTACTTCCATTCTTCTTTTTTTTAAAAAAATTATTGTTTGGGCCACAAAGGCCTGAACTAAAATGTTTAGTAATTTGATGGCTTTAAAATGTTGATTAGAATTGCCAGCCTTCTTGATTTATTTAATGATTTTTATAAGCTTGAAAGTATTAAAAAAAATAACCAGTGGAACAATCTGATGGGATCATCGCATTTCAATAGCAGCTGCATTTCAATAGGCAAGAAGGAACACAAAACATTCTCCAAGTCAGGTGCTGAAACAGCTTCTTTATTCCTTTATAGCTGAAGAATGATTAGATCTCTGAAAGCACTCACTGCCTATCTTACAGGGGTGGGTTTCTCATAACACTAGCAGAAATAAAATAAACAGATACAATTTAAAAAGAAACCAAAAAACTCAGCCCTGACAAATATCCAACATGTCCATCAAAATTACTACGGATCTTAAATCATTGTTTGTTCCACTACTGGGTGGCACCACAGAGCTCATTGCACTCAGGCAGCTGAACAACACAGCAGACTAGTGACTCCCTGTCATTGCTCAATCCTTACAATCCAGAGCATGCAGGGACTCAGGTGAAATCTGTCAGTTAGTTGCTTATTTTGGCTGAGAAATTCCCTAAACGGATCATCTGCTGTTTTTAGGAAGAAATGAAAAATATCATGGCAAAAAAACTGAACAAGCAATACTACGTCCATATTCCTACTCGATATTCCTTTGATATTCTTAGCTTAGGTTCCTAAAAATAAAAGTCAAATGCGACTGTGTTGTTGTAGGTAATTTTTCCTCTCCTTCCTCTAATCTCCATCAAATTTGGCAGTGCAGAAGAAATCCCAAATGTATTTAGGTCTTGAATGAACAGCTGAGCAGACCATGTGGTAGCAGCAACACCGTGGTCTCAGAGCAAGGCAGGCGGAGCCCAGCCCTTGCCCGTACCGAGGGGCAGCACCACTGCCTGGCTGGCCCCTGTGGAGCTCCCCATCAGCACAATACCTCTCAGCCAGACTGGGCAAGCAAGACTGGGAAAGAGCTGGAAGATTTGTCAGGGGGCATTTATGGACATAAATCCATGGGAGACAAAGCTTCATGAATTTAGGTAATAGCACCATAGGTAATCGTAGGATATTTCTGCAAGAGGGCTGATGTGCCACACTTCAACACTTGTGAAGCTTTTACCTGATTATGAGTAGGAGAAAGAAGAGTAAGAAGGTATAATCAAATGGATTAGAACCCATCTAATAGGAAGGTCTCAAAATGCATGTGTAACCACTGTGTCTCTGAGCTGTCATCTTTCTTTTATGGGTCCTGCAACTACCTGTTCTGGGCCCTACATTATTTAATGGCTGCGTTATAGACACCACAGCAGGCAGTGTGACTCCTGGATCCCTTCCAGCTCCTAAACTGGGCTTTCTTCCCATAAACTGGGGTGTGGCAAGGGATGGTGCACATCCAGACCTCCTCCTAAAATAATATTGACACGGCTGAGATGTACACACACCTAGAACCAGGAAACTCCTACACTGGAAGCAGTGAGGAGAAACAACTGCAGACAGAAGCAGTTGTTTATCCGGAAGAAAATATAAAATCGTTACCAATCAGCTTTGTAGGTGAGGGGTGTAAATCAAGGAGAAAGGGTATAAAAAACAGGCCATTGCAAGTAACAATGCCGTCTAAGGACTTGTTCTTTTCAAGAGAGCCAACTGTAAAGCAATACGTGCTGAATGAAGACCATAAACCAACAGGACAAGGATGCCGTCCCAAGACACAGATTTGACAGTATTTTAGGAGCCATGCCGAGAAAACAGCTGAACGTGGGCTGGTGTAATCCCTGGATACCTAACAAAGACATCTCAGCCAGGAGGGCTGTTGGCAAGGTTATAATCACTGCTGATGGCTCTGTCCCCTTCTGCCCAGATCAGAATGGTGAAAAACTGGAGTGCTCACAGGGAAGTGCGGCAGGAACCATTACAGGATTAGTAAAGATGGTCCCAAGGGGGAGCTCTGCAAGTCTGTGACTGGAGTGTTTAATGCTCGGTTGATCTGCCTGTACACAGCTACATGGGGACTCCTCCGTCAAGCAGACTGAGACACAGCAACATCCAGAAACTGAAAGCAGAAACTAGACAAAGGTATTTTAATTTCTAGTCTGTCAGGTAGATTTTGATGGAAAACATTTACTAACTCTTATTTTAGTCTTTCTCACAGCCCACTCTAAAATTAAAATCTGATGTTTTTCTAAGAGTCAAGTATGCTGTAGTTAAATTCCTTCAAATGAGAAAAACCAACAAATTCACAAAAATCTTAGGACCGACCTGCATAATGCAGGAAGTCAAACCAGATGAACCTAGGTCTCTTTTGTCCTTTATAATCTATTAATCTAGTTTCCTTGCACAAGCAGTGGATTGTGACATGAAAACCTTCACTATAAAGGATTCTGTGTACTGGCCAGGCTGAAACAAAACATTGTAAACAGTCACAATCATTGTTTGGCAGAACAGCTGCCTTTTTTTTATTTCATTTTGCCTCTCAATCTAATTTGCTCTTGTTGCAACACTTCGCCAAAGAAATTAAATCACTTCTTATTGATAACAGACAGTGAAATAATTAGCATAAGAGTTTTCCACTCAACAATACAGGGGAGGGACGCTGTGGGCAAGAACAAACCCTTTCGCTTCAAGAATGTCCGTAGAGTTACCACAAGCTGTTCAGAGAAAAAAATCTTTTTCCTTTCCTCTGAAAGGTCTCTTTCTTTCTCCAGAGAGCCTCATGCAGTAAACCAAGGTCAATCTAACTCAAGTACGAAAGTCTGGTTTGACCTTTCTGGGATTTAAACACGCTGTATCAGAACATTTAGCTTTTCAGATACGAGTCTCAGCCATGAAACCACCCACTCTGCGAGTGCAAACGGTCTCAACTGCCTTGTTGACTTTTAAACTATATTGAACATTACAGTCATACAGAAACTCTAAAAACGGAAAGAAATTTTCAGCTCAGACTTACAAAAACAACTTCCAGAAGTGCTGAGGACCCACACAACTCACTGGGTCCCCATGGCCGGCTCGCTGTACAATGCCTGCTGCCCCAACAGTCTCTGGCCCTGGTTTGCACGTATGCAGTGCCAGGCACACGCTTTAGGACCTCTCCCAGCTGGAACGTTTCATGGGTTCTACCATCGGGAACGGCCGTCCTGAAGAATGAATAATTGCAGACAAAGATCATAGTCCTGGAAAAATGCGCAGAAAGGTGCAAGTACAGACAAAGCTGTCTAAGCTCCCACAGTATTATGGTCTGGCTGAATCGTTTCAAAGCCTGTGTTAGGCAGAGCTAGTTTGCTTCAGGGTTAAACAGACCAAGGTTAAGGTTTAAGTGCAGGTATAACTAATATCCAAATATCTATTGATATGTAGATTTTAAATCCCAGGGAAGTTAACAAGCCGATGCTCCTTAAATCTGCTCTTTTTTTAATCGCTTTACGTGCTGACTGAACTCATTATGATGCAAGCTCCGGCAACGTTTGCATTACAGTTCAAAAAACCCCCTGCAAGACCAAGAACAGATCTGTACCGTACTTTGATCTACACTTCGCCTGTTTTCGGCCATTTCGTCCTGTTCCAGGAAGCTGCAATGCTTTTCACCTCTATTGAGAAACAGTGGAGGAGCATTTTAATGGTGTTTAGCTAAGAATAACGTCACCGTTTCTTCCAAGTCTACCAGCAGATTATTCTTTAAAGCAATTGTAAACCAGGAAGGCTGCTGCAGCCCTGGCAGAAACAAGGGCCAGGCGTTTGAAGATGGTCTGGCTGGACAAGGTGCATCTCGCAGGGACCGAGCGGAGGGTCTGGTGGCCGCCAACCATCATGGCTCCAAGCGCCGCAGCCCTGCTCAGGGCACAGAGGTAGCTTTTTAAAGCCAGCCTGGCAATGCAGAGATGGTTTTTTTCCTTCCCCCTCCATGGAAACGTGTTCTGTTTTGTGCTGACGGTTTGTCGCTTGTTCTCAACAAAGAACCTGACCCGGTGAGGACCGAAGGGGGGGGGGGGGGGGGGAACAAGAAATGGAAGAGATGAGCCTAAGCCCTCGCGTCGTTGCGAAAGGCGCAGGCTGCGGTGCCTCCTTCGCAGCAGCACCCTGCTCCCTCGCAGGAAAAACACCCCTGAGCCTCGGCACATACCGACAGCACAGGTTTTGCAAACCCACGGAGCGGGGTGTCCTGAGCCGCAGGGCGCACCCAGCCCGGCTCATGCCGCTCCCGCAGGCAGCTCTGCCAAGCAGCACTTACCTTCTCCCTCCCACAGGGTCCGCAGGACGGTCCTGCTCTAGCCTGACTCTCTACCAAGTGTTTGCTTTTTCCTCCCTGTCCTGCCCTCTGAAGGGTTTGCTCAAGCCAGGCTTTCCCACCTCACCCACTTTTGCTCT
Source organism: Dromococcyx pavoninus (assembly GCA_033558185.1). Classification (NCBI taxonomy): domain Eukaryota; kingdom Metazoa; phylum Chordata; class Aves; order Cuculiformes; family Neomorphidae; genus Dromococcyx; species Dromococcyx pavoninus. Next base: position 1,400 of record JAUMJL010001209.1, on the reverse strand, counting down.
GCAGTGGAGGGCGAGACGCAACTCCCCGCAGAGCACAAGGCTTGTGAAGCTCCGAAACAACCCCCAAAGCCTCCTCCACACCCAAAGCGAGCTGCAGGAAAATCAAATCTGCTCAGGGGGAAGAGACAAAAAAAAAAAGGCAAAAAGAAGAAGGAAAAAAACAAAACCCGAGCACATGTAACACCTCGGAGGCCACAACGGCTCCAGTGCACCCGGCTCGGAGCCAGCGGGCCCGGGCAGCCCGGCCACCCCATCCCACCCAGGCGGGAGGAGGGAGGGCACGATGGCGGAGCGGGGGGGAGCCCAGCAGAAAGAAAACAACAAAGAGCCATGTGACGAGCGGCAGGGAGGCTGGCGACGCCGCCCTGCTCCTCATTTGCCTGCCTTCTCTGTCTCCATCCCCCACAGCTGCCTTTTATTGAAGTGATACAAGAAGTATTTGTTACTGCAGAGAGTGGAATATTTTGATTTAGGTAGAATTATTTTGCTGTAGAATTAGCTTTCTAACTATTTCAGTTTAGCGCTGCGTAATTATTTTCTGGAAGTGAGACAGGCACAGACGATTCTGATAACGTTTTTCTTAAATAGTGCTGTTGTCAGACAGTACTTCTCCCCTTATCTAAGAATGCAAGGTCGGACAGAGAACTGGCTCGGAAGCTCTAATTAGAGGAGACTTGGCTGTTGTGAAGTTCATAATAAAACTAGTCCTTGGAAAGTAGTAGAATACGGATTTCTGGGACAATATGCATGTAAGTGGGAAATATATTCTGTCCCCAGCTTTTGTCTCGTTGCGCATGATTGATGGAAATCATTGCCTCATGCTTCCAGGGCTGAAATAAAGGATGCTGCTTTCTAAAACTTCGAAACGAGCCTTAGTTTATTTACCGGCATTTTCGTTATCACGGGAGTGTGTGGGCTGTTTGTTCCTCTATTTTTTTTTCAGCTGCATTAGGAGCTACTTTAATCTTTTGGTATTTATAAAAGCGAGAGAAAGGGGGGAAGGGAGCAGGCGGCGTTATTTATAGGCACTCAGGGCTTCGCCTGCATTATTCGAGCCGCCTTTGTCCTTCCTGCCTGCCCTCCCCCTCGGCCGGGCTGGAGCGGCGCCATCCCCGCAGCGCTGCCTCTCGCTGGGTGCTCCCCGCCGCCGCCATCTTGTGCGCGAGGAGAAAGCCTTGCCAGCCCCGCTCCCCTCCAAGCTTCGCCTTCCACAACCCCTCACAAAGCGTCGGGGGGGGAGGGCAGGAAAAAAAAAAAAAAGACAAAAAAAAAAAGGCCATCTCCCTGCAGGGATCGGAACGCGAAGCTAAGGGAGAGCCGCCCCAGCCCCGAAGAGAACGCGGAGCCGAAGGAGAAGCCATCATGGCGGCTGCCCACTCACACAGAGCGTGGAGCGCGAC